>JASVEL010002473.1:0-199490 GCA_032618575.1 Nicotiana noctiflora | reverse complement strand
TGCCCTAGGATCCCTTGGAATTAAGTAGTTGGAACCATCTTTGAAGATGAAGAACTTCTCTCTAAAAACCCTCTCTTCTCTCTCTAATTTTGGTGAGATGATATGATAAAATGAAGAAGAAAGGTGTTATATTAAAGAAGAGATCGGGTCAAAATGTTACAAAATCTGGGCCGGGGTCGAATATGCGGTCACTATGCGACCGCAGAACCCACATGCGGTCCGCAAAGTGACCGCAGAATGGCCTCAAAGTTGAGCAGTTTCTGTTTAGGAATGCGGTCACTATGCGGACCGCATGTCTGATCTGCGGTCGCAAAGTGCACCGCAGATTTGACATGCGATCGCATATCGACCGCACTTTTGACACGATTTTTGCTAAACTCTCTGGAACGTTTTGCGGCAAGAATGCGGTCCGCATGTCAGGTTTGCGGTCGCATTCTTGACCGCATATTTGACATTTTTCGGACCATGACACCAAGGTCCGAACCGCGGCGAGCAAGCTCGCCGCGAAGAATTCTACGCATTCCTAATACATTTATTCGGACCATGACACCACAATTACTAGGTTTTATGCACAAAACTTTTACGGGGCCTTACACCTTGACTGTCCAAAAGCACTCCCGAGCCGCAATAGAATCAGCTCCACTGTGATGTACCTGGATCTGCACACAAGGTGCAGGGAGTCGGGTGTGAGTACTTCCAACTCAGCAGTAATAAAAGTAAATAATGCTGAAGGGAAGAAAACCACGATAGGCACTACCTCATGCTACACAATACAAGACTATCTTTTTATTCCTTTCAAGCATATGTGAGTAGATTATTTAGAAATCTTAATTTTAACTACTTTCTTTCATAATAATATACCAATACCTGGATACAATCTCAAGCAGTGCAAGTCCGCACTCAAATCAGCCCCTCGGGCTCAGCACTCCTTATCAATTTATACCAGGAGATCTGGTCAATAAGGCAACTAATGCATGTGTGCCAGTAATGTATGAGTACTGAATGTTATGCCACGTAGTACACGTAAACCAATGTATGTATGCCATGCAACGCATATGACCGCTACGGCGTGTAGCCCGATCCAATTTGGGTACCCGTGCTCACTGTGGGGGTTCAGACTCCGGAGGGGCTCCTACAGCCCAAGCACAATATTAATATCACACCTGCTGCGGCGCGCAGCCCGATCCGTATACCACTGCGGCGTGCGGTCCGATCCATGCATGTGTATGCATATGCTCACATAAAATTTCATGCCCTAACATGTGGCCCTCGGCCCCAATCAGTCTAACAAATAATCAAGAAAGCCCTACAGCAACAATATCATATTAGCTCACAGCTAAAAATGTTACTAAGACCTTGTTCAAGTTTTTCATAACCTTATAAAAATTCTGAATAGCAAAAATACCATTTTAAAACTTAAATTTAGAATAAAATATGCACAGTGTTATCAAAACAGTGATACCAATCCCTGAAGGACTCAAATAATTGGCACGAAGCCCAACCATGATAATTAGTCCAATTCACTTCAACAATTAGGTGTTATTATTTATTACGCGGGACGGACCAAGTCACAATCCCCAATGGTGCTCTACCCCACGCCCGTTATTCGGCGTGCAAGTCACCTCAACACAGCACTAAGATGTGCAAGTCCGGGGTTTACTAACCCTCAGGACATCATTTACAAGTATTACCCACCTCGAACCGACGAAAGCTCATGTCCGCGACGCCTTAGCTCCTCGAACCGGCATCCACGCACGTCAAAACTAGCACAAATTAGCACAAATATATCAAAATAGGCTAATGGAACATAACCCAATCGAAAGAACTCGAAAAATATCAAAAATCACGAAATTTGCAAAACCCGAGACCCGGGCCCACATCTCGAAAAATTTTGAAACTCATATTTCCAGAACCCTCGTCTCTCCACGAGTCCATACATATAAAATTTACCAAAATCGGAGTTTGATTGGCCTTTCAAAACCCAAATTTTCGTTTTCAATATCTAGGCCACAATCCTTCACAATTTCTACCCATATTCATGAAGATTGATGTTAATTCTACCATAAAATGATGTTTTTGAATCAAGAAACTTACCTCCGATGAATACCCGATGATTTCCCAGTGTTTTCCCGTGATTTCTTCTCTCTAGGGCTCAAAAATGGGGGTTTATGAAATGAAACCCGTATGTGAAATGTTTCTGGTTTTAATTCACTGCCCGGGACTTTTCTTCTACGCGTTCGCGTTCCTTGCCACGCGTTCGCGATGCCCAGCTCCGGATTGACCTTCGCGAACGCGACCTCCCCAATGCGTTCGCGCTGCACTAGCTCCCAGCCGTCTGATTTTCCTTCTACGCGTTCGCGATAACCCTCACGCGAACGCGATGCACACCCTGACAAACCTACGCGAACGCGACATCCTAAACGCGATCGCGAAGCTCAAGAATCCTGGCCTACGTGAACGCGATACCCTGTCTCGCGATCGCGATGCTTGACTCGCCTGGCCTCCGCGATCGCGGCCCATGCCACGCGAACGCGAAGGCTTGGATTTTCTCCCAGTGATCTGCATTTTTTCTGCAGATTTTTAAGTTCCAAAAATGCTGGATGATGGTCCGGATTCACCCCGAGGCCCCCGGGACCCCAACGAAAACCACCAACAAACTCCAAAACATGATACGAATTTGTTCCAATCATAAAAACACCATCCTAAACATCAAAATCACCAATTAAACATGGATTCAAGCCTAAGTTTCTTCAAAACTTCCAAATTACACATTCCATCAAAAACCCGACCAAACGACGTCCGAATGACCTGAAATTTTGCAGGCACATCCAAAATCACCTAACGGAGCTACTGCAACTGTCCAAATTCCATTCCGACTCCCGGATCAAAATCTCACCTACCGTTTGGTTTTCGCCAAAATTCAACCTTAGCCAATTCAAGCCTATTTCTGCACCGGGCCTCTAAATTCAATTTCGATTGCTCTCCTAAGTCATAAATGATCCCCCGAAACTAGTCGAATCATCAGAATCTGATTTCGAGCACTCTAACTCGATAGTCAACTCTAGGTTGACTTTCCATATTTAAACTTCCTTCAAACATGCTATTTGCTTCATTTTCAATTCAATTCACTCCTAACTCACCCGATAGGCTCTAACACTGATATAAAAGCATAAAACATGTAATTGAAACATGACAGGGTGGTAAATTCCCGTAACGACAGGCCGGGTCGTTACAGAAAACCCCTTACAAGGATGGGAAAATCATAAAACAAAGGTAAAAATAGAGCTAATTGATGAAAATAGTATAATAACACAAAAACTCTTAAAATATAATTTTAAAGATTTAAATGAATTTAAAATACAGATTGACGAATTACTAGAACACGGTTATATACAAGAAAGTAATAGTAAACATACAAGTCTAGCATTTATAGTAAATAAACATAGTGAACAAAAAAGAGGAAATAGTAGAATGGTTATAGATTATAGAAACCTAAATGCAAAAACCAAAACATATAACTACCCAATACCAAACAAAATACTAAAAATAAGACAAATCCAAGGATATAACTATTTTAGTAAATTTGATTGTAAATCAGGATTTTACCACTTAAAGTTAGAAGAAGAATCCAAAAAATTAATAGCATTTACAGTACCCCAAGGATTTTATGAATGGAACGTGTTACCTTTTGGATATAAAAATGCACCAGGTAGATATCAACATTTTATGGATAACTATTTCAAACAGCTAGAAAATTGCATAATATACATTAATGATATATTATTATATTCAAAAACACGATCAACATATAAAATTATTAGAAAAATTTATACATATTATAGAAATATCGGGAATAAGCCTAAGTAGAAAAAAGGCAGAAATAATAAAAAATCAAATAGAATTTCTAGGAATAGAAATAGATAAAAGTGGAATTAAAATGCAAACTCAAATAGTACAAAAGATAATAAATTCAAATGAACAATTAGATACAAAAAAGAAATTACAATCATTTTTAGGATTAGTAAACCAAGTAAGAGAATATATACCAAAATTAGCAGAGACTTTAAAACCATTGCAGAAAAATCTAAAAAAGGATATAGAGTATCACTTTAGTGAAGAAGATAAAAAACAAGTAAGAAAAGTTAAACAAATATGTAAAAATCTACCAAAACTATACTTCCCGGATGAAGATAAAAAATTTACATATATAGTAGAATCAGACGCAAGTGAAAAAAGCTATGGAGGAGTACTAAAATACAGGTATGATAAAGAAAAAATAGAACATCATTGTAGGTATTATTCAGGAACATTTACAAACCCGGAGATAAAATGAGAAATCAATAGAAAGGAATTATATGCAGTATATAAATGTTTACTGGCATTTGAATTATATATTGTATATAATAAGTTTATTGTAAGAATAGATAATACACAAGTAAAATGGTGGCTAACTAGGAAGATACAAGATTCAGTTACAACAAAAGAAATACGCAGGCTTGTATTGAATATACTGAATTTTACATTTACAATTGAAGTAATTAGTACTAACAAATATATGATTGCAGACTACCTATCAAGACAAAGCTACACAAACTAAATAAATAGATACAATAAAAGATATAATCTCAATCCTTGAGAAATTATCTTCTCAAATGGATAATATGGGAACAAGAATACAAAAGCTAGAAGATGCCAAAAATCTAAATCAGCAGCATGACTCTAAAGATGCGGATATAAGTCAATCGGAAGACTATAAAATTCCAGAGCTACAAGGTGACGTTGGGAAACACATTAAAACCCATAACATGTGTTTTGATACAACTGCAGGAAGTTCATCTACAAAGAAAGAAGTTAGAAATACGAACATGAATAAAATATTTGACAAACCATACATACCCAAAATACCAAAAGACCCATTATTTGTACCTCCACAAATGACATCATATTTAGAAAGCCTAAACCAAGAAAAGAAAGCTTACAATCATATAACCAGATCATATATAGAAAATATTCACAAAATACAAACATATCTTACAATACTTTATTTTGAAGAACTTCCTACGATTTTTGAATTCGTTATCATTACTCTCAAGTATAGATACATAGAATCTCATCATTCACATATCATTACACAAGTCTTGATCCCTTCTAATGAAACCACCGTCTTTAGCCACATACGCAATCTTAAGACACCTTACCGTTACAAGAAAAATGTTGAACACCGCAAGGCCATTCTCGGGCGTCATACACGCTTATTCAATTATAATTCAACTATCTTATTGGACAGGACCACTCGTGCCCTATTAGAACTCTGGCACCGCAGAACATGATTACATACAAATGCATTTATCTATCTTTCCTTCCTATACACCGAACATTCTTACTAGCAACAGTTCAAACCATCCTATTATTTCTTCATATCTACGAAGCACCATAACCTTTATCAGAATTTTCCAACATACTTAGAGACAGAACCAACATAGCACACAACAGTGCAATCAGTTAATCAATAACAACCTCCCCAACTTGGCTCAGAGTCATACATCAAAGCACTTTTAGCCGCTCAAAGCATTCTTTACTCAAATGATGCCACTAAGTTATGGTGAGATTAAACTCAAGTGATTTACAAGCTCGACAAAGACTCGAATCATCAGAGACCTTAACCCTTCTGCAATTCTTGCATTTATACACACACCATAGTTAAGCCTATTCTCTTTAGGTGACATAAATCTTTTCTAAGTCCCAAATTTTTTCAAATTTTTTGGCAGAGTTTCCTTTGTAAATTGGCCTATCCACCTGCCAGAGAATCACCAAACCATTCTAACAATACATCCACAACTCAACAAGACATCACAATGTAATTCAACAACATTAAATCTCAATACTATACGAATCATATTATCACAATTTATTCCTGAACCTGCGCTACACCTGCTCACATCATAACACATATCAAATACCTTTCAATTACACATCCGAATCCACCCACCTCCTTTGCATCAATCTAGTATTTCAGTACAACACCTTCCACCAGGATATTGTCACGACCCAAATCCGGTCGTGATGGCGCCCAACAATTAAGCTAGGCCAGCCAGACCAAACAATTCAATTTCACAATGATATCAGTCCCAAATGGACATCCCAAGAAGAATATATGAGTTTAAGAACTCCAATAATAATAATAATGAACAAAATACCGACACTCCCAAAGATCCGGAGTCACAAGTCTAGAGCCTCTAACAAAACCCAACAGGAATAGAGAGTACTGTATAGAAATACTCAAGTCCGAATACAAAATACAAATAACAACTGGAAAGGAGAGGAGAAGCTAGGTTCTGCGAACGTAGGCAGCTACCTCAGTAACTCGATATGACACTGCAAACGCTGGAGATGCCTGTCTACTGCTCCTGAGTACCTGAGTCCGCACACAAAAGGTGCAGGGAGTAGGGGTGAGTACTAAGTACTCAGTGAGTAACAAATATATATAAGTAGCTGACAGTAAGAAATCCACAAAATACCACAATATGAAGCTACACTACAGTCCGAATCTCCTACGAACTAGCAAGAATAATACAATACAGCTACCACAGAGTAATCCAACAAATACAGATGCAATGCAATGCACATAACTGCTACGGCGTGTAGCCCGATCCAATTTAACGTCGACGGCGCTCACTGGGGGTGTGTACAGACTCCGGAGGGGCTCCTACAGCCCAAGCGCAATACTATCGCGGCGTGCAGCCCGATCCACATATCAACCACTGCGGCGTGCAGCCCGATCCCATGCTCAGTCCATAATAAGCAATTAAGTCACAAAACAGTTCATTTTTCTTAATTCCAGTTTCCAATTCATAATTTATGAAAAATACTTAAACTTTATTAAATTTGCAAAAGCCGGTGACTTAACATTTCAAAAGTGTGATTTCAATTTCCAGGATTGAGATCAGTGATTTAAGCAAATATAGCTATCACATAAATATTGTCCTCTAAGGACGCTACAGATCGGCACAAGGCCCCAAACAAGGCTTACAGCCCACAAATATATCAAATACAATGTATTTCCAACACTAACAACATATTATTCACATCCGGGATGGACCAAGTCTCAATCCCTAGTCACAATCAATCCCGCACCTGCCACGGTGTGCGAGCCACGCCCTACTAGCGTCACAATGTGCTAAGCCGGGGTTTCGAACCCTCAGGCTACCATATACACAAACTACTCACCTCTAGCCGGTCGTAGACTCGTCCGCGATGCCTTTTCCTTTGAATTTAGCTCCCTCGTGCGTAGAATCTAGTCAAATCACAATAATTATATCAAATACGGGCCAAAGAATCATAACCCACTTCAATTTACATGAAATTCGCATAAATACACCAAGTTGGTAAAACCCTACCCCGGGCCCACTGCTCGGAAAATTTCGAAATTAGTACCTACGCGACCCTCATCTCGCCACGAGTCCGTGCATATAAAACTTATCGAAATCGGAGTTCAAATAGCCTTCCAAATCCAAAAATCCCGTTTTCAATATTTAGGCCACATTTCTTCAAGATTTCAACCCAATTTCATGAAGTTTGATGTTAATTCTACCATAAAATGATGTTTTTGAGTCAAGAATCTTACCTCCGACGAATACCCGATGATTCCTCAGGTGATTTCCTCGAGTTTTCTTCTCTCTAGGGCTCAAAATTGAGTTTTGGGTTAATGAACCCGTAACCCTCTGTTCTGTGATTAAATTCTCTGCCAGACCCATTTGCTCTATGCGATCGCGACTCTACTCACGCGATCGCGATGTTCAAAAATTTTGGCCTCACGCGATCGCGATGTTCAAACAGCCGGCTTCACGCGATCGCGTCCTTATTCCTGCGATCGCGTAGCACAATTTTCCCTGGACCCCATTTCTCTTCTACGCGATCGCGTAGATGCTCATGCGATCGCGATGGCCACCCGGTTAACTCTACGCGATCGCGACTGGTGCTCCTGCGATCGCGATGGCCTAGACCCCAACCCTACGCGATCGCGTCCCCCTCCCCACGATCGCAGAGAGCAAAATCCTGCTGCATTTATGACAGCAACCAGCCCTCTCATTTTTCCAAAAAATGGTCCGTTTGGACCCCCGGATTCATCCCGAGACCCCCGGGACCCCAACGAAAACCACCAACATACTCCAAAACATGATACGAACTTGTTCCAATCATAAAAACACCATACTAAACATCAAAATCACCATTTACACACGAATTCAAGCCTAAGTTTATTCAAAACTTTCAAAACTAACATTCAATCCAAAACCCGATCAAACGATGTCCGAATGACCTGAAAATTTGCGGACATATCCAAAATCACATAACGAAGCTACAGAAATTGTCGGAATTCCGTTCCGACCCCCGGATCAAAATATCACCTACCATCCGGTTTTCGCCAAAATTCAACCTTCGCCAATTCAAGCCTAAAACTACACCGGACCTCCGAATTCAATTCCGATTGCTCTCCTAAGTCATAATTGATCCCCCGGAAACTAGTCGAATCATCCGAATCCGGTTCCGAGCACTCTAACTCAATAGTCAACTCTTGGTTGACTTCTCATATTCAAGCTTTCTTCAAACATGCTATTTGTTTCATTTTCAATCCAAATCACTCCTAACTCACCCGATATATTCTAATACTGATTTAAAAGCATAATATATGTACATGCAAGGTAACGGAGTGGTAAATTCCCGTAACGACGGGCCGGGTCGTTACATTCTCCCCAACTTAAACAAATGCTCGTCCGCGAGCGGGTTAAGAAACATACCTAGAGCATCAAACAAGTGTGGATATCTGCTCCACATTTCCTGCTCGGTCTCCCAAGTTGCTTCCTCCACGGGACGACCTCTCCACTGCACTTTCACTGAAGCTATGTCCTTAGATCTCAGTTTACGAACCCGTCGACCCAAAATGGCTACCGGTTCCACATCATAAGTCAAATCCTCATCTAGCTGTATCGTGCTGAAGTCCAACACATGAGACGGGTCTCCGACATACTTCCGGAGCATAGATACATGGAACACCGGGTGAACTCCCGACAAACTGGGTGGCAAAGCAAGCATATAGGCCACCTCCCCAACTTTCCTAAGCACCTCAAAAGGTCCAATAAACCTTGGGCTCAACTTCCCTTTCTTTCCAAACCTCATAACACCCTTCATAGGCGAAACCTTCAACAACACCTTCTCACCTACTGAATAAGACACATCTCGGACCTTCCGGTCTGCATAACTCTTCTGACGCGACTGAGCTGTGCGAAGTCTCTCCCGAATCACCTTTACCTTGTCTAAGGCATCTTGGACTAACTCTGTCCCCAACAACCTAGCCTCGCCGGGCTCGAACCAACCGACTGGAGACCTACACCGTCTCCCATATAAAGCTTCATACGGTGCCATCTGAATACTGGACTGATAGCTATTATTGTAAGCAAACTCCGCCAAAGGCAAATAATCAGCCCATGAACCACCAAAATCAATGACACAAGCACGCAACATATCCTCTAATATCTGAATAGTACGCTCAGACTGTCCATCCGTCTGTGGATGAAATGCTGTGCTCATCTCTACCTGTGAACCCAATTCTCGCCGAAATGTCCTCCAGAACTGAGAAGTGAACTGGGTACCTCTGTCTGATATAATAGAAATGGGGACTCCATGCAATCTTACTATCTCACGGATGAATATCTCTGCCAACCGCTCTGAGGTATAGGTAGTACACACTGGGATGAAGTGAGCTGACTTGGTCAACCTATCCACCACCACCCAAACTGAATCAAACTTCCTCGCCGTCCGAGGGAGTCCACTAACAAAGTCCATAGTTATTCTTTCCCACTTCCACTCAGGAATATCAATTCGCTGGAATACACCACCAGGTCTCTGATGCTCATACTTGACCTGCTGATAGTTTAGACACCGAGCCACATGGCTCACAATATCTTTCTTCATCCTTCTCCACCAGTAATGCTTCTTCAAATCCTGATACATCTTTGCGGCTCCTGGATGAATAGAATACCGCGAACTGTGGGCCTCCTCCAATATCAACTCACGAAGGCCATCAACATTGGGCACGCATATCCGGCCCTACATCCGCAATACACCATCACTATCAATAGTGACATCTCTAGCATCATCATGCTGAACTCTGTCCTTAAGGACAAGTAAGTGTGGATCATCATACTAGCGCTCTCGAATACGATCATATAAAGAAGAACGAGCTACTATACAAGCCATCACCCGGCTGGGCTCAGAAATATCCAGCCTTACCATCTGATTAGCTAACGCCTGAACATCAACTGCTAGGGGTCTCTCCCCAACCGGAATATACGCCAAACTGCCCATACTAATAGCCTTCCGGCTCAATGCATCAGCCACTACATTGGCTTTCCCGGGATGGTACAAGATAGTAATATCATAGTCTTTAAGCAACTCAAGCCATCTTCGCTGCCTCAAATTTAGATCTTTCTGCTTAAACAAATGCTGAAGGCTACGGTGGTCTATATATACATTACAAGATACACCATATAAATAATGCCTCCAAATCTTCAAGGCATGAACAATAGCAGCTAACTCCAAATCATGAACATGGTAGTTTTTCTCGTGGGGCGTTAGCTAACGAGAAGCATATGCAATAACTCTACCCTCCTGCATCAACACACAACCGAGTTCAACTCTGGAAGCATCACAATACACCGTATATGACCCTGAGGCTGATGGTAACACAAGTACTGGAGCGGTGGTCAAAGTCTCCTTGAGCTTCCGGAAGCTCTCCTCACATTCATCAGACCACACAAATGGAGCATTCTTCTGTGTCAACTTAGTCAACGGTGAAGCAATAGATGAGAAACCCCGAACAAACCGGCGATAATAGCCTGCCAAGCCGAGAAAACTCCGAATCTCTGTAGCTGAGGAAGGTTTGGGCCAATTCTGCACTGCCTAAACCTTCTGTGGATCAACCCGAATACCATCACTGGACACTATATGTCCCAGAAAACCCACAGTATCAAGCTAGAACTCACACTTAGTGAATTTTGCATAAAGCTTCTCTTCTTTCAACCTCTGCAATACCACTCTCAAGTGCTGTGCATGCTCCTCCTGGCTGCGTGAATATACCAGAATGTCATCAATAAACACAATCACAAAAGAATCAAGGTACGGCCGAAATACACTATTCATCAAGTGCATGAATGCAGCTGGGGCATTAGTTAGCCCGAAAGACATCACCAGGAACTCGTAATGCCCATATCGCGTCCTGAACGCTGTCTTCATAATATCTGAGTCCCTGATCTTCAATTGATGATAGCCCGATCGAAGATCAATCTTAGAAAATACACTAGCTCCCTGTAGCTGATCAAATAGGTCCTCAATACGAGGTAATGGGTACTTATTCTTCACTGTTACCTTGTTCAGCTGCCTGTAGTCAATGCACATTCTCATTGTGCCATCTTTCTTCTTCACGAACAATACCGTAGCACCCCAAGGTGACACACTCGGGCGAATGAAACCCTTATCTAAGAGTTCTTGAAGCCGTTCTTTCAACTCTTTTAACTCCGCTGGTGCCATGCGATAGGGAGGAATAGAAATGGGCTGAGTGCCCGGCACCAAGTCAATACCAAAGTCAATATCTCTGTCAGGCGGCATGCCCGGCAGGTCTGCTGGAAATACATCCGGAAACTCCCTCACAATGGGGACCGAATCAAGACTGGGTGTCTCAGCCTCAACATTTCTAATGAAGGCCAGATAAGACAAACAACCCTTGCCAATCATTCGTTGGGCCTTTATATAAGAAATCACCCTCTCGGACACATAATCAGTCAAGCCACGCCACTCGATCCTTGGATTACCTGGAATAGCTAGTGTGACTGTCTTGGCATGACAGTCCAGAATCGCATGGTAAGGAGATAGCCAATCCATGCCTAGAACTACATCAAAATCTACCATGCCCAGTAGTAATAGATCAACTCAGGTCTCCAGACCCCCAATAGTAATAAGACAGGATCGATATACCTGATCCACAACAACAGTACCCCCCACTAGGGTAGACACATGTACGGGAAAAGCAAAAATACCACGGGTCATACCCAAATAATGTGCAAAATAAGTAGAGACATAAGAATAGGTGGATCCCGGATCAAATAAGATAGAAGCATCCCTGTGGCAGACTGAGATAATACCTGAAATGACCGCATCTGAAGCACTAGCATCCTTCCTATCCGGAAGAGCATAGAAACGAGCCTGGCCTCCACCAGTACGATCCTCACCCCTAGGGCGACCTCTGGATACCTGGCCACCAGTCCTAGCCGACTGTGCTGGCGCTGAAGAAATAGGAGTAGAAGACGAGGGCTGATCCCTCTGCTGAGACCGCTTACGAAGCCACTGAGGACACTCTCTCCTGATATGGCCCAAATCACCGCACTCAAAACAACGGCCTGAAGATGGAAGAAGGGGCTGCTGAGGACCCCTCGCTACCGATGAACCCTGTGCTGAGGAAGCAGGAGCAGAGCTCTGAGCTGGAAGAGCACTCAGTGCAGGCTGACTCTGCTGACGGCTCCGCTGACCCTGATAACCCTGCTGGCCTTGACGACCACGATCTGATGAAACCCCACTGGACTCTGTACGTCCAGACTGATGAGACCTGAAAGAGCGACCTCTGCTATGCTGAAATTGGCCCCTAGACGGAGCACCGCTGTAACTGCCAGTACCACGAGGCCTCTTAGCCTCTCTCTCCTCCCGCTCTCTGCGGCGATCTGTCTCAATGTGACGGGCAGCATCAACCACCTCCTCAAAGGTAACTACCGAAACTCTCTCCCTGGTCATCAATATGCGGATGGGATAAATAAGGCCATCAATAAATCTCCGAATCCTCTCTCCGTCTGTAGGAACCATCCACATGGCATGCCAACTGTGTGAATCTCATCTCGTACTGATTAACCGTCATATCTCCCTGCTTCAACCACTCGAACTGACGTCGCAGCTCCTCTCTCTGAGACTGAGGCACGTACTTCTCCAAAAATACCGTGGAGAATTGCTGCCAAGTGAGGGGCACTGCCCCAGCGGGCCTACGCCTCTCGAAATCCTCCCACCACTGAAATGCTGCACCCGTGAACTGAAAAGTGGTGAATGAAACACCGCTGGACTCTAGAATACCCGCGGTGCGAAGCATGCGCTGACATCTGTCAAGAAAACCCTGGGCGTCCTCGCCCTCAGCACCACTGAATGTCGGAGGCTGTAGCCTCTCAAATCTCTCCAAACGACGCCGCTCATCGTCGGGCATAGCTGGAACCATATAAGCAGGAGCTGGTGCAATGGGCGCAACTGGCTGGACTGGCTCGGGTGTGTGAGCCACGGGGGTCTGATTCCCTCCCCCTGCCTGTGAAGAAGATACTGCAGTAGTAGCTGCAACTACCTGAGCCAAGCCTGTGCACACTGATAAGATCTGAGCCAAGGTCTCCTGAAGACCCGGTATGACAATGGGCACTGCCGGTGCCTGAACCTGAGTTGCCGGAGCGTTTGCCGCTGGAATCTGGTCCTGAGTCTGGGCCACTGGAGCAGGAATCTGACCCTGAGTTTGGTCAGCTAGTGGGTTAGCATGTGCTGGTGCTGCTGCCCTACCTCTACCACGACCACGGCCTTCGGGTGCCAATGGTGGTCGTCCGCCACGTCCATTAGCTCGTGTTCTCGCCATCTGCGAGAGAATAGAATATGGAAAATTTTAATTTCATGATAACACAGATCGCACGATATGAATCCAAGAAAATGAGGTTTTTCCTAAAGTTTCTGTAGCCCTTCGAGGATAGATACGGACGTCTACGTACCGATCCACGAAAGCCTACTAAACCGGCTCATGACTCGCGAGTCCTAATAACCTAGGCTCTGATACCAACTTGTCACGACCCAAATCCGGTCGTGATGGCGCCCAACAATTAAGCTAGGCCAGCCAGACCAAATAATTCAATTTCACAATGATATCAGTCCCAAATGGACATCCCAAGAAGAATATATGAGTTTAAGAACTCCAATAATAATAGAAATGAACAAAATACCGACACTCCCAAAGATCCGGAGTCACAAGTCTAGAGCCTCTAACAAAACCCAACAGGAATAGAGAGTACTATATAGAAATACTCAAGTCTGAATACAAATACAAATAACAACTGGAAAGGAGAGGAGAAGCTAGGTTCTGCGAACGTAGGCAGCTACCTCAGCAACTCGATGTGACACTGCAAACGCTGGAAAAATGCCCGTCTACTGATCCTGAGTACCTGAGTCTGCACACAAAAGGTGCAGGGAGTAGGGGTGAGTACTAAGTACTCAGTGAGTAACAAATATATATATGTAGCTGACAGTAAGAAATCCACAAAATACCACAATATAAAGCTACACTACAGTCCGAATCTCCTACGAACTAGCAAGAATAATACAATACAGCTACCACAGAGTAATTCAACAAATACAGATGCAATGCAATGCACATAACCGCTACGGCGTGTAGCCCGATCCAATTTAACGTCGACGGCGCTCACTGGGGGTGTGTACGGACTCCGGAGGGGCTCCTACAGCCCAAGCGCAATACTGCTGCGGCGTGCAGCCCGATCCTCATATCAACCACTGCGGCGTGCAGCCCGATCCCATGCTCAGTCCACAATAAGCAATTAAGTCACAAAACAGTTCATTTTTCTTAATTCCAGTTTTCAATTCATAATTTATGAAAAATACTTAAACTTTATTAAATTTGCAAAAGCCGGTGACTTAACATTTCAAAAGTGTCATTTCAATTTCCAGGACTGAGATCAGTGATTTAAGCAAATATAGCTATCACATAAATATTGTCCTCTAAGGACGCTACAGGTCGGCACAAGGCCCCAAACAAGGCTTACAGCCCACAAATATATCAAATACAGTGTATTTCCAACACTAACAACATATTATTCACATCCGGGATCGACCAAGTCTCAATCCCTAGTCACAATCAATCCCGCACCTGCCACGATGTGCGAGTCACGCCCTACTAGCGTCACAATGTGCTAAGCCGGGGTTTCGAACCCTCAGGCTACCATATACACAAACTACTCACCTCTAGCCGGTCGTAGACTCGTCCACGATGCCTTTTCCTTTGAATTTAGCTCCCTCGTGCGTAGAATCTAGTCAAATCACAATAATTATATCAAATACGGGCCAAAGAATCATAACCCACTTCAATTTACATGAAATTCGCATAAATACACCAAGTTGGTAAAACCCTACCCCGGGCCCACTGCTCGGAAAATTTCGAAATTAGTACCAACGCGACCCTCATCTCGCCACGAGTCCGTGCATATAAAATTTATCAAAATCGGAGTTCAAATGGCCTTCCAAATCCAAAAATCCCGTTTTCAATATTTAGGCCACATTTCTTCAAGATTTCAACCCAATTTCATGAAGTTTGATGTTAATTCTACCATAAAATGATGTTTTTGAGTCAAGAATCTTACCTTCGATGAATAACCGATGATTCCTCAGTGATTTCCTCGAGTTTTCTTCTCTCTAGGACTCAAAATTGAGTTTTGGGTTAATGAACCCGTAACCCATCTGTTCTGTGATTTAATTCTCTGCCAGACCCATTTGCTCTACGCGATCGCGACTCTACTCACACGATCGCGATGTTCAAAAATTTCGGCCTCACGCGATCGCGACTCGCCTCACGCGATCGCGATGTTCAAACATCCGGCTTCACGCGATCGCGTCCTTATTCCTGCGATCGCGTAGCACAATTTTCCCTGGACCCCATTTCTCTTCTACGCGATCGCGTAGATGCTCATGCGATCGCGATGGCCACCCGGTTAACTCTACGCGATCGCGACTGGTGCTCCTGCGATCGCGATGGCCTAGCCCCCAACCCTACGCGATCGCGGAGAGCAAAATCCTGCTGCATTTATGATAACAACCAGCCCTCTCATTTTTCCCAAAAATGGTCCGTTTGGACCCCCGGATTCATCCCGAGACCCCCGGGACCCCAACGAAAACCACCAACATACTCCAAAACACGATACGAACTTGTTCCAATCATAAAAACACCATACTAAACATCAAAATCACCATTTACCCACGAATTCAAGCCTAAGTTTATTCAAAACTTTCAAAACTAACATTCAATCCAAAACCCGATCAAACGATGTCCGAATGACCTGAAAATTTGCGGACATATCCAAAATCACATAACGAAGCTATAGAAATTGTCGGAATTCCATTCCGACCCCCGGATCAAAATATCACCTACCATCCGGTTTTCGCCAAAATTCAACCTTCGCCAATTCAAGCCTAAAACTACACCGGACCTCCGAATTCAATTCCGATTGCTCTCCTAAGTCATAATTGATCCCCCGGAACTAGTCGAATCATCAGAATCCAGTTTTGAGCACTCTAACTCAATAGTCAACTCTTGGTTGACTTCTCATATTCAAGCTTTCTTCAAACATGCTATTTGTTTCATTTTCAATCCAAATCACTCCTAACTCACCCGATATATTCTAATACTGATTTAAAAGCATAATATATGTACATGCAAGGTAACGGGGTGGTAAATTCCCGTAACGACGGGCCGGGTCGTTACAGATATACATAGCATAATCACTCTAGTCTTCCTGAGTCTAAACTCGTTTTACTACACGTAAGGCTCTTTACCTTCCAACTAAGAGATATGATAAATATTCACCACACACATAGCTCGGGGCGACATAACAGATTACAATAAGGATCTAACACCTGGCAGCTCGTACATTATTAAGCTGCCATTTCCACAGTTAGGAACAATACCGATCACACAAAATTTCATAATACCAGTTTGTAAAATCAGCACTTTGGTGCTCATGTCATAGACAAAGATCTGGCCTCAAGTCCTCCCGACTGGCCCAACATGAACTCACAAAGATTATATCTCGCCCCTCGACCAGGGAATCACAAGCCATCAAGGCAATCATATTACTGAGCGTTTGAGCGCGCGTACAAGCGTATGGAAGGAATTTCCAAGAATTATATCTCAAGCTGAATCAAGTACGCACGATAAGAATTCCAAGAAATGTGAAGTGTTTCCTAAAGGTTTGCAGCCTCCCGAGGATAAGTACAGGCGTCCCCGTACCGATCCACAAGACTCTACCAACCGGCTCAAGACTCATGGGCCTAGTAACCTAGGCTCTGATACCAACTTGTCACGACCCAAATCCCGGTCGTGATGGCGCCCAACACACCTGCTAGGCAAGCCCGACCATGTACACTCTCACCCGAGCATGAAGCTCAAATCAGTTACCTGGATATTATTTCGACAATAAAGCTAAACTGAATAACCACCCAAAGATCTAGGGTCACGAGTCTAGAGCCTCTAAACATGATCGGATAACAATATCTAAACCAAATACTCAAGTATGAATAATGTATATACAAACGAAAACTGGAATAAGAAGAGAAGCCAGGTCCTGCGAACGCCAGCAGCTACCTCAGCAACTCGGATAAATACCGATAAAAGCTAGAGTGCTCGTCTATCCCTCCTGTGTACCTGAATCTGCACACAAAGGTGCAGGGAGTAGGGGTGAGTACTAAGTACTCAGTGAGTAATAAATATATACAAGTAGCTGAAAGTAAGAAATCCACAAAATACCACAAAATGAAGCTAAACTACAGTCCGATCCTCCTACGAACTAGCAACAACAGTACAATATAGCTACCACAGAATAATTTAACAAAACCGATGCAATACAATGCACATAACCGCTACAGCGTGTAGAACGATCCATTTAACGTCGACGACGCTCACTAGGGGTGTGTACAGACTCCGGAGGGGCTCCTACAGCCCAAGCGCAAATACCGCTGCGGCGTGCAGGCCCGATCCTCATATCATAATAACCACTGCGGCATGCAGCCCGATCCATCCTCAGTCCACAACAATCATATAAGTCACACAACATCTCAATTATTATTATTTCCAGGTTCCAGTTCATAAATTATGAAAATACTTTAACTTTTATTTAATTTTTCCAAAACATGTGACTTAGCAATTCAATACGGTGATTTCCAAACCAGGACTGAGATCAGTGATTAAGCAAGTATAGCTATCACATATATAACTATCCCCTAGGGATACTACAGGTCGGCACAAAGCCCCAAATTCGGCTTACAGCCCACAATTATATTAAACACAGTGTTTTTCAACCACAATTATCATATCATACTCATTCGGAATGGACCAAGTCTCAATCCCCAGTCACAATCAATCCCGCAGTTGCCACGGTGTGCGAGCCACGCCCTACTAGCGTCACAATGTGCTAAGCCGGGGTTTCGAACCCTCGAGCTACCATATACACAAACTACTCACCTCTAGCCGGTAGTAAATTCGTCCGCGATGCCCTTTCCTTTGGAATTCGCTGCCTCGCATGTAGAATCTATTCAAACCACAATAATTGTGTCAAATATGGGTCAAAGAATCATAACCCATTTCAATTTACATGAAATTCGCATAAATACACTAAGTTGGTAAAAACCCGACCCCGGGCCTGCTGCTCAGAAAATTCCAAAATTAGTACCAACGCGATCCTCGTCTCGCCACGAGTCCGTGCATATAAAATTTATCGAAATCCGAGTTCGATTGGCCTTTCAAAACCCAAATTTTCGTTTTCAATTTCTAGGCCACAATCCTTATTAGTTACTAACTGTGTTGGTAATTGATTAGATTTTTGATTCATTGCTGGTTAAATGCTAAATTATAATTTTCTTTAGCTAAAGTTTTTAATAACAGTAATTTTTCTATATTTTTATTTAATGACTCTATGTGTGTGCTTTTCTTAGTTTGCATATAATTATCTAAATCATTTTTCATATTTTGTTCGGTTTTAGCTATTTCAAGCATAGTTTCTGTCCAATAATTTAAATATTCGTAATTTATCATATCTTAGTCTGTTTTGGGTCCTGAATCCCATATATTAGTGTAGTCATAATTATATACTCTTTCTAGTTCGTCATTATTATAGGCTTCTTCTAGTTCTTCACTCCATTCTATTCTTGGTTAATTATTTCTGTTAAAACTAGATTTTCATAGTCTTGAATCTGATTCCATATATTGTTTCTAATTTCAGGTTAAGTTATCTTTCTAAGTACATAAAAGATTAATATCTTATAATTATCTGCCATGTCGTCTAGTAGGTATGTTATCATTATTTCATGTATCGCCATTATTCTTATGATATTCCTTCTAATCTTCTTATTTTACTATCATATTCATCATATAATAATAAGATATAAAGAACAATTTTTCTGGTCACTACCATGGCCCTTTGCTCTAATCATTTACCCTAGCAATGTCCTCAACTGCGGTACTCCCTTAAACGGCATCTCCTCGCCTCACCGTTTTCCCATTAGGAGTGACTTAGCCTAGGTTATTACTTATAGCATACTTCCATGGCAAACTTGCTCAAATTATTTTTTATAGCATTGTTATAATATGATGAAAACTATAGTATTATAAGATGATTATCAGGAATATAAGAATTTAGCTATGCATAATCATAAATGATTTTACTTGACTTTGTATCTCCTTCGAGTTCGACATATTTTGTTGAATCTTATAGCTTATTTGAGAGAGTATTTTTGAAAGAGAGAGTTTTTATTGATTTCTAATTTTTCGATATAAAGAGAGAATTCTTTTTTTTCTGATGATATCTTTCTTCTATCTGCTTGCTCCTTTATATAGAGGAGTAAGATGACTCTTACTATTCATATCTGACTCTTACTATTCATTGGCCTTTACTATTCATGAATAGTAACTTGACTCTTACTATTTACGACTATGACTTCTACGACTCTGACTTTTTTACATAAAAAACAAAGAACTTTACATAAATAAAAGTAAATATTTCTTTTACATCTTTATCCGCTTTATCTTTTTTCTCTTTATGTCTCTTTATGCTTTATCTTCTTTGTATCTTGTCAGGCGCTTTGTCTTCTCACATCTTTTCTCTTTGTCTTCTTTTGATCATTTCTTCTTTATGTCTCATTCTTCTTTTTATTTACGACTTTCTCATCTTTTGGGTTATCTTCTACTAGCTTCTTCAATTATTCTAACTGGACTTCTGGAATTACATTGTCTTCTCCGTGACATTTCGAACATAAATGGTCTGGATATTTCTGGCTGATTATTCTGCAGTATCTTGCTAGTAAATCTTTTGAGATAAATCCTTTCCTTAATGCTCGGTTGTAGGTTGTCTTTCTGGATTTAATAGAGACATAATCCATTTTTGGATTTCTTCGATATCTGATTGTCGTTGTTCCTTTGAATTTGAATATATTAATAACTGGTCTCTTGAATAATAACTCCAAATAGCATTTTCGTTTAGATAATTATGTGCTAGCTCATTGATGATTGTAGATATTCCAATAATCCTTTTGTTTGCATAAAAGTTGGGTATTTCGCATTTATGTATTTCTTGTTGTTGTCCTATCTCTTCTGGTATAAACATATCTTTTGTGAGTCCTATCTTGACTACTTGTATGACTGGTTTTATTTCGTCATACAATATTTCTGCTGGTGCGGTATAGAATTTTATAAAGAATAAGTTTCCTTTTGTAACTCTTTTGAAATTTATAAATGCCTTGTATAATTCTGGTATAGTTGATATCTCCTCCCCATCATATGTGTATACTGTACTCAATAGTCCATAACTATAGCATGTTTTTACTAGGTTGCCATTTGTTTTGGTTGTGCTATTAGCCTATTGTATCCTTGTAGCTTTTGGGTTATGAAGTCTTGGGTTGGTTCTCTGGTAGTTTTCGATCTTGGATTGAGGTTTAGATATGTCTGTATTTTGTGAATATTTTCTATATATGATCCGGTTATATGATTGTAAGCTTTCTTTTCTTGGTTTAGGCTTTCTAAATATGATGTTATTTGTGGAGGTACGAATAATGGGTCTTTTGGTATTTTGGGTATGTATGGTTTGTCAAATATTTTATTCATGTTCGTATTTCTAACTCCTTTCTTTGTAGATGAACTTCCTGCAGCTGTATCAAAACACATGTTATGGGTTTTAAGGTGTTTCCCAACGTCACCTTGTAGCTCTGGAATTTTATAGTCTTCCGATTGACTTATATCCGCATCTTTAGAGTCATGCTGCTGACTTAGATTTTTGGCATCTTCTAGCTTTTGTATTCTTGTTCCCATATTATCCATTTGAGAAGATAATTTCTCAAGGATTAATATTATATCTTTTGTTGTATCTATTTCTTCAGTTTGTGTAGCTTTGTCTTGATAGGTAGTCTGCAATCATATTTTGGTTAGTACTAATTACTTCAATTGTAAATGTAAAATTCAGTATATTCAGCACTAGTCTCCGTATTTCCTTTGTTGTAACTGAATCTTGTATTTTCCTGGTTAGCCACCATTTTACTTGTGTATTATCTGTTCTTATAATAAACGTATTATATACAATATATGGTTCAAATGCAGTAAACATTTATATACTGCATATAATTCCTTTCTATTGATTTCCCATTTTATCTCCGGGTTTGTGAATGTTCGTGAATAATACCTACAATGATGTTCTATTTTTTCTTTATCATACATGTATTTTAATAATCCTCCATAGCTTTTTTCACTTGCATCTGATTCTACTATATATGTAAATTTTTTATCTTCATCTCGGAAGTATAGTTTTGGTAGATTTTTACATATTTGTTTAACTTTTCTTACTTGTTTTTTATCTTCTTCACTAAAGTGATACTCTATATCCTTTTTTAGATTTTTCTGCAATGGTTTTAAAGTCTCTGCTAATTTTAGTATATATTCTCTTACTTGGTTTATGTGACGACCCAAAGGGTCATCACTTATTTTATTAATCATTTCGAGCTTCTGAGGCCTTGAAAACGTCATTCTATGTTGCCTCGATTTACGTGCACGATTCGGGCATGTGGCCGGAAAGTTTTTGTGATAGAAAATATAAATTCTATGAGAAATTTGGAGAAATGATATTAATATTGATATGGTTGACTTTGGTCAACATTTTTGGTAAACGGACCCGGACACGAGATTGGGTGGTCCCGAAAGGTCCGTAGGAAAATATGGGACTTGGACATGCGTCCGGAGTCGAATTCTGAGGCCTAGAGCCCAAGTTATGAATTTTTCTGTGAAATTGTTTTTGATGTAATTGTTAAAGGAAAATGAATTAATTAACCTTAGTATCGGGCTCGTATTTTGGTTCCGACGCCCGGTACAAGTCTTAAATATTATATATGTGCTTTCTGCAAAGTTTGGTGACATTCGGAAGTCGTTTGATATGTTTTGGACCTTGAGTTCCAAGTTTGAAAGTTTTGAAAACCAAAAGTATGAAAATCATGAACTTGAGGCTTGATTTGATGAAAACGATGTGATATTGGCGATGTGATCGCACGAACAAGTTCGTAATGTGTTTTTGATGTTGTGTATATGTTTGGTTTGGAGCCCGGGGGCTCGGGTAAAGATTTGATAGGCCGTTGGTTCAATTTCTGAATTTTTGCACTGCTGGTTTTCACCCAGCTGTTGGCTTCGCAATTGAGAAACATTTCTCGCAATTGCGAAGGTGACAGATCAAGGCAGGGTTCGCAAATGCGAACACTTGATCGCAAATGCGAAGGGCGCCCAGGACTGTTTGGGTTCGCAAATGCGAACCAAACCTCGCAAATGCGAGACCTTCTATGTTAAGCCATTCTTCGCAAATGCGAAGAATTCTTCGCAAATGCGAAGGCCCCTCAGCCCAGCTTTGTTCGCAAATGCGAACAAATGTTCGCAAATGCGAAGGCCCCAGAATTGCCTTGACTTCGCAAATGCGAACAAAAGTTCGCTAATGCGAACTTCCCAGCCTTAGCTTATTTTTCAAACTCCAAAAATTGGTCGGGGTTCGCAATTGCGAACCCATGTTCGCAAATGCGAACACAGAGACCTGTAAATCCCGATTTCCAGCTTCATTTTTCACATTTCACAACCCAAAAACACCCATTGACGATTTTTCACGAACTCCCTCTTCTTCAAAACAATTGTAAGTCACTTTTTAGTTAATTCTTTCAATTCCTAACAACATTAAACATGTTTTTCAATAGAAATCAAAGGTTTTCATGGTAGAATTTCTTGTTTTTGGTAGAATATAGGGTTTTTCATGAATTCGGAAATTGGACCTCGAATTGAGGTCCGATTTTGAAACAAATCATATATTTGAACTCGTGGGGGAATGGGTAACCGGATTTTGGTTCGAACCCCGAGTTTTGACCATGTGGGCCCGGGGTCGAAATTCACTATTCCGTGCAGAATGTTGTAAAAGTTGTAATTGGCCTTATGAATTAGTTTGTTGAGTAGTATTGATGATATTAAATCAATTGTGTATAGATACGATTGGATTGGAGCCAAATTTGAAAGGAAAAGGCATTGCCACGGATTGAATTGTTCGTAAACATTCGAGGTAAGTGTTTGTTCTATCCTAGCTTGAGGGAATAGGATTATGTGCTACGTGTTATGTGATCGAGTGCGGTGTATGGGCTGTGGTGACGAGCATCCATACACCAGCGTCTAGTATGACCGTGAGTCGTTGTTAATACTACATATTTGATGATAAATTGTTGAACTCTTGCCGTGTTGTAGAATTGTTATTATTCTCCCTTGTCGGGACTTGTTGTGAAGATGATTATTGATTGCCCTTGTTGGGACGGTTTATGATTTACTGTTTCATTCTTTGCCCTTAACTGTGATTGCTATTTGGGTGAGGAAGAGTGATAATGCACGAAGGGTGTGTGACGACCCGGCCTGTCGTCACGAGAATTACCACCCCGTTATGTTGTAAATACATGTTTTATGATTTTATATCAATGTTAAGTTCTATCGGGTGAGTTAGGAGTGAATTGGATTGAAAATGAGGCATATAGCCCTTGTGAAAGAAACTTGAATAAGGAAAGTCAACCCGGAGTTGACTATTTGGTTAGAGGGCTCGGAATCGGATTCTGATGATTCGGTTAGTTCCGGGAGGTGATTTGTGACTTAGGGGAGCGATCGGAATTGAATTTGGAGACCCGGTGTAGAAATAGGCTTGAATTGGCTAAAGTTAAATTTTGGCGAAATCCGAACGGTAGGTGAGATTTTGATCCAGGGGTCGGAATGGAATTCCGACAGTTGCAGTAGCTTCGTTAGGTGATTTTGGATGTGCCTGCAAAATTTCAGGTCATTCGGACGTCGTTTGGTCGGGTTTTTGATTGAATGTGTAATTTGGAATGTTTTAAGGAATTTAGGCTTGAATTCGATGCGAATTATGGGTTTTGGTGTTATTAGACGTGTTTTGAGGATTGGAGCAAGTTCGAATAAGGTGTTAAGATGTGTTGGTGTGTTTGGATGAGGTCCCGGGGGCCTCGGGGTGTTTTCGGAGGGTTAAACGGGAAAAAATTGTGGAAAAATTTCAGGTTGGGATCCTGCTTCTGTTGTTTCCGCTCCTGCGGAATTTTGGACGCAGGAGCGAGTCCGCAGAAGCGGACGAGGTGCGCAGGAGCGGCTGGTTACGCAGAAGCGGAAGTCATTCCGCTGAAGCGGCATCGCTGGTGCGAGCCAGTGATCGCAGAAGCGGACGGGGAGAAATTGGGCATGGTCCGCAGAAGCGGACATTTTACCGTTTGGGCGAGACCGCAGAAGCGGACAATGATGCGCAGAGGCGGATGTGTCCGCAGAAGCGGAAGCTTCTTCGCAGAAGCGGGTCCGCTTAAGCGGCTCCATTGATCGCAGAAGCGGAAATGGCCGGCCAGGCCTGGAACCGCTGAAGCGACCCTTTGGTCGCGGATACGGACGCGTAGAAGCGGAAAATATTCCGCAGAAGCGAAAATCGCTGTAAGTAAGTGTATCAGAAGTTAGAAAAATTTCAGAACATTTCACACATTTTGGGTCTCGGCTTTAGAGGCGATTTGGGCGATTTTGAAGAGAAATTCAAGGGAAATCATCAAGTAATCATCTATGGACTTAAACTATGATTAGTATTGGTAATATTATGCAATTATATCATGAAAATGGAGGAATTTGGGGTAATTTATGGAGGATTTAGCCCTAGGCTTGAACTTTAGAAAATCAAGGTTTTGAATGGGCAAATGGAGTCCGAATTTGGTAAAATTGATATGCTTAGACTCGTATTGGGATGAGGGTTCCGAATACGTGACTTTCGTGATTTTTCGATAAGCGTACCGAAAGTCGGGTTTTGACGACTTTGGGAATTTTGATGTAAATTGAGTTATATTGATTGGGTGTCGTCCCATTGGCCTAATTTGTTGTATTCCTACTGTATTTGATCAGATTCTACGCGTGCGGAGCTTGATTCTCGTGGCAAGGGCATTTCGGAGTAATCGTCGCGCCGTATTGAGGTGAGTAATAGATGTGGGTGATGACCGACGGGTTCGAAACCCCGGTATACCACTTTGTGACGCTGTATAGCGGCGAGACACGCACACTCTTGAGAGTGCGGGGTCGATCATGAACCGGAGACTATATATTAGTCCGACTTGTTGATACTGTATTATTGGCTATTCTCGAGCCGTTGAACCTCCTTCTTGGACGGTTGAGTATATATATATATTGTGATAATGGCCACTCTTGAGCCGAGGAACCCCCTTCTTGGGCGGTTGAGTATACATGTGGGCCGTGAGCCAGTTATTGGATCCCGCAAGGATCGTTATTGTCTTATCATATAGACATGCTAGTTTACTACTAGTCCGTAGCTATTTTGTTATTATGCTAATTTCCAATCTCTGGAACTTGATATTACGGTGTTCCAACTGAAAAATGATAAAAGAGTTTTCAAAAAACTATTTTGGAGCCTGCGAGGCTGTATCTGCATATTAGCTGACTAGTAGTGGATCGGGCTGCGCGCCGCAATGAGATATATGTTGGATCGGACTGCACGCCGCAGGAATATCTCTATGAGATGTGCTTGGGCTGTAGGAGCCCCTCCGGAGTCTGAACCCTCACAGTGAGCACGGGTACCCAAAATTGGAGTCGGGCTACGCGCCGTAGCGGTCATATCATGCATTGCATTGCATTTAGCTACATCTGCTAGCTGTTATGCTATTTATTGGTATTTGTTGGAACAGGTACAGTGAAGATTGATTCTATGACAAGGTAGCTGATTATAGCTTTACATAGTGCTTTATTGCGGATTTCTTATCTGCGCTGTCTTACCCTTGTTTATTACCACTGAGTCTGGCAGTACTCATTTTACTCCCTGCACCTTGTGTGCAGATCCAGGTACCTCTCAGCAGTGATCCAGTAGCTGCGCGAGGCGACGTTTGTGGATATTCGAGGTAGCTGCAGAGTCCGCAGGACCCGATATTCCTTCCTACTGTCTTTTGATTTTGTATTGACATTTCTTTCCGCACTTGGTATCTTGTAAACCTTTATACACTCATGTTCAGTAGAGGCTCATGACTCTTGACCCTTGGTCTATGGGAGTTGATGTATTATGGGACTTGGTTCCCCGTTTTCGTTACATATATCGTTGTTGTTTCTTGAATTAATTTGTTTAAATGGGTTAAAGAGAGCTTCTAGCTCCGTGGTTGATATGGATTGGTCAGGCTGGCTTAGCAATGTGCTGGGCGCCATCACGACCGGATTTGGGGTCGTGACAAGTTGGTATCAGAGCCTAGGTTTACTAGGCCTCGTGAGTCTTGAGCCGGTTAGTAGAGTCTTGTGGATCGGTACGGGGACGCCTGTACTTATCCTCGGGAGGCCGCGAACCTTTAGGAAAACTTCACTTTTCTTGAACTCTGTCGTGCGATCTTGTTGTTCTGAGAACTGAACTTCTATATTCTATTCTCCCGCAGATGGCGAGAACGCGAGCATCGGGACGAGGTGGACGACCTCCATTGCCACCTGTTAGAGGCCGTGGGCGCGGTCGTGCTAGAGTTAGAGGTAGGGCAGCCGAGGCGGTGCCAGCCGACCCGCCCGTTGTACCGGCTCGGAGCAGCCCCCGGTGGTCGATGCTCCAGCGAGTCCCGGTTCGAGGCGAGACTATATCTATTGCTATTCCTCGGTCTTCGGGAGACTCTTGCTCGGATATTATCGGTGTGTTCCGGATTGGCTCGGGTAGTTTCAGCCTACCGCCACCGTGGCGACATCTCGGTCGGGGGTGGTCGGCGGACCCATGCGGCTCGCACACCGACCCGGTTGTTCGGGGACTTCGGACGCCAGAGGCTGTCCCCGCTCGGTGGTTGCACCGGTTATTCCTCCGACTGCACCAGCTCCAGCTCCGGAGCATATGGTTCGAGGTTATGCCCGATGACGAGCAGCGTCGTCTCGAGAGATTTGGTAGACTTCAGCCACCCCATTTCGGTGGCGTTGAGGGCGAGGATGCCCGGGGTTTCTTGGATAAATGTCAGAAGATGTTGCGTACGGCTGGTATTCTTGAGTCCGGCGGAGTTTCATTTACTACATTTCAGTTCACCGGTCCCGCATTTGATTGGTGGGAGGAGTTTGAGAGGCGTAGGCCCGCAAGAGCAGCACCTCTCACATGGCAGCAGTTCTCTACTCTCTTTCTAGAGAAATATGTACCTCGGTCTCGTCGCGAGGAGCTACGTCGCCGGTTCGAGTGGTTGATTCAGGGCGACATGTCTGTGACCCAGTATGAGCTTAGATTCACTCAGTTGGCTAGGCATGCCACATGGATGATCCCCACTGATAGAGAGAGGATCGGGAGGTTCATTGATGGCCTCAACTACTCTATCCGTATTCTTATGACCAGCGAGCGAGTTCTGTCATCATCGTTTGAGCAGGTTGCTGATATGGCACGCTCCATTGAGGCGGATCGTCGCCGAGAGAGAGAGGAGCGGGAGGCCAAGAGGCCTCGTAGTTCTGGTAGTTTCGGTGGTGCTCCATCTAGAGGGCATTCCCAGCAGAGCAGAGGTCGCTCATCTAGACCTTCTCATTCAGGCCGCCCAGAGCAGAGCGGAGGTTCTTATGGTCGTGGTCGACAGGGGGTTTCAGCAGGGTCAGTCATCGCTTGGTGCCCTCCCAGCCCAGAGTGCAGCACCTACTTCTCCAGCACCAGGTGCATGTTATGAATGTGGTGAGTTTGGCCACATGAGGAGACATTGCCCTCGACTACGTAGGGGCAGGACTCGGCAGAGGGATCAGCCCTCCTCTTCAGCACCATCTCAGTCTAGTAGAGGTGGAGGTCAGTCTTCTCGTGGTCGCCCCAGGGGCGAGGAGAGATCTGGTGGAGGTCAGGCACGGTTCTATGCACTTCCTGACAGGCGTGATGCAGTTGCCTCCGATGCTGTGATTACAGGTATCATTTCTGTCTGTCACAGAGATGCCTCTGTTCTATTTGATCCAGGGTCCACATATTCATACGTGTCCTCTTATTTTGCACGTCATTTGGGTGCGACTCGTGGTAGTCTTGATTTACCTGTTCATGTATCCACCCCCGTGGGTGATACGATTGTTGTGGATCATGTCTATAGATCCTGTGTTATATCTATTGGGGGTCTGGAGACCCAGGCAGATTTGTTATTGTTGGGAATGGTGGACTTTGATGTTATATTGGGCATGGACTGGTTGTCTCCGTATCATGCTATATTGGACTGTCATGCTAAGACAGTTACGTTGGCCATTCCTGGTATTTCTCGGATTGAGTGGCGGGGTTCGACCGATTTCGTCCCTAGCCGTGTTATTTCGTTCCTAAAAGCTCAGAAGATGGTTGAAAAAGGGTGTTTATCGTACTTAGCTTTTGTGAGAGATGTGGAGCTGAGTCTCCTAGCATTGATTCTGTACCTGTTGTAAGGGGCTTCCCAGATGTATTCCCCTCAGACCTGCCGGGCATGCCGCCGGACAGGGATATTGATTTTGGCATTGACTTGGTGCCGGGCACTCGGCCCATATCCATTCCTCCTTATCGAATGGCACCAGCCGAGTTGAAAGAACTAAAAGAGCAGCTTCAAGAACTTCTGGATAAGGGTTTCATCCGCCCTAGTGTGTCTCCGTGGGGTGCGCCGGTATTATTTGTTAAAAAGAAAGATGGTTCCATGCGGATGTGTATTGATTATAGGCAATTGAACAAAGTGACGGTGAAGAACAAGTACCCTCTACCGCGCATAGATGATTTGTTTGATCAGTTACAGGGTGCGAGGGTGTTTTCTAAGATCGATCTTCGTTCAGGCTATCATCAGCTGAAGATCAGAGACTCGGATATTATGAAGACTGCATTCAGGACCGGATATGGTCATTATGAGTTTCTTGTGATGTCGTTTGGGTTGACCAACGCCCCAGCAGCATTTATGCATCTGATGAACAGTGTGTTCAGGCCTTATTTGGATTCATTTGTGATTGTGTTCATTGATGACATTCTAGTCTACTCCCGTAGTCAGGAGGAGCATGCTCAGCATTTGAGTACTGTGTTGCAGAGATTGAGGGAGGAGAAGCTATATGCTAAATTCTCCAAGTGCGAGTTTTGGCTCGAGTCCGTAGCATTTTTGGGACATGTGGTGTCTCGTGATGGTATTCGGGTTGATCAGAAAAAGATAGAGGCGGTGTAGAGTTGGCCTAGACCGTCCTCGGCTACAGAAATCAGGAGTTTTCTTGGCTTGGCGGGGTATTATCGCCGGTTTGTTCAGGGATTTTCATCCATTGCTTCTTCATTGACTAAATTGACCCGGAAGGGTGCACCATTCGTGTGGTCGGATGAGTGCGAGGAGAGCTTTCAGAAGCTCAAGACAGCTTTGACCACAGCTCCAGTGTTAGTATTGCCATCAGCTTCAGGTTCATATACCGTTTATTGTGATGCCTCGAGAGTGGGGATAGGTTGTGTGTTGATGCAGGAAGGTAAGGTAATTGCTTATGCTTCTCGGCAGTTGAAGCCACATGAGAAGAATTATCCTGTTCATGATTTGGAGTTAGCCGCCATTGTTCATGCCTTGAAGATTTGGAGGCACTATTTGTACGGTGTGTCTTGTGAGGTGTATACCGACCATCGTAGTCTCCAGCACTTGTTCAAACAAAAAGACCTTAATTTGAGACAGCGGAGATGGCTTGAGTTGCTGAAGGATTATGACATTACTATATTATATCATCCGGGAAGGCCAATGTGGTGGCCGATGCTTTGAGCCGGAAGGCGGTCAGTATGGGGAGCTTGGCATATATTCCAGCTGAGGAGAGGCCATTTGCTTATGATGTTCAGGTGCTAGCCAATCGGCTAGTGAGGTTAGATATTTAGGAGCCCAGCAGGGTATTGGCTTGTGTTGTATCTCGGTCATCTCTATATGATCGTATTCGTGAGCACCAGGTATGATGATCCACATTTGGCTGTCCTGAGGGACAGAGTTCAGCATGATGATGCTAGAGATGTCACCATTGATAGTGATGGCGTATTGAGGATGCAGGGCCGGATATGTGTGCCCAATGTTGATGGCCTTCGTGAGTTGATTCTGGAGGAGGCCCATAGCTCGCGGTATTCTATCCATCCAGGGAGCCGCGAAGATGTATCAAGATTTGAAACAGCATTATTGGTGGAGAAAGATGAAGATGGACATTGTTAGACATGTAGCACGGTGCCTCAACTGTCGGCAGGTTAAGTACGAGCACCAGAGGCCCGGTGGTGTATTTCAGCGCATTGTTATTCCTGAGTGGAAATGGGAGAGAATCACTATGGACTTTGTTACTGGACTCCCTCGGACGGCGAGGAAGTTTGATTCTGTATGGGTGATTGTGGATAGACTGACCAAGTCAGCTCACTTCATTCCAGTTAGTACTACCTACAAATCAGAGCGGTTGGCAGCGATCTTTATTTGAGAGATTGTTTGGTTGCATGGGGTCCCAGTGTCTATCATATCCGACAGGGGTACTCGGTTCACTTCTCGGTTTTGGAGAGCATTTCAGCGAGAGATGGGTACACGGGTTGAGTTGAGTACAGCATTTCACCCCCAGACAGACGGACAGTCTGAGCGCACTATTCAGATCTTGGAGGATATGTTGCGAGCTTGTGTGATTGATTTTGGTGGTTCGTGGGATGAGTTCCTACCACTTGCCGAGTTTGCCTACAACAACAGTTATCAGTCGAGTATTCAGATGGCCCCGTATGAGGCATTGTATGGCAGGCGATGTATATCCCCCGTGGGATGGTTTGAGCCTGGTGAGGTTAGATTGATAGGGACTGAGTTAGTCCAGGATGCTCTGGATAGAGCAAAGTTGATCCAGGAGAGACTTCGTACAGCACAGTCGCGTCAGAAGAGTTATGCGGACCGTAGAGTTTGGGAGTTGTCTTTCATGGTTGGTGACAGAGTATTGTTGAAGATTTCACCTATGAAGGGTGTCATGAGATTTGGGAAGAAAGGAAAGTTGAGTCCCAGGTACATTGGTCCTTTTGAGATACTTAGGAGAGTTGGAGAGGTGGCATATGAGTTAGCCTTGCCACCCAGTTTATCCAGCGTTCATCCGATATTCCATGTGTCTATGCTCCGGAAGTACATTGGAGATCCGTCTCATGTATTAGATTTCAGCACCATCCAGCTTGATGGTGATCTATCCTATGATGTGGAGCCTATTGCTATTTTGGGTCGTCGGGTGAGAAAATTGAGGTCTAAGGAGATTGCATCAGTTAAGGTTCAGTGGAGAGGTCGACCCGTGGAGGAGGCCACTTGGGAGATCGAGCGGGAGATGCGGAGCGGATATCCTCACTTGTTTGAGACTTCAGGTATGTTTCTTGACCCGCTCGAGGACGAGCGTTTGCTTAAGAGGGGAGAATGTGACGACCCGGCCCGTCGTCACGAGAATTACCACCCCGTTATGTTGTAAATACATGTTTTATGATTTTATATCAATGTTAAGTTCTATCGGGTGAGTTAGGAGTGAATTGGATTGAAAATGATGCATATAGCCCTTGTGAAAGAAACTTGAATAAGGAAAGTCAACCCGGAGTTGACTATTTGGTTAGAGGGCTCGGAATCGGATTCTGATGATTCGGTTAGTTCCGGAAGGTGATTTGTGACTTAGGGGAGCGATCGAAATTGAATTTGGAGACTCGGTGTAGAAATAGGCTTGAATTGGCTAAAGTTAAATTTTGGCGAAATCCGAACGGTAGGTGAGATTTTGATCCAGGGGTCGGAATGGAATTCCGACAATTGCAGTAGCTTCGTTAGGTGATTTTGGATGTGCCTGCAAAATTTCAGATCATTCGGACGTCGTTTGGTCGGGTTTTTGATTGAATGTGTAATTTGGAATGTTTTAAGGAATTTAGGCTTGAATTCGATGCGAATTATGGGTTTTGGTGTTATTAGACGTGTTTTGAGGATTGGAGCAAGTTCGAATAAGGTGTTAAGATGTGTTGGTGTGTTTGGATGAGGTCCCGGGGGCCTCGGGGTGTTTTCGGATGGTTAAACGGAAGAAAATCATGGAAATTGCAGGTTGAAGAGTTCTGGTTCTGTTGTTTCCGCTCCTGCGGAATTTTGGACGCAGGAGCGAGTCCGCAGAAGCGGACGAGGTGCGCAGGAGCGGCTGGTTACGCAGAAGCGGAAGTCATTCCGCTGAAGCGGCATCACTGGTGCGAGCCAGTGATCGCAGAAGCGGACGGGGAGAAATTGGGCATGGTCCGCAGAAGCGGACGTTTGACCGTTTGGGCGAGACCGCAGAAGCGGTCAATGATGCGCAGAGGCGGATGTGTCCGCAGAAGCGGAAGCTTCTTCGCAGAAGCGGGTCCGCTTAAGCGGCTCCATTGATCGCAGAAGCGAAAATGGCCGGCCAGGCCTGGAACCGCTGAAGCGACCCTTTGGTCGCGGGTACGGGTGCGTAGGAGCGGAAAATATTCCGCAGAAGCGAAAATCGCTGTAAGTAAGTGTATCAGAAGTTAGAAAAATTTCAGAACATTTCACACATTTTGGGTCTCGGCTTTAGAGGCGATTTTGAAGAGAAATTCAAGGGAAATCATCAGGTAATCATCTATGGACTTAAACTATGATTAGTATTGGTAATATTATGCAATTATATCATGAAAATGGAGGAATTTGGGGTAATTTATGGAGGATTTAGCCCTAGGCTTGAACTTTAGAAAATCAAGGTTTTGAATGGGCAAATGGAGTCCGAATTTGGTAAAATTGATATGCTTAGACTCGTATTGGGATGAGGGTTCCGAATATGTGACTTTCGTGATTTTTCGATAAGCGTACCGAAAGTCGGGTTTTGACAACTTTGGGAATTTTGATGTAAATTGAGTTATATTGATTGGGTGTCGTCCCATTGGCCTAATTTGTTGTATTCCTACTGTATTTGATCAGATTTTACGCGTGCGGAGCTTGATTCTCGTGGCAAGGGCATTGCGGAATAGTCGTCGCGCTGTATTGAGGTGAGTAATAGATGTGGGTGATGACCAGCGGGTTCGAAACCCCGGTATACCACTTTGTGACGCCGTATAGCGGCGAGACACGCACACTCTTGAGAGTGCGGGGTCGATCATGAACTGGAGACTATATATTAGTCCGACCTGTTGATACTGTATTATTGGCTATTCTAGAGCCGTCGAACCTCCTTCTCGGATGGTTGTATATATATATATTGTGATAATGGCCACTCTTGAGCCGAGGAACCCCCTTCTTGGGCGGTTGAGCATACATATGGGCCGTGAGCCACTTATTGGATCCCGCGAGGATCGTTATTGTCTTATCATATAGACATGCTAGTTTACTACTAGTCCGCAGCTATTTTGTTATTATGCTAATTTCCAATCTCCGGAACTTGATATTACTGTGTTCCAACTGAAAAAAAATGATAAAAGAGTTTTCAAAAACTATTTTTGAGCCTGCGAGGCTGTATCTGCATATTAGCTGACTAGTAGTGGATCGGGCTGCACGCCGCAGCAGGATATATGTTGGATCGGACTGCACGCCGCGAGAATATCTCTATGAGATGTGCTTGGGCTGTAGGAGCCCCTCTGGAGTCTGAACCCCCACAGTGAGCACGGGTACCCAAAATTGGAGTCGGGCTACACGCCGTAGCGGTCATATCATGCATTGCATTGCATTTAGCTACATCTCCTAGCTGTTATGCTATTTATTGGTATTTGTTGGAACAGGTACAGTGAAGATTGATTCTATGACAGGGTAGCTGATTATAGCTTTACATAGTGCTTTATTGCGGATTTCTTATCTGCGCTGTCTTACCCTTGTTTATTACCACCGAGTCTGGCAGTACTCATTTTACTCCCTGCACCTTGTGTGCAGATCCAGGTACCTCTCAGCAGTGATCCAGTAGTTGTGCGAGGCGACGTTTGTGGATATTCGAGGTAGGTTGGCGAGTCCGCAGGACCCGATATTCCTTCCTACTGTCTTTTGATTTTGTATTGACATTTCTTTCCGCACTTGGTATTTTGTAAACCTTTATACACTCATGTTCAGTAGAGGCTCATGACTCTTGACCCTTGGTCTATGGGAGTTGATGTATTATGGGACTTGGTTCCCCGTTTTCGTTACATATATCGCTGTTGTTTCTTGAATTAATTTGTTTAAATGGGTTAAAGAGAGCTTCTAGCTCCGTGGTTGTTATGGATTGGTCAGGCTGGCTTAGCAATGTGCTGGGCGCCATCACGACCGGATTTGGGGTCGTGACAGGGTGATGTCGTGCCTTGATTTATTATTTATGCACGAAGGTTAATGTCGTATCTTGATTTATTATTCATGCACGAAGGTTAATGCCGTGCCATGTTTTATTGATTATGCACGAAGGTTAATGTCGTGCCATGTTATTTATTATGCACGAAGGATCATGCCGTGTCTCGTTATTAAACCATGTACGAAGGATCATGTCGTACCATGGATGTGAGGATGAGAGTAAAAGTACGAAGGGTGATGCCGTACACTTTATTTGCTTATTTGGTGAGGATGAGAGTAAAAGTATGAAGGGTGATGTCGTACACTTTATTTTATTATTTGGTGAGGATGAGAGTAAAAGCACGAAGGGTGATGCCGTGCAACTACTTGCTATTCCTTGACTTGATATTACTTGTTTTTCCATTATACTTTGTTTTCCCTTGTGGACTTATTAACTATTGTCAATTGTTGAGTTCATTTGAGATATTCCTTATTGCGTTATTAATTGGTTATTTCTCGATATTTTGTGGTATACATATATAAAGAACTGCACAAGTTTATGTGGGTGTCTGGTCCTAGGCTTGTCACTACTTCGCCGGGATAGGCCAGGCACTTACCAGCACATGGGGTCGATTGTGCTGATATTACACTTCTGTGCGTTTTTGCACAGGTCCAGGTTACGATCAGGAGCGGCAACAGTAAATTTTTTGCGTGGGAGTTGATCATATTTGAGACCGAGGTAGCTTGCAGACGTCCGCAGGCCCGAAGTCTCTCTTCCTTTTATTTATGTCATTAGCTGTGGTCTCCTTGTTCCGAGACAAACAGATTATGTTATATTTCTTTCGGACTTTTATGTGTAGTATTCAGTAGTAGTTCGTGAGTTGGTGACTCCACTTCTTGGGTAGAGGATTTCAGTATGGTTTAACCTTGAAACTGCTTATTTCTATTTCGATAAAGTCTTCCGCACTTATTTAACTAAAGTTATGGTTTTGTTGATAAATTAATTATGAAATACTATTAAAAACAGGATAGTATGAATACAGTGGCTTGCCTAGCTACCACAAGTAGGTGCCATCACGATCCCGATGCTGGGGGAAAATCCGGGTCGTGACAAGTTGGTATCAGAGCTCTAGGTTACATAGGTCTCACCACTCACGAACAAGCTTAGTAGAGTTTGAGAGGTAGGTACGGAGACGTCTGTACTTGTCCTCCAGAGTCTATTGAGTTAGGAAAGAGTCTCTCATTTGTTCTTTCTTGTCGTGCGACTTATTCCTCAATTACTGATTGAACTTCTATTCGTCCTTTCGCAGATGGTGAGGACACGCGCTTCTTCGTCCGCTGACCAGCAGCCCGAGCCCCAGGCAGCTCCCGTGAGGGGCAGGGGCCGAGGCCGTATCAGAGGCCGTGGTAGGGGTAGAGCTCAGCCCCCGACAGCTACTCCAGAGGTGGAGCCTCATATTGAGATTGACGAGGAGGTTCCTGTCCCAGCAGCTCCAGTGGGCCCAGCTCAGGTCCCCGGAGAGGCTTTATTTACCCCGGATCTTCGGGAGGCTTTGGTCAGGATAGCGGGATTTATGGACAGCGTTGCCAGAGCTGGTTTATTTTCAGTTGCACCAGCCGCTTCTCAGGCTGGAGGAGGGGCCCAGACTCCTATTGCTCGTACTCCGGAGCCAGTAGCTCCTCAGCCTCAGGCACCAGTGGTTCAGCCAGCTGTGGCCACACAGTCAGGTACAACGGCTCATGCCGGAGATGGAGCGGCCATGACTTCTAATTCTTTATGGAGACTTGATCGGTTCTCCAAGATGTTTACCACTACTTTCAGCGGTGCCACATCAGAGGATCCTCAGGATTTCTTATTCAGTTGCCATGAGATTCTCAAGACTTTGGGGATCGTAGAGTCCAATGGAGTTAACTTCTGTACATTCAGGCTTTCAGGATCCGCCAAGACTTGGTGGAGGGATTATTGCTTGACTCGACCAGTAGGGTCCCCAGCTTTATATTGGGATCAGTTTGCAGAGCTATTTCTGGAGAAGTTTCTCCCTGCTACTCAGCGGGATGCACTGCGGAGGCAGTTTGAGCGCCTCCATCAGGGCACTATGACGGTCACTCAGTATGAGACGCGATTTGTTGATTTGGCTCGTCATGCAATGGTGATACTCCCCACAGAGCGGGAGAGGGTCCGCAGGTTTATAGATGGGCTTAATCAGCCAATCAGACTCCAGATGGCTATGGGCGTGGGAAGTGACATATCATTTCAGGAGGCAGCTAATGCAACACGTAGAGTTGAGATGGCTCTTGCTCGGGGAGGTGGTTATTCTTCGGACAAGAGGCGTCGTCATTCAGGCACGTTTAGTGGATCTTCTTCCGGTGACAGGGAATCTTTTGATAGGGGCCAGTCTTCCAGGCCTTTCGATTCCGCCCTTCAGGCTTCACAGGGTGGACCGGGTGATCGTGGGTTTCGTGAGCAGTATTCAGATCAGTCTCCTATCAGTGCTCAACCTCTTCAGAGTGTTCTTGGAGGCCATTCAGGTCGTCAGGGCCAGCGGCCCCAGCAACCTAAGAGTTGCTACGGTTGTGGTGACCCAGGTCATCTTGTCAGGTACTGCCCTCGAGCAACGGGCAACTCTCAGCAGCGGGGTCCTCGTCCTATGATTCAGGCTCCAGCTGACCCTCAGCCTGCCCAGCCAGCCAAAGGCGGGGGTAGAGATTATAGAGGTGGAGGTCAAGACCGTAGAGGTGTAGACCATTCAGCCAGAGGTAGAGGTCAGCCAGTTGATGGTCGTCCTAGAGACGCAGCTCAGAAGGGAGGTGCGGATCCCCGATTCTATGCTTTACTAGCCAGGCCAGAGGCAGAGGCATCAGATGCTGTGATTACAGGTACTATTCTTGTGTGTGGCAGAGGTGCTTCGGTATTATTTGACCCCGGATCTACATATTCATATGTGTCTTCCTACTTTGCACCGTATTTGGCCGTGCCCAGCTATGCTCTGGATATTCCAGTTTATGTGGCTACACCGGTGGGTGACTCCATTGTAGTCGACCGGGTGCATCGTTCATGCGTAGTTATATTTGGGGGTCTTGAGACCCGTGTTGATCTGTTGCTTTTGGATATGGTGGATTTTGATGTCATATTGGGGATGGACTGGTTGTCCCCATACCATGCTATTCTAGATTGTCATGCTAAGACCGTGACCTTGGCCTTGCCAGAATCACCCCGACTAGAGTGGAAAGGTACCTCAAGCCACTCCGTTCGCGCTATTATTTCCTATGTTAAGGCTCGACGCATGGTCGAGAAGGGGTGTCCAGCTTATCTGGCTTATGTTCGTGATTCCAGCGCAGAAGTTCCTTCCATTGAGTCGGTCCCTATTGTACGGGAGTTTCCTGAGGTTTTTCCTTCAGACCTGCCGGGCATGCCACCCGATAGGGATATTGATTTCTGTATTGATCTGGCACCGGGCACTCAGCCCATATCTATTCCACCCTATCGTATGGCCCCGCCGGAATTAAAAGAGTTGAAATATCAGTTGCAAGACCTTCTTGAGAAGGGCTTTATCAAGCCTAGTGTTTCCCCCTGGGGAGCACCTGTATTATTTGTAAAGAAGAAAGATGGCTTGATGCGGATGTGTATTGATTACCGACAATTAAACAAAGTGACAATAAAGAATAAGTATCCACTGCCGAGAATTGATGATTTATTTGACCAGCTCCAGGGAGCGAGGGTATTCTCAAAGATAGAATTGAGGTCAGGCTACCATCAGCTGAAGATCAGGGCGGCTGACATTCCTAAGACAGCCTTTCGCACTAGATATGGGCATTATGAGTTCTTGGTCATGTCCTTCGAGTTGACCAATGCCCCAGAAGCATTCATGGAGTTGATGAATCGGGTATTCAGGCCTTACTTAGATCTGTTCGTGATAGTCTTTATAGATGACATCCCGGTATACTCCCGCAGCCAGGAAGAGCACGAGCAGCACCTCAGAGTGGTTCTTCAGACTCTGAAAGATAACCGACTATATGCCAAATTTTCTAAATGTGAGTTCTGGCTGAGTTCGGTAGCATTTCTGGGTCACATTGTATCAGTGGAAGGTATTCAGGTGGATCCTAAGAAGATTGAGGCAGTCATGAACTGGCCTAGACCCACATCAGCTATAGAGATCCGGAGTTTCTTGGGATTGGCGGGTTATTACCATCGGTTTGTGGATAAGTTTTCATCTATAGAAGCCACATTGACCAGATTGACCCAGAAGAGTGCCCCGTTCAAATGGTTGGATGTGTGTGAGGTAAGCTTCAAGATGCTCAAGGTAGCTTTGACTATGGCACTAGTATTGGTGTTACCCATAAGTTCAGGATCGTATACGATATATTTTGATATATCCTGAGTTGGACTTGGTGCGGTATTGATGCAGGATGGTAAGGTTATCGCTTATGCTTTGAGATAGCTAAAAATACATGAGAAGAATTATCCAGTTCATGATCTTGAGTTAGCAGCAGTGGTGCATGCCTTGAAGATCCGGAGGCATTATCTATATGGTGTGACGTGTGAGGTATACACTGATCACAAAAGCCTACAGTACTTGTTCAAGCAAAAGGAGTTGAATCTACGACAGCGGAGATGGTTAGAATTGCTAAAAGACTATGATGTTACTATCTTATATCACCCAGGTAAGGCCGATGTGGTGGCCGATGCATTGAGTAGAAAGTCTGCCAGCATGGGTAGTCTTGCATTCATTCCGGTCAGTCAGAGACCATTAGCTCTAGATGTCCAGGCCTTAGCCAACCGGTTCGTGAGATTAGACATTTCTGAGCCTAGCAGGGTGTTAGCCTGCACGGTCGCTCGTTCTTCTCTATTAGAGCGTATCCGTGAGAGGCAATTTGATGATCCTCATTTGCGTGATTTGAGAGATACAGTACAGCGGGGAGGTGCCACACAGGTAAATCTAGATGATGATGGGGTATTGAAATTGCAGGGTCGAGTTTGTGTGCCCAATGTTGAAGGGATTCGAGAGTTGATCTTAGCGGAGGCCCACAGTTCGCGGTATTCTATTCACCCAGGCGCCGCGAAGATGTACCAGGACTTACGGCAGCACTATTGGTGGCGCAGAATGAAGAAAGATATCGTTGCGTATGTCGCTCGGTGTCTAAATTGTCAACAGGTGAAATATGAGCACCAGAGACCTGGTGGTGTATTCCAGAGGATTGAAATTCCCGAGTGGAAATGGGAGCGGATCACTATGGATTTCGTTACTGGACTTCCTTTGACTCGGAGGAAATTTGATGCTATTTGGGTCATTGTTGATAGGTTGACCAAGTCAGCACACTTTATTCCAGTATCTGTCTCCTACTCGTCGGAGAGGTTAGCGGAGGTTTACATTAGGGAGATTGTTCATCTTCATGGGGTGCCAGTATCTATTATCTTTGATCGGGGTACGTAGTTTACCTCGCGGTTCTGGAGAGCGGTCCAGCAGGAGTTAGGCACCCAGGTTCAGTTGAGTACAGCATTTGATCCTCAGACGGATGGCCAGTCCGAGAGGACTATTCAGATTCTAGAGGACATGCTTCGAGCCAATGTTATTGATTTTGGAGGCTTGTGGGACCAGTTTCTGCCATTAGCAGAGTTTGCCTACAACAATAGCTACCAGTCCAGCATCCAGATGGCCCCATATGAGGCATTGTATGGTAGGCGATATCGATCTCCAGTCGGATGGTTTGAGCCGGGAGAGGCTCGGTTGTTGGGTACAGATTTAGTTCAGGAGGCCTTGGATAAGGTCAAGACTATCCAGGAGAGATTGCGTTCAGCTCAGTCCAGACAGAAGACTTATACGGATCGTAAGGTTCGAGATGTAGATTTCATGGTTGGTGAGCGAGTACGGCTCCGAGTGTCGCCTATGAAGGGCGTGATGAGGTTCGGGAAGAAGGGCAAGCTCAGCCCTAGGTATATTGGTCCATTTGAGATTCTAGACAGAGTGGGAGGGGTGGCTTACTGACTAGCTTTGCCGCCTAGCTTATCAGCCGTGCATCCAGTCTTTCATGTATCTATGCTTCGGAGATACCACGACGATCCCACACATGTGTTAGACTTCAGTACGGTCCAATTGGACAATGATCTATCTTACGAGGAGGAGCCGGTGGCCATTCTAGACCGGCAAGTTCGACAGTTGAGGTCGAAGAGTTATCCTTCTGTGCGTGTTCAGTGGAGAGGTCAGCCTCCTGAGGCATCGACCTGGGAGTTCGAGTCTGATATGCGGAATCGCTACCCACATTTGTTTCCTGACTCGGGTACTTCTTTCTTTTTTCCGTTCGAGGACGAACGGTTGTTTTAGAGGTGGAGAATGTGACGACCCAAAGGGTCATCACTTATTTTATTACTCATTTCGAGCTTCTGAGGCCTTGAAAACCTCATTCTATGTTGCCTCGATTTACGTGCACGATCCGGGCATGTGGCCGGAAAGTTTTTGTGATAGAAAAAATGAATTCTATGAGAAATTTGGAGAAAAATGATATTAATATTGATATGGTTGACTTCGGTCAACATTTTTGGTAAACGGACCCGGACCCGAGATTGGATGGTCCCGAAAGGTCCGTAGGAAAACATGGGACTTGGACATGCGTCCGGAGTCGAATTCTGAGGCCTAGAGCCCAAGTTATGAATTTTTCTGTGAAATTGTTTTTGATGTAATTGTTAAAGGAAAATGAATTAATTGACCTTAGTATCGGGCTTGTATTTTGGTTCCGACGCCCGGTACAAGTCTTAAATATTATATATGTGCTTTCTACAAAGTTTGGTGACATTCGGAAGTCGTTTGATATGTTTTGGACCTTGAGTTCCAAGTTTGAATGTTTTGAAAACCAAAAGTATGAAAATCATGAACTTGAGGCTTGATTTGATGAAAACGATGTGATATTGGCGATGTGATCGCACGAACAAGTTCGTAATGTGTTTTTGATGTTGTGTATATGTTTGGTTTAGAGCCCGGGGGGCTCGGGTAAAGATTTGATAAGCCGTTGGCTCAATTTCTGAATTTTTGCACTGCTGGTTTTTCACCCAGCTGTTGGCTTCGCAATTGCGAAATATTTCTCGCAATTGCGAAGGTGACAGATCAAGGCAGGGTTCGCAAATGCGAACCAAACCTCGCAAATGCGAGACCTTCTGTGTTAAGCCATTCTTCGCAAATGCGAAGAATTCTTCGCAAATGCGAAGGCCCCTCAGCCCAGCTTTGTTCGCAAATGCGAATGCGAAGGCCCCTCAGCCCAGCTTTGTTCGCAAATGCGAAGGCCCCCGAATTGCCTTGGCTTCGCAAATGCGAACAAAAGTTCGCAAATGCGAACTTCCCAGCCTTAGCTTATTTTTCAAACTCCAGAAATTGGTCGGGGTTCGCAATTGCGAACCCATGTTCGCAAATGCGAACACAGAGACCTGTAAATCCCGATTTCCAACTTCATTTTTCACATTTCACAACCCAAAAACACCCATTGGCGATTTTTCACGAACTCCCTCTTCTTCAAAACAATTGTAAGTCACTTTTTACTTAATTCTTTCAATTCCTAACAACATTAAACATGTTTTTCAATAGAAATCAAAGGTTTTCATGGTAGAATTTCTTGTTTTTGGTAGAATATAGGGTTTTCATGAATTGGGAAATTGGACCTCGAATTGAGGTCCGATTTTGAAACAAATCATATATTTGAACTTGTGGGGGAATGGGTAACCGGATTTTGGTTCGAACCCCGAGTTTCGACCATGTGGGCCCGGGGTCGAAATTCACTATTCCCGGCAGAATGTTGTAAAAGTTGTAATTGGCCTTATGAATTAGTTTGTTGAGTAGTATTGATGATATTAAATCAATTGTGTATAGATACGATTGGATTGGAGCCAAATTTGAAAGGAAAAGGCATTGCCACGAATTGAATTGTTCGTAAACATTCGAGGTAAGTGTTTGTTCTATCCTAGCTTGAGGGAATAGGATTATGTGCTATGTGTTATGTGATCGAGTGTGGTGTATGGGCTGTGGTGACGAGCATTCATACACTGGCGTCTAGCATGACCGTGAGTCGTTGTTAATATTTGTTGCGAGACATATTTGAAGATAAATTTTTGAACTCTTGCCGGGTTGTAGAATTGTTATTATTCTCCCTTGTCGGGACTTGTTGTGAAGATGATTATTGATTGCCCTTGTTGGGACGGTTTATGATTTACTGTTTCATTCTTTGCCCTTAACTGTGATTGTTATTTGGGTGAGGAAGAGTGATAATGCATGAAGGGTGATGTCGTGCCTTGATTTATTATTTATGCACGAAGGTTAATGCCGTGCCTTGATTTATTATTTATGCACGAAGGTTAATGTCGTGCCATGTTTTATTGATTATGCACGAAGGTTAATGCTGTGCCATGTTATTTATTATGCACGAAGGATCATGCCGTGCCTCGTTATTTATTATGCACGAAGGATCATGCCGTGCCTCGTTATTAAACCATGTACGAAGGATCATGCCGTACCATGGATGTGAGGATGAGAGTAAAAGTACGAAGGGTGATGCCGTACACTTTATTTGCTTATTTGGTGAGGATGAGAGTAAAAGTACGAAGGGTGATGCCATACACTTTATTTGCTTATTTGGTGAGGATGAGAGTAAAAGCACGAAGGGTGATGCCGTGCAACTACTTGCTATTCCTTGACTTGATATTACTTGTTTTTCCATTATACTTTGTTTTCCCTTGTGGACTTATTAACTGTTGTCAATTGTTGAGTTCATTTGAGATATTCCTTATTGCGTTATTAATTGGTTATTTCTCGTTATTTTGTGGTATACATATATAAAGAACTGCACAAGTTTATGTGGGTGTCTGGTCCTAAGCTTGTCACTACTTCGCCGGGATAGGCCAGGCACTTACCAGCACATGGGGTCGGTTGTGCTGATATTACACTTCCGTGCATTTTTGCACAGGTCCAGGTTACGGTCAGGAGCAGCAGCAGTGGATCTTTTGCGTGGGAGTTGATCATATTTGAGACCGAGGTAGCTTGCATACGTCCGCAGACCCGGCGTCTCTCCCTTTACTTATGTTACTAGCTGTAGTCTCTTTGTTCCGAGACAAACAGATTATGTTATATTTCTTTCAGACTTTTATGTGTAGTATTCGGTAGTAGTTCGTGAGTTGGTGACTCCACGTCTTGGGTAGAGGATTTCAGGTATGGTTTTACCTTGAAACTGCTTATTTCTATTTCGATAAAGTCTTCCGCACTTATTTAATTAAAGTTATGGTTTTGTTGATAAATTAATTATGAAATACTATTAAAAACAGGATAGTATGAATACAGTGGCTTGCCTAGCTACCACAAGTAGGCGCCATCACGATCCCGATGTTGGGGGAAAATCCGGTTCGTGACAGTTTACTAATCCTAAAAATGATTGTAATTAGGGGTGTGCACTCGAATCGGTTTATCGATAAATCGAATTGATTATTTGTTATCGGTTTATCGATATCGGTTTATCGATTTATCGGTTTCGATTTCGATTTCGAAATATTCCTTATTGAGTTATCGATTTCGATTTCGATTTTGTCCTCTTCGGTTTATCGGTTTATCGATAAATCGATAAGAAATAGTAAAAAGTATATATTTTTTTAAAAATATTTTTTTTAGTTTTTTTTTTGCCTTATTCTATAATACCATTTCCTTTACTCTAAGTCCCTAACCCTATTATTTTATCTACCACATTTAAGGAATAATCATATTAAAAGCTCAAGGGAATAAAGTTCAAATTAATGGAAAATAAAATTAGTCGTGATGATGTATTTTTTTTAATACCGTTGGAGTGTTGGTGTCATACATTTTATCCCTTATTTTAGGTTCGTTGCATGTGCTTTTTGACACAATTTTTATGTTATAAACGGAGTTTGTCGTATTTTAGCTTCTTTTGGTCCATATTAGTTAGGCGTGTTTATGGTGATATACTTTCCGTGGAATGCCGCAAATTTTCTTATTGGTGTAATCGATAACCGAATCGATAAGCCCCAAAAATCGATAAATCGAAATCGAAAAAATCGAAACCTTATTGAAACGATAACGATAAACATATGTACAAATCGATAATCGATAAGTAATTATCGATAAGGGTCAAAATCGAATCGATAAATCGAATGCACACCCCTAATTGTAATTTCTTTTTTGTATCTAATTGTTCATTTGAATTTATTATCTTTTGTACAATATGAGTTTGCATTTTAATTCCACTTTTATCTATTTCTATTCCTAGAAATTCTATTTGATTTTTCATTATTTCTGCCTTTTTTCTACTTAGGCTTATTCCCGATACTTCTATAATAATTTTTCTAATAATTTTATATGCTCATCTTGTGTTTTTGAATATAATAATATATCATCAATGTATATTATGCAATTTTCTAGTTGTTTGAAATAGTTATCCATAAAATGTTGATATCTACCTGGTGCATTTTTATATCCAAAAGGTAACACGTTCCATTCATAAAATCTTTGGGGTACTGTAAATGCTGTTAATTTTCAGGATTCTTCTTCTAACTTTAAGTGGTAAAATCCTGATTTACAATCAAATTTACTAAAATAGTTATATCCTTGGATTTGACTTATTTTTAGTAATTTGTTTGGTAATGGGTAGTTATATGTTTTGGTTTTTGCATTTAGGTTTCTATCTCTATAACCATTCTACTCTTTCCTCTTTTTTGTTCACTATGTTTATTTACTATAAATGCTGGACTTGTATGTTTACTATTACTTTCTTGTATATAACCTTGTTCTAGTAATTCGTCAATGTGTATTTTAAATTCATTTAAATCTTTAAAATTGTATTTTAAGGGTTTTTGTGTTATTATACTATTTTCATCAATTAGCTCTATTTTTACCTTTGTTTTATGTTTTTCCCATCCTTGTAAGGGGTTTTCACTATACGATGGTTCTAGTTTTTCTTGAATTATTTTGACTGTATTTATTGAAAAAATAATGAATTCTATTTTATTAGTATCTTCTTTTTCATTTTCTAATTTTTGTGTTATTTTCTCACTTCTTTTTTCCAATCAGTTGTTTTTCTTTTCTTTTTTAGAACTCTTTTTGCTCATATATTTTGTTTACATGGTGTTGTAAACCACCAATGTGTTTTAGTTATTACGTGTGGGTATAGTTTATCTAAGAATGGCATTCCTAGTAAAATATCTCTTGTGGGTAATTCAAAATTGTATATTTCTTCTATAGTAAGTATTTTATCCCATATTTGTATTTTTATATTTTTTTATTTGTGGGTAATTATGCTTCCTTCGTTGTTAAATCCTGTTACTGGTAAGGGTGTTCTAAGTTTTTCCCATTTCTCTTCTGGTAGGCAATTATATCTACATAAATTTACTTCTGATCACGTGTCTATCATATGTGTGTAGTATCTATTGTAGTATCCTTCCACTATTATTTTTACTAGTATATGTATTTTCATATTTATAATATAGTTCTTTTTATTGTTACTTTCTTATTTTCATAATGTAGGATTAGTTGTTCATTATCTAAGTTGTATGGTTTAACTTTTTCTAGTCATTTTATTCCTAATATAATATTTTTATCTCCTTGGTATATTTTAAATCTTATTATCATAATTATTCCTCCTATAATTATTTCTTTTTCCGCTATTTCTTCACTAACTATCATTCCTTTAGGTAATTCGGGGTATAATTTTTCACTAGTTAGTATCTCATCTTCTGTGATTAATTCTCTTGTTATATAGTTTTCTTCTTGTCCTGTATTTATTTGTCACCAAATCCCGGTCGTGATGGCGCCCAACACAACTGCTAGGCAAGCCCGACCATTTACACTCTCATCCCGAGCATGAAGCTCAAATCAATTACCTGAATATTATTTTCAAAAATAAAGCTAAACTGGATAGTCACCCCAAAGATCTAGGGTCACGAGTCTAGAGCCTCTAAACATGATCGGATAATAATATCTAAACCAAATACTCAAGTATGAATAATGTATATACAAAGGAAAACTGGAATAATAAGAGAAGCCAGGTCCTGCGAACGCCAGGAGCTACCTCAACAACTCGGATAAATACTGATAAAAGCTGGAGTGCTCGTCTATCCCTCATGTATACCTGAATCTGCACACAAAGGTGAAGGGAGTAGGGGTGAGTACTAAGTACTAAGTGAGCAATAAATATATACAAGTAGCTGAAAGTAAGAAATCCACAGAATACCACATAATGAAGCTAAACTACAATCCGATTCCTCCTACGAACTAGCAACAACAACAATACATTACCACTATCAGAGATAATTCACAGACAAAGATGCAATGCAAAGCACATAACCGCTACGGCGTGTAGCCCGATCCATTTAACGTCGACGGCGCTCACTGGGGTGTGTACAGACTCCGGAGGGGCTCCTACAGCCCAAGCGCAATACTGCTGCGGCGTGCAGCCCGATCCTCATATCAACCGCTGCGGCGTGCAGCCCGATCCTCATATAAATCGTTGCGGCGTGCAGCCCGATCCATCCTCAGTCCACATAACAGATAAGTCATAAAAACAGTTCATTTTTGTTAATTCCAGTTCCCAGTTTATAATTTATGAAAAGTACTTTAACTTTTATTTAATTTGCAAAAACCGGTGACTTAACATTTCAATAGTGTGATTTCAAATTCCAGGATTGAGATCAATGATTAAGCAAGTATAGCTATCACATAAATACTATCCCCTAGGGATACTACAGGTCGGCACAAGGCCCCAAACAAGGCTTACAACCCACAAATATGTCAAACACAGCGTATTTCCATCACTAATAGCATATTTCCCATATCCGGGATGGACCAAGTCTCAATCCCCAGTCACAATCAGTCCCGCACCTGCCACGGGGTGCGAGCCACGCCCTACTAGCGTCACAATGTGCTAAGCCGGGGTTTCGAACCCTCAAGCTACCATATACACAAACTACTCACCTCTAGCCGGCCGTAGACTCGTCCGCGATGCCTTTTCCTTTGAAATTCGCTGCCTCGTGCGTAGAATCTAGTCAAATCACAATAATTATATCAAATACGGGTCAAAGAATCATAACCCATTTCAATTTACATGAAATTCGCATAAATACACTAAGTTGGTAAAACTCGGACCCCGGGCCCGCTGCCCGAAAAATTCCGAAAATCATACCAACAGATTTCTCGTCTCTCCACGAGTCCGTGCATATAAATTTTATCAAAAACGGAGTTCGAATGGTCTTTCAAAACCCAAAAATTCGTTTTCATGATTTAGGCCCTAGTTCTTCACAAATTCTATCCAATTTCAGGAATTTTGGTGTTTATTCTAGCATAAAATCATGTTTTTGAGTCAAGAAACTTACCTCCAGTGATTACCCATTGTTTTCTCTCTTACAAATCGCCTCAGAAGCTTCTTCCCGTTCCAAAATTGGAAGAAAACTTGATCTGCTCATTATAGGTATACTGTTCACGCGTTTTACTGCTCTCAATAAATTCCTTGTGAAATTCTAATGAATTTAGGCTTTTGAATCACTCAATTTGACCTTACAATGAAGGAGATATGTAGGTTTTAAGATTTGCAAATAGTGCAGGTTTTTAATACGTCGTCACGGGCAGTTTCGTCATTACCCTGAAAATCTGGGCAACTTTAGTAAAATGGCCATAAAATTATCATACGATGTCCAAATTCGATGATTCTTTTTTCTACGGGTCCGTAATTACGATACGGATCTAATTCTTCATTCAAAACAGTAATCCAAGCTCATTTGTTCAATATGATATCATTTATGCTTGAAGAAACGATGTCGAGGCATAAGAAAAACGAGCATAACGCAACCCAAACCTATCTGAAACTCACCCGAGCTCCTCAGACTGCATACGAACATACTAACATGCCACATATGATCATGCAAACTTAGTTTCACTCTCAAAACACCAAAACTAACATCAAAACACCAAATTTACATCGGATTCAAGCCTAAGTTTTTCTAAAACTTCCGAAACATGCATTTGATTTAAAACCCGACCTAAACACCTCCGAATGACTTGAAACTTTTCACGCATATCCAAAATTACCTAATGGAGCTACTGCAACTCTCAAAATTCTATTCCGACCCTCGGATGAAAATCTCACTTACCATCCGGAATTCGCCAAAATTCAACCTTAGCCAATTCAAGCCTAAAACTATACCGGACCTCCGAATTCGATTCCGATTGCTCTCCTAAGTCATACATGATCCCCTGAAAACTAGTCGAATCATAAGAATTCAATTTCGAGCTGTCTAACTCACCGGTCAACATTCGGTTGACTTTTCCATCATATTCTTCTCAAAAAGAGGTGTCACGACCCTAGTTCACCAATCGTAAACATGTCATGACGGCACCCAGTCCCCACGACTAGGTAAGCCTAACACGTTGCGGAATATACCAGTTTATAAACATTAAATAAGAAATAGCGGAAACTAATATAAAAAGGAGATGTAATCCACACCGCTTGGCACATACACCCGTCAAACACATTGTATAAAACACCACCAAGACCCGGAATCCCACGGGTAACACAGACTAAAAGAGAACATACAACTGTAGCTCTATATATAAGGAGTATCTAACAACGGAATGAAGGAAAAACATCTACTAGCACTAGAATAGAAGGAAGGCCTCCGGATCCGCGGACGTAGCATATCATACCTCGAGGTCTCCCAAAGCGCTGCTGAATCACCTCGTGTGAGCCTGTCCTGATGTACCTGGATCTGCACAACAAAAGTGTGCAGAAGAGTAGCATGAGTACACCACGGCGGTACTCAGTAAGTGCCAAGCCTAACCTCGATGGAGTAGTGACGAGGAAGGTCAGGGCCCTACTGAGAGAAAACAATTACAAGATGATAATAATAATAATAATAATAATAATAAGCAGTTTAAATGATAATAATCCCGAAATAACAACAATAAAACGATTACTACAGCCGTCTACAATTAAGTTAACAACAAGTAACAAATTCAATTAACAAGTCCAAGACCTGTGGGAATTGAACCCACAGTCCCATTCTATAATCAACAGTCCAGGAGCTACGTGAATTTAACCCGCAGACCCAATAACGGTATCTCTAGGTCTACGGGAATCGAACCTGCATCCCGTGTTTCAATACCTCACGGTGTATCTCAATGATCTCAGGATCTCCGGGAATCGAACCCGCAGTCCGTATCTCAATAATATATTAATAAACTCCTGGTCTCCGGGAATCGAACCCGCAGCCCTTGGATCTCCGGGAATCGAACCCGCAGTCCACAACAATATCACTCCGTGTCTCTAGGAATCGAACCCACAGCCCTGGATCTCCGGGAATTGAACCCGCAGTCCACCAACACAACAAATAAAGAAAACGTACACGGAAAATATAATATGCTTAACTACAACTTCACCGAGGACTGGTGCCAACAATTATCAAGTAGTTCAAGTAGGACAATTAGGCAATTAGACGGATAAATCCTACCTAATCATGCTTCCCTAACGAATACCAGGTAAATGTCACAACTTAATAATCTAAGAACAGAAATATCACGGATTGGACAATTTAAGAAAAGTGAGTTACAACAACTAGCGCATGTACACGCCCGTCACCTCGCGTACAAGGCATTTAAACTATCACATAATATCCTAGGGGTAAAGGCTCCCCCACACGAGGTTAGATAAGCCACTTACCTCAATTCCGGTACAAAACCGCTAAGAAATAACTCTCTTGCCGCGAATGTCCTCCTCCACAGGTGTAATATCTGATAAAAATCAATGGAATCACATCAAAATAGGCCAATTAGGCATTACCCAATCAAAACAATCGAATTACACCCAAACCACAAAGTTGCCAAAACCCGACTTTCGGTACGCTTCTCGAAAAATTACGAAAGTTATATTTTCGGATTCCTTATCCCAACACGAGTCTAACCATACCAAGAACACCCAAATCGGACCACAAATGGCCCATCAAATCCTTGATTCTATCCAAGAGGGTTTTCTACCATTTTTACCAAACATTCTCAAATTAAAGACTAAAACTTGCAATAGATCCGAGCTATACAACCAAAATTGAGTTAAGAGTACTTACCCTTTTGATTTCTCCAAAACTCTCCCGAAAAATCGCCTTACCCGAGCTCCAAATCGTCAAAAATGGCAAATGGGACGAAGTTTGAACTTTATTCTACTGCCCAGGTATTTGTTCTTCGCGTTCGCTGTCCTTCTCTCTCGTTCGCGAAGAACAAACTCCCAAAAATACATTTTCCAACTTTGCTCGGACAGCCTCTATTGCAATGGTCATAACGTTTTACACATAACTCCAAATGCCTATTATAATATGTTTCTGAAAACTAGATTCAAAGTGCTACAACTTTCGTTTTCGAATGACCTCAAAAGTCCTTGTAGATAAAACGATATGAGCTTCCGAAATAGGACCTGTGCGACAGAAAATCCTTCTTCGCGAACGCGAGGGACTCTTCGCGAACGCGAAGAACAAAGTCCCTGATGAAAAATCCTTCTTCGCGAACGTGATACCTCCATCGCGAACGCGAAGAACAAAGTCTTAGAGGCCAAATTCTTCTTCGCGAACGCGATAGGACCCTCGCGAACGGGAAGAACAATACCAGATACCAGAACAGCAGTCCAAAAACTTCCAAAAATGACTCGTTAGGCATCCGAAATCGTCCCGAGGCCCCCGGGACCCCAACGAAAACCACCAACATACTCCAAAACATAATACGAACTTGTTCCAATCATAAAAATACCATCCTAAACATCAAAATCACCAATTACACATGGATTCAAGCCTAAGTTTCTTCAAAACTTTCGAAACTAACATTCAATCAAAAACCCGACCAAACGACGTCCGAATGACTTGAAAATTTGCGGACATATCCAAAATCACATAACGAAGCTACAGAAATTGTCGGAATTCCATTCCGACCCCTAGATCAAAATCTCACCTAACGTTCGGATTCGCCAAAATTTGAAACTTCGGCATTTCAAGCCTAATTGAGCTACGGACCTCCAAAATCCATTCCGAACACGCTCCCAACCCCGAAATCACCTAACGGAGCTAATGGAACCATCAAATTTCCGTTCCGAGGTCGTCTTAACATTGTTCCGGCTACGGTCCATTTTCTAACTTTAAAGCTCTCATTTAGGGACTAAGTGTCCCAAAATACTCCAAATTTCAGAACCGACTCTCCCGGCAAACCACAATAGCAGAAATGAACTTAGGGGAACAGTTAAATTGGGGATTGGGGCATAATTTTCTAAAACGACCGGTCGGGTCGTTACATCTTCCCACCCTTAAAAGATTCGTTCGTCCTCGAACGAGCATAGAAAACATACCTGGAGTAGTGAAAAGATGAGGGTACTGGCTGCGCATATCCTGCTCAGTCTCCCAAGTCGCCTCCTCGACCAGCTGGCCCCGCCACCGAACCTTTACCGAAGCGATGTTCTTTGACCTTAGCTTTCTGACCTGCCTGTCTAGAATGGCTACTGGCTCCTCAACATAAGACAGATCCTTGTCTAGCTGAACAGAAGTGAAATCCAACACATGCGACGGGTCACCATGGTATCTCCGGAGCATGGAGACATGAAATACGGGGTGAACTCTGGCTAGACTGGGAGGTAAGGCCAACTCATAAGCAACCTCCCCAACACGCCTCAAAATCTCAAAAGGGCCAATAAACCTAGGACTCAGCTTTCCTTTCTTCCCAAACCTCATAACGCCCTTCATGGGTGAGACTCAAAGCAAAACCCGCTCACCAACCATAAAAGCCACATCGCGAACCTTCTTGTCCGCATAACTCTTCTGTCTAGACTGGGCTGCACGAAGTCTGTCCTGAATCACCTTGACCTTGTCCATTGCATCCTGAACCATATCAGTACCTAGCAGCCTGGCCTCGCCCGGCTCGAACCAACCCACGGGAGACCTGCACCTCCTACCATATAGGGCCTCATACGGTGCCATCCGAATACTAGACTGGTAGCTGTTGTTATAAGCAAACTCCGCCAGTGGCAAGAAATGATCCCATGAACCTCCAAACTCAATCACGCACGCATGGAGCATATCCTCCAAAATCCGAATAGTGCACTCGGACTGGCCATCAATCTGGGGGTGAAACGCTATGCTCATCTCCACCCGAGTGGCTAACTTCTGCTGTATGGCTCTCCAAAACCGTGAAGTGAACTGAGTGCCTCTATCTGAAATGATGGAAACTGGAATACCATGCAGCCGAACAATCTCCCTGATGTACATCTCTGCCAGTCGCTCCGATGAATAAGTAGTGCTCACCGGTATAAAATGGGCGGACTTGGTCAGCCGATCCACAATAACCCAAATGGAATCAAACTTCCTAACAGTCCGTGGAAGCCCGGATACAAAGTCCATGGTGATGCGCTCCCATTTCCACTCTGGAATCTCAATTCGCTGCATCAATCCACCCGGACGCTGATGCTCATACTTCACCTGCTGGCAGTTGAGGCATCCGGAAACATAATCAACTATATCCCTCTTCATCCGCCTCCACCAGTAATGCTGTTTCAAGTCCTGATACATCTTTGCGGCTCCCGGATGGATGGAATACCGCGAGCTATCTGGGCCTCTGCTAGAATCAGCTCTCGAAGATCATCTACATTGGGCACACAGATACGCCCCTGCATCCTCATAACTCCATCATCCCCAATGGTAACATCTCGAGCATCACCACGCCGAACTCTATCCCGAAGGACAAGCAAATGAGGGTCGTCGAACTGACGCTCCCTGATGCGGTCAAATAGAGAAGACCGAGAAACCACACAAGCTAGAACCCGGCTGGGCTCCGAAAGATCCAATCTAACAAACTGCCTGGCTAAAGCTTGAACATCCATCGCCATAGGCCTCTCCGAAGCTGGTAGATACGCCAAACTCCCCAAACTCTCTGCTCGACGACTCAAGGCATCGGCAACCACATTAGTCTTGCCCGGATGATAGAGAATAGTAATATCATAGTCCTTCAGTAGCTCCAACCATCTCCTCTGACGCATATTCAGGTCCTTCTGCTTAAGCAAGTGCTGCAAGCTCCGGTGATCGGTGTAGATCTCACAAGGAACCCCATACAAGTAATGACGCCAAATCTTCAAGGCGTGAACAATGGCAGCTAGCTCCAAATCATGAACATGGTAATTCTTCTCATGTACCTTCAGCTGTCTCGACGCGTAGGCAATCACCCTACCGTCCTGCATCAATACCGCACCGAGTCCAACTCGTGAGGCATCACAATAAACTGTATAGGACCCTAAACCGGTAGGAAACATCAAGATTGGGGCCGAAGTCAAAGCTGTCTTGAGCTTTTTCAAGCTCGCCTCACACTTCTCTGTCCACTAGAAAGGGGCACCCTTTGGGTCAATCCGGTCATAGGTGCTGCGATCGAAGAGAACCCCTTCACAAAGCGACAGTAATAACCTGCCAAACCAAGGAAACTACGAATCTCAGTAGCGGAGGAGGGTCTGGGCCAACTCTGCACGGCCTCCACCTTCCTCGGATCTACTCGAATACCATCACTCGACACCACGTGGCCCAAAAATGCCACCGAACTCAACCAGAATTCACATTTAGAGAACTTGGCATAAAGCTGCTTCTCCCTCAGAATCTGAAGCACTATCCTCAAATGCTGCTCGTGCTCTTCCCGACTCCGGGAATATACTAGAATATCATCAATGAAAACAATCATGAACGAGTCCGGATATGGCCTACTTTGTATCAAATGCATAAAGTCTGTTGGGGAGTTAGTCAGCCCGAAAGACATCACGAGGAACTCATAGTGGCCATACCGGGTCCTGAAGGCAGTCTTCGGGATATCTGGCTCCCGAATCTTCAACTGGTGATACCCGGAGCGCAAATCAATCTTAGAAAACACTTGTGCACCCTGTAGCTGGTCAAATAGATCATCAATACGGGGCAAAGGATACCGGTTCTTCACTGTAACCTTGTTCAGCTGACGATAGTCAATACACATATGCATAGAACCGTCCTTCTTCTTCACAAACAACACAGGAGCACCCCAAGGCGAAACACTGGGTCGAATGAAACCCTTGCCCAATAACTCCTATAACTGATCCTTCAACTTCTTCAACTCAGGGGGAGCCATACGGTACGGTGGAATAGAAATGGGCTAAGTGCCCGGCAACAAATCAATGGCAAAATCAATATCTCTGTCGGGCGGCATGCCCGGGAGATCAGCTGGATATACATCAGCAAAGTCACGTACCACAAGAACAGAATCAATAGAGGGAGTGTCAATACTGACATCCCGCACATAGGCTAGATAAGCAGCACACCCCTTCTCAACCATACGTTGAGCTCTGAGAAAGGAAATAACATGGCTAGGGGTGTGATCTAGGGTACCACTCTACTCAATACGTGGAATGCCTGGCATAGCCAGGCGTCACGGTCTTGGCGTGACAATCAAGAATAGCATAATGGGGCGACAACCAGTCCATGCCCAGAATAATATCAAAATCGACCATCCCGAGCAACAATAGATCCGCTCTGGTCTCAAAATCACAAATGGTAACCAAACACGACCGATATACACGGTCCACAGCCAAAGAATCACCCACGGGAGTGGAAACATAAATAGGGGCACTCAAAGAATCCCGAGGCACACCCAGATGAGAAGCGAAGTAAGAGGACACATATGAAAAAGTGGAACCAGGGTCGAATAGAACCGATGCCTCCCCGTGACTAACCAGAATAATACCTGTGATAATAGAATTAGATGCAACAGCCGTAGCGCGATCAGGAATAGCATAGAATCTGGCATGTCCCCCCTCTCGAGGGCGGCCTCTAGAACCCTGGTCACGACCCTAGTTCACCAATCGTGAACATGTCATGACGGCACCCAGTCCCCACGACTAGGTAAGCCTAACACGTTGCGGAATATACCAGTTTATAAACATTAAATAAGAAATAGCGGAAAATAAAATAAAAAGGATATGTAATCCACGCCGCTTGGCACATACACCCGTCAAACACACTGTATAAAACACCACCAAGACCCGGAATCCCACGGGTAACACAGACTAAAAGAGAACATACAACTGTAGCTCTATGTATAAGGAGTATCTAACAACGGAATGAAGGAAAAACATCTACTAGCACTAGAATAGAAGGAAGGCCTCCGGATCCGCGGACGTAGCGGATCATACCTCGAGGTCTCCCAAAGCGCTGCTGAATCACCTGATATAAGCCTGTCCTGATGTACCAGGATCTGCACAACAAAAGTGTGCAGAAGAGTAGCATGAGTACACCACGGCGGTACTCAGTAAGTGCCAAGCCTAACCTCGATGGAGTAGTGACGAGGAAGGTCAGGGCCCTACTGAGAGAAAACAATTACAAGATGATAATAATAATAATAATAATAAGCAGTTTAAATGATAATAATCCCGAAATAACAACAATAAAACGATTACTACAGCTGTCTACAATTAAGTTAACAACAAGTAACAAATTCAATTAACAAGTCCAGGACCTGTGGGAATTGAACCCACAGTCCCATTCTATAATCAACAGTCCAGGAGCTACGGGAATTTAACCCGCAGACCCAATAACGGTATCTCTGGGTCTACGGGAATCGAACCAGCAACCCGTGTCTCAATACCTCACGGTGTATCTCAATGATTTCAGGATCTCCGGGAATCGAACCCGCAGTCCGTATCTCAATAATATATCAATAAACTTCGGGTCTCCGGAAATCGAACCCGTAGCCCTTGGATCTCCGGGAATTGAACCCGCGGTCCACAAACAATAGCAAATCCGGGTCTCTGGGAATCGAACCCACAGCCCTGGGATCTCCGGGAATTGAACCCGCAATCCACCAACACAACAAATAAAGAAAACGCACACAGAAAACATAATACGCTTAACTATAACTTCACCGAGGACTGGTGCCAACAATTATCAAGTAGTTCAAGTAGGACAATTAGGCAATTAGACAGATAAATCCTACCTAATCATGCTTCCCTAATGAATACCAGGTAAATGTCACAACTTAATAATCTAAGAACAGAAATATCACGGATTGGACAATTTAAGTAAAGTGAGTTACAACAACTAGCACATGTACACGCCAGTCACCTCGCGTACAAGGCATTTAAACTATCACATAATATCCTAGGGGCAAAGGTTCCCCCACACGAGGTTAGACAAGCCACTTACCTCAATTCCGGTACAAAACCGCTAAGAAATAACTCTCTTCCCGCGAATGTCGGCCTCCACAAGTGTAATATCTGATAAAAATGAATGGAATCACATCAAAATAGGCCAATTGGGCATTACCCAATCAAAACAATCGAATTACACCCAAACCACAAAGTTGCCAAAACCCGACTTTCGGTACGCTTCTCGAAAAATTACGAAAGTTACATTTTCGGATTCCTTATCCCAACACGAGTCTAACCATACCAAGAACACCCAAATCGGACCACAAATGGCCCATCAAATCCTTGATTCTATCCAAGAGGGTTTTCTACCATTTTTAACAAAAATTCTCAAATTAAAGACTAAAACTTGCAATAGATTCGAGCTATACAACCAAAATTGAGTTAAGAGTACTTACCCTTTTGATTTCTCCAAAAATCTCCCAAAAAATCGCCTTACCCGAGCTCCAAATCATCAAAAATGGAAAATGGGACGAAGTTTGGACTTTATTCTGCTGCCCAGGTATTTGTTCTTCGCGTTCGTGGTCCTTCTCTCGCATTCGCGAAGAACAAACTCCCAAAAATACATTTTCCAACTTTGCTCGGACAACCTCTATTGCAATGGTCATAACTTTTTACACATAACTCCAAATGACTATTATAATATGTTTCTGAAAATTAGATTCAAAGAGCTACAACTGTTATTTTTGAATCACCTCAAAATTCCTTGTAGATAAAAATATATGAGCTTCCGAAGTAGGACCTATGCGACAGAAAATCCTTCTTCGCGAACGCGAGGGACTCTTCGCGAACGCGAAGAACAAAGTCCCTGATGGAAAATCCTTCTTCGCGAACGCGATACCTCCATCGCGAACGCGAAGAACAAAGTCTTATAGGCCAAATTCTTCTTCGCGAATGCGATAGGACCCTCGCGAACGCGAAGAACAATACCAGAACAGCAGTCCAAAAACTTCCAAAAATGACCCGTTAGGCATCCGAAATTGTCCTGAGGCCCCCGGGACCCCAACGAAAACCACCAACATACTCCAAAACATGATACGAACTTGTTCCAATCATAAAAACACCATCCTAAATATCAAAATCACCAATTACACACGGATTCAAGCCTAAGTTTCTTCAAAACTTTCGAAACTAACATTCAATCAAAAACCCGACCAAACGACGTCCGAATGACCTGAAAATTTGCGGACATATCCAAAATCACATAACGAAGCTACAAAAATTGTCGGAAATTCCATTCCGACCCCCGGATCAAAATCTCACCTAACGTTCGGATTCGCCAAAATTTGAAACTTCGGCATTTCAAGCCTAATTGAGCTACGGACCTCCAAAATACATTCCGAACACGCTCCCAACCCCGAAATCACCTAACGGAGCTAATGGAACCATCGAATTTCCGTTCTGAGGTCGTCTTAACATTGTTCCGGCTACGGTCCATTTTCTAACTTTAAAGCTCTCATTTAGGGACTAAATGTCCCAAAATACTCCAAATTTCAGAACCGACTCTCCCGGCAAACCACAATAGCAGAAATGAACTTAGGGAAACAATTAAATTGGGGATTGGGGCATAATTTTCTAAAACGACCGGTCGGGTCGTTACAAGAGGTTTATGGCCTTATTTCTATTCAAATTGTCTCCGATTTGCTTCTAACATTCCAAACACATTTAAAATAGCATATTGAAGTGTTAAATGAAGAAAACAGGGCGATAACTCCCGTAACGACGGGCCGGGTCGTTACATTATTAGTATTAAGTATTTTCTTCCATTCATTACTCATGTTATGTAATAATGATGATGTTTTATTTCTCCTGGTAATTGCTCTATAAGTTTAGGTATTTTATATCCTACCTTATCTGATGTGCTTGTTTTATTTGATGATGTTTGTCCTACTTCAAAACTCAATCTTTTTTATGTACTTAATCTTTCTTTTACTATGTCTAAATCTTCTTCTATGTCCAGTTCATTATAACTATACTCATTGTTATCTATAACTGTAAATATTCTTTCAAAAGCATTTTCTATCTTTATTTTGTTTATTTTATTTCTTGCCATTATCTTATGTTTAGTTGTTAATATATATAGATTTTTACATCTTGCTGTAAATATCTTACTACCTGGGGTTAATTCTATTCTTGACATTTTCCAGTATAATACGAGTGATTTATCTATATTTTTATCATTTATCGCTACTAAATAGTTAGCACTAATTATGAACTTAAATTTTTGGTATATCAAATTTCCTCGTACTGCACTTATTATACTTTTTTCTATAGGTTGTATAATTCTATCATCTGCTAGATAAATTTCTATTGGTGTATCTATCCCTTCTCTAAAACATGCCTTTATTAATATTTCTGTTCCTCCTAGATGTACATATTTAATTGGATTTTTTGCATTTATATCTTGTATTTCTTTATTTATTATACGTTTATTTATTATTGGTATTTTATCATTTCCTTTGGTGTATTTACAATCTATTATGTGTTCTCTTTGGCTAATTACATAGTATTCTTCTTTACTTCTTTTGAACCAATTTTTCATTTTTGGTATATCTAATATTTTTTCTACACTTAAGTCTAATTCCTTTCCTTTTATTTGTTCAAATATATTTTCATCAAATATTACTTTTTGTTCCGTAGATTCTTCATCTTGGTATTCTTCTTGGGTTATTATATTTATTTCTTTTTCAGTCATCTATTAATTTATTGTCTTCATTATCTGATTCTAATATTGATTCTAATTCATTTTCCGATAATTCATATATACTATCATTACTTTCTAATTCATAGTCTATGTATTCCATTTGTACGTATTCTTCGTCGTTTATTATTATTTCTGATACTTGCTTAGCTCTTTGATTTTTAGGTATTTTGCAATCTTTTGCTAAATGTCCTAGTTTTCCGTAATTATAACATTTACATTATGATAATTTTTTCTTAGGTCGGTACTGCCTTTTGTTATTGAATTTCTTTACATAATATATATGTCGACGTTCAGTCATTGAAGAATCACATTGTTGCTTGTTTGCGTTTTTTAACGGTCTATGCTATAGTCATTCCTCATGTTACATGGATCCTTCAATTGCCTTAACATACTCGTGTTAAACTAGTGTGACATTGGGCATGGGTGCTTTACTAATTCTTCAAAAACTGTAATATTTCCAAGAAGCTACACGTGCCATGCCAGTCGAGGGTCTATCGAAAATAGCCTCTCTACCCCACCGGGGTATATGTATTTGTGTACACACTACCGTCCCAGACCCACTTGTGGATTATATTGGTTTGACGTAAAACCTGAGAACCCTTAACTATAGTAGAGTCAACGGGACGTGTAGCAGCACTGGAGCCAGTTGTTATAGGCAGTAGCTTACAAACATCAGATCCTTTAGCTACAACATCTGATTCTTGCCCCTCATTAGCCACAATAGAAGCTTTAAAACCTGTTGATTTATCAGATGGTTCACCAGCTGCATCCCTGCGACTGCCACATCTCCATTACCATCCAGCTTGGGATTAGTTTGTAACACTGAGTTCACAACCTTGTAAATCCTCGCCAAGGCTGTAGTAGCATGAACATCACCGGTAGGTTTAGATTGACCATTCACCCCCTTTGAAACATCACCTACAGGATTAATTGGACCACTTTTAGCTAGTTCTTTTCCAGTTTTTGTGACATGTTGCTGCCCAGATGCATTTTTAGCAACAACTACTGTATTTCGCATCTTATTAGCATCAAATCCTTGATGAACTACAATGCACTTGTTCCCATTATTATTAGCAGCATCTAAACATGTTCCCTAAACCACGTGCTACCGTTATTTATCATCTAACAGTTGCCTCAGATCACCTTGAAACTTCTCCACCAAATTTTGATCTTCACAATCCTCGTCTACCCCATTGCTTACACTGTCTCAAGTCCTTGACAAAATCAATTGACATGTATTTTCACCATGGCCTTGATGCCTACAACTAGTATAATATAATGGTAGTTGTCATCACAAGGACATTGGATCACATTCAGTGATATTTTTGCCAAAAAAAAAGTATTTATCCTTAATATAAATACTTAAGGAGACTCCTTACCAAAAAATAATTATTTTTGCAGACTAAGGATCATTGGATCACATTCAGTGATATTCCTATATTGATGACATATCCTTGATATAATGTAAGGACTTTAATTGTTCTGTTTTATCCAAGTTAAACTCTAATCCCATTGAATTGAATTCTTGAAATAAATATATCATTACATAGTACTAGTATTTATTTGTGAGTGAAGTTTTAGATTTTGATTCCAACAAGGAAATGGGATTGAAGTCTAAGAGTCGTTATTTCTTTAAATCCCCACTTGTTATCTCGATCATCGAATTGATGTCTTGCATTGTTAGTCATACTTTCCCTTTATTCTTTTCTGGAAATTTTCAGCATTAGATTAATTTTCAGAAGTTGAGCAATATGCATATAGGATCAACATAGAAAAAGATTTTGTCGTCATTTGAATAGGCCTGTTCATCAATTTCAACATGTACTTTTTCACTTCAAATTTTTTATCTTTATATTATATTTTAATATAATTTAGTCTTTATTCTTTGTTACCAACCTAACATAAATTTGTTATTTTAACAGATTAAAAATTTGAAGTCCAAAGAACCTATTCTTGAAGAAGTGTAGAGCAAGTTGAATTGCTTTGAGAGGGATGATTAAAGACACTGCCTTATGTAAATATATATGTTGTAATTTTACTTTTTTCTCTTTTTAGGAATAGTAAAAAATGATGTCATACAATTTGGATTGGTTTCCCGTAAATATGATACTTTAGTTCATTATACTAACAAGATATCAAGTATTTAGTTTATTTTCTAACTAGTGAATTTGATCGCGCTTCGCGCAATAATAAAAGACCTTAATAGATTTAATAATAATTCTTAAGTATTTCTAGATTAATACAAATATTTTATAATTTAAAACATTTGAAATAGTACTATTTTCAATTCAAATGAATTAGATTACCACTTAATTGTGTTTTTTCCTCATTTCGATTTTTGTATAATTGTACAGGTCAAGCATTTTCTTTAAAATTCATATACATAAATAAATGAATCTCAATAAAAATTGATAGCTATGTGGGTAATATGTAAGTTTTACATGTATATATGTATTTTACTTTTTTCCTTTTTATTATATGTCACGACCCGGATTTTCCCCCAACATCGGGATCGTGATGGCGCCTACTCGTGGTAGCTAGGCAAGCCACTGTATTCATATTATCCCGTTTTTAATAAAATTTCATAATTAATTTATCAACAAACCATAACTTTAATTAAATAAATGCGGAAGACTTTATCGAAATAGTATTAAGCAGTTTCAAGGTAAAACCATACTGAAATCCTCTACCCAAGACGTGGAGTCACCAACTCACGAACTACTACTGAATACTACACATAAAAGTTTGAAAGAAATATAACATAATTCTGTTTGTCTCGGAACAAAGAGACTACGGCTAGTAACATAAGTAAAGAGAGAGACGTCGGGCTTGCGGACGTCTACAAGCTACCTCGGTCTCAAATGTGATCAACTTCCACGCAATCGATTTACTGGTGCTGCTCCTGATCGTAACCTAGACCTGTGCAAAAACGCACAGAAGTGTAGTATCAGCACAACCGACCCCATGTGCTGGTAAGTGCCTGGCCTATCCCGGCGAAGTAGTGACAAGCCTAGGACCAGACACCCACATAAATCTGTGCAGTTCCATATATATGTATACCACAAATAACAAGAATTAACCAAGTAATAACACAATAAGGAATATCTCAAAAGATCTCAACAATTAACAACAGTTAATAAGTACACAAGGAAAACAAAGTATAATGGAAACACAAGTAATATCAAGTCAAGAAATAGCAAGTAGTTGCACGGCATCACCCTTCGTGCTTTTACTCTCATCCTCACCAAATAAGCAAATAAAGTGCACGGCATCACCCTTCCGTGCTTTTACTCTCATCCTCACATCCATAGTACGGCATGATCCTTCGTACATGGTTCAATAACAAGGAACGGCATGATCCTTCGTGCATAATCAATAAAACATGGCACGGCATTAACCTTCGTGCATAATCAATAACAAGGCACGGCATTAACCTTCGTGCATAAATAATAAATCAAGGCACGGCATTAACCTTCGTGCATAAATAATAAATCAAGGCACGACATCACCATTCGTGCATTATCACTCTTCCTCACCCGAATAACAATCACAGTTAAGGGCAAAGAATGAAACAGTAAATCATAAACCGTCTCAACAAGGGCAATCAATAATCATCTTCACAACAAGTCCCGACAAGGGAGAACAATAACAATTCTACAACCCGGCAAATGTTCAACAATTTATCTTCAAATATGTCTCGCAACAAGTATTAACAACGACTCACGGTCATGCTAGACGCCAGTGTATGGATGCTCGTCACCACATCCCATACACCGCACTCGATCACATAACACATAGCACATAATCCTATTCCCTCAAGCTAGGATAGAACAAACACTTACCTCGAATGTTTATGAACAATTCAATTCGTGGCAATGCCTTTTCCTTTCAAATTTGGCTCCAACCCAATCGTATCTATGCACAATTGATTTAATATCATCAATACTACTCAACAAACTAATTCATAAGGCCAATTACAACTTTTACAACATTCTGCCCAGAATAGTGAATTTCGACCCCGGGCCCACATGGTCGGAAATCGGGGTTCGGACCAAAATCTGGTTACCCATCCCCCCACGAGTTCAAGTATATGATTTGTTTCAAAATCGGACCTCAATTCGAGGTCCAATTTCTCAATTTATGAAAAACCTTATATTCTACCAAAAACAAGAAATTTTACCATGAAAACCTTTGATTTCTATTGAAAAACATGTTTAATGTTGTTAGGAATTGAAAGAATTAAGTAAAAAGTGACTTACAATTGTTTTGAAGAAGAGGGAGTTCGTGAAGAATCGCAAATGGGTGTTTTTGGGTTGTGAAATGTGAAGAATGAAGCTGGAAATCGTGATTTACGGGTTTCTGTGTTCGCATTTGCGAACATGGGTTCGCAATTGCGAACCTCGACCAATTTTTGGAGTTTGAAAAATAAGCTAAGGATGGATAGTTCGCATTTGCGAACATTTGTTCGCATTTGCGAAGCTAAGGCAAATAGTGGGGGTTTCGCATTTGCGAAACAATGTTCGCATTTGTAAACAAGCTAGGCTTCTGGGTTTTGTCGCAATTGCGACAAATGCTTCGCATTTGCGAAGCCAGGCAACATACTGAAGGCCTCGCATTTGCGAGGTTAAGTTCGCAATTGCGAACTCTGGCCCAGGTCTGCCAGGATCGCATTTGCGACCCTTTGTTCGCATTTGCGAACTTGGCTTGTTTCTGGCGGACATCGCATTTGCGATAAAGGGTTCGCATTTGCGAACACAACCTTGACCTGCCTTCTTCGCATTTGCGAGAAATTCTTCGCAAATGCGAAGCCAACAGCTGGGTGAAAAACCAGTAGTGCAAAAATTCAGAAATTGATCCTACGGCCTATCAAATCTTTACCCGAGCCCCCCGGGCTCCCAACCAAACATGTACGCAACTTCAAAAACACATTACGAACTTGTTCGTGCGATCACATCGCCAATATCACATCGTTTTCATCAAATCAAGCCTCAAGTTCATGATTTTCATACTTTTGGTTTTCAAAACATTCAAACTTGGAACTCAAGGTCCAAAACATATCAAACGACATCCGAATGTGTCACGACCCCAAATCCGGTCGTGATGGCGCCCAGCACGCTGCTAGGCCAGCCCGACCAATCAACAACAATCGTAGAGCTATGAGCTCGCCTTATCCCATTTAAGCATAACAACTGTAAAACAACAGTGATGGATATATCGAAACAGGGGAACCAATTCCCAACGCATACCAACTCCCATAGACCGAAGGGTCAAGAGTCATGAGCCTCTAATGAACATAAGTGTATAAGGGTTTACAAGATACCAAGTGCGGAAAGAAATATCAATACAGAATCAAAAGACAGTAAGAAGGAATATCGGGTCCTGCGGACTCTAGCTACCTTGAATATCCACAAATGTCGCCTCGCACAGCTACTGGATCACCGCTGAGAGGTACCCGGATCTGCACACAAGGTGCAGGGAGTAAAATGAGTACTGCCAGACTCAGTGGTAATAAACAAGGGTAAGACAGCGCAGATAAGAAATCCGGAATAAAGCACTATGTAAAGCTGTAATCAAATACCCTGTCACAGAATCAATATCAACTGTACTTGTACCAACAAGTACCATTAAAACAGTATAACAGCTATCAGATGTAGCTAAATGCAATGCAATGCATGATATGACCGCTACGGCGCGTAGCCCGATCCAATTTGGGTACCCGTGCTCACTGTGGAGGTTCAGACTCTGGAGGTGCTCCTACAGCCCAAGCACAATATTACCGCGGCGTGCAGCCCGATCTAATATATATACCGCTGCAGCGCGCAGCCCGATCCACTACCAGTCAGCTAATATGCAAATACAGCCTCGCAGGCTCAAAAGTAGTTTTGAAAACCCTTTTTATAATTTTTCGGTTGGAAAACAGTAATATCAAATTCCAGAGATTGGAAATAGCATGATAACAGAAATAACTACGGACTGGTAGTAACTAACATGTCAATATCATAAGACAATGATAACGATCCTCGCGGGATCCAATAACTGGCTCACGGCCCACAAGTATACTCAACCGCCCAAGAAGGGGGTTCAACGGCTTAAGAGTAGCCAATATCACAATATAGTATGCAACCATCCGAGAAGGAGGTTCGACGGCTCAAGAATAGCCTAATATCATAACACAGTACCAACAAGTCGGACTAAGCCATAGTCCCCAATCACAATCGACCCCGCACTCACAAGAGAGTACGTGTCTCGCCGCTATACAGCGTCACAAAGTGGTATACGGGGTTTCGAACCCGCTGGTCATCACCCACATCTATTACTCACCTCAATACAGCTCGACGACTACTCTGCGATGCCCTTGCCACGAGAATCAAGCTTCACACGCGTAGAATCTGATCAAATATAGTAAATACACATCAAATTAGACCAAAGGAATGATACCCAGTCAAAACAACTCAATTTACATCAAAATTCCCAAAGTTGCCAAAACCTGACTTTTGGTACGCTTCTCGAAAAATTACGAAAGTAACATATTCGGAACCCTCATCTCGATACGAGTCCGTACATATCAAGAACTCCCAAATCGGACCACAAATGACCCTTCAAATCCTAAATTTTCATTTTTGAAAAGTTTACAAATTTTCTCCAATTTATTCCATTTGATTCACTAATACTTGATGAAAAATAACCATGGAATCATTGAATATAATCCCTTTTAGATATAGAACACTTACCCCCATCCATATGGTGAAAATCGCTTCGAAAATCACTTCAATCCGAGCTCCCTAGCTCCAAAAATGAAGAAACTCTCGGACTGCCCCAATTAAAATCCCAGCGATTTTCGCATCTGCGGTTACTGTTCACTGCAGGTGCGATTTACTGTTCACCGCTTCTGCGGCACTGTTCATCGCAGAAGCGAAAAATCACTGTTCACCCGCTTCTGCGGGTACTGTTCATCGTAGAAGCGAAAATACCAGATTTGCCCCAGAAAATTGCAGCGGCTTTTTATTTCACTAAAAATGCTATAACTCAATCATACGAACTCGGAATTTGACGATTCTTTTTCCTATGGCTCCGTAATTTTGATATGGAACCAGTGGTTCAAACAAAACTGAATTTGGATCTCATTTGCTCAGTGCAACATCAATTTCGCTCGTTAAACAATTAACTCATGTTTCGCGTCAAAAATCCAATCGCGGCTTGATGAAATTAAACCAAAATTTCCGGATCAGTCCTATAATTCATTATTTAAATTCTCAAAGTCTCAAAATCAAATTTGGATCTCTAGAACTAAAAATAGACCTTTGGATCATTACATTTATGCTCAAAACGGCAAAAATCTTCCAAAAATGATCCGTTGGGCATCCGAATTTACCCCGAAGCCTCCGGGACCTCAACCAAAAGTACTAACACCTCTTATAACATCATTCAAACTTGTTCCAATCATCAAAACTCTATCGTTAACATCAAAATCGTCCTTTTTCAACAAATTCAAACTTAAGTTTAACTTTAATTTCAAAAATTCACATTCGATCAAAAACCCGACCAAACGATGTCCGAATGACTTGAAAATTTGCAGGCATATCCAAAATCACCTAACGGAGCTACTGCAACTGTCGGAATTCCATTCCGACTCTCGGGTCAAAATCTCACCTACCGTTCGGATTTCGCCAAAATTCAACCTTAGCCAATTCAAGCCTAAAACTACATCGGGCCTCCAAATTCACTTCTGATCGCTTTCCTAGCTCATAAATGACCTTCCGGAGCTGACCGAATCATTAGAATTCAATTCCGAGATATCTAACTCACAAGTCAACGTCCAGTTGACTTGTCCCAACTATTCCTTCTTCTAAGAGACTTTTTGTCTCATTTCCAACTAAACTCAATCCGAATTGACTCAAACTCGCCAAACATACATATTGAAACATTAACAAGCATTTAACGGGGATAACGAGGTGATGACTCACATGATGACGGGCCGGGTCATCACATTCTCCCCAACTTAAGCAAACGCTCATCCTCGAGCGGACCAAGAGGTTTACTGGAAGTAGCCCAATAGCTGAATGACCCTACCAAGCATATATTTGGGGCGTCCCACGTCACCCTATCTCATACAAGTCCGGTACACACTATAGATGGAAATCTCATAGCCCATCCGCATCATAGACCACATTGCACTTTCCGAAAGCACATACCAAATCTGAATCTCATGCATATACTCAAAATACACACGATCTATCTGTACTAGCCAACTTGCCACTCCGGGTGAGATCACATGATGTATCAAACAACCCAATCACTCGATACGATAACCTCTAATTACAACAACTGGCCACAATAACCAAATACTAGCAGAAAGAACCTTTCTCATTAGACAGTCTTATTCCAACACATTCATACCCTGCCCACGGCAACTGAAGCACGCGATATACCTAACCTATCTCTCGGGTCAACCATTCGTGAATCCATTTCCCTTTTAAAACTGATACCACAATAGGTTTCGGAGCCAAACCTCGATATTACCTTTCTAACAAGTTAAGATCAAATATGCTCGTACTCATTAATGACTCCAACGATCATTTCGATCATAACATACCATACTGGTGACATGACACCTCAGCATCGGCCTATGCCACAACGCGCACAACACAGGCTCCAATAAGAACAATCTGAACACGCTCGAATCATGACAACCGACTCACACAAAAGAGCTATAATTCAAATTCTTCAATACCATCACAACACATAACTGAGACCTCATCTCACATCATAGAATTAGGGTACCTGAATCCTCCTCGAAAGGTCATAACATCACGTGGCCTTGCCACAACTCATGATTCTATCCAAACACTATTACTCATGGAGCACCTCAAGTCACCATGCTCAAAACGGTCAGCCACGCACATATCTAGGTCTGAACTCAAGAAATCAATCACACCTACGGTGATACAATTGATATACGCTATCAAATCCTGAAAGGACACAACTGATGTGCTATTCCCCGAGCGATACCCAATACAGACTATTCCTTAGAAGCTAGGAAGTATTGTATACAAAGTAACACATAGGAAGCTATATTTTCCACATCACACTGTTGCGGCGTGCAACCCGTTCCAATAAGATACCCATGGCGGCGTGCCACCCGATCCAGATACCATACCTGTGGCGGCGTGCCACCCGATCTTGATACCATACATGTGGCGGCATGCCACCCTATGCACAATTACATCTAGCAAAGGGAACGCATATCGAATCAAGTCGCTCATTGCAACAAACATATACATAGCCTCAAGCTCGACCACATAAAATGCATCAGACAAAGTTCCTCAATACCAGAACTAAATCAATGGTAGATACCTCTACCCTGACATCCGCCACGAAGGACCCAATTGACGAAACAATACCTACCAGCCGCCCGCTGGTCCTGGGTACAACTACCCTGCTGGAGCATACTACGATGCACTCTGCTACGCAATTTCTGCCATTCCATCATAGTCCATATCACAATAGTCTAGACAACCTGACCCGATGACGACCAGTCAGCAATCAAGTATCATAATTCAAATTCGTCATATCAAGTTGAGAGAGAAAGCCACTAGAGCCTCCGATTTTTAATAATCACAAAACGGTGTCAATACACATGATATACAACCACTGCATAGGCGGACTAACGAGAGCTTCAAGTCTCCAACACATATATAACACATGAATCATAATGTCCGATCCCGTACTCCACTGTACATATACATAATGCACATCAAGCGTCCATTCATACCACGAAAGCCATTCAGAAATTTCACTATGCCATCAACGACTCAATTATTATAGTCGATCCAACAAGAGAATACCACCATACCACTGGATATTATCAGTTTACATTACCTTGTCCTTTTTGACCATATACCCAGCCAAATCACTAGAATAGCAGTACCATTTTCCTTAATCACCAGAAAGATTTATTCTTAAATCACATGCAGCTGCCCGCGCTGATCAATAATATTTTTTTTAATGACTTCCTATATATTATGAGATGATCTCAAAACCTTGAATATGTCATTATCAACTTTCCATAACACATCGCATATACCATACCACACTAAGATAACATGGAAATTCTTATCCCTTTCCTACGCTGCAAACATCGACACACTCAACTAGTCAAGGACATTCATGATCCCATATAGAGAAAACTCATTACACCTTCCAAGCTTTGCATACCAACAGGAAATACACTCATTTTCAAACTACGGTAAAGCACTTCACCAACTCTTTCTCCCAATTACATTGCATAAATTAAACTGCCGGGACTGAGTCCTTATTCCCATATCGAGTTACACAACTGTCAGCACTCAAAAGCTTTATTGTACAATATCTGCGAGACTCATTACTCCAAACATATACCAGGAATTAATCGTATTCCTTCACATACCATTTCGGTTTATTAACAAGTTGATCCATTTACCAAGTTTCCTTTCTGATTCATCCTTAATTTAATATTAGCCATTACTGTAGCACCATAATACATCAACTCATGTTACCACACAAGACTCGTACATAAGGCCACACGGTCTAAGACACAAAGGCCACTTAATACTCTCTCAATATTTCCCAGAAGTACCACATTCTACAATACATTATTTTGGAGAACTTCATGCGATTTTTGAATTAGTGTCATTACCTTCCAATACGGATACACAGAATCCCATCATTCACATAACATAGAACAAGTCTTGATCCCTTCTAACGAAAACAATGTCTTTAGCCACATGCACAATCTTAAGACACCTGACTGTTACAAGTAAAATCTTGAACACTGAAAAACAATTCTCGGGCATTATTCATCCTCATTCAGCTGTAATTCAACAGTCTTATTGAACAGAACCGCTCGTGCCATGTTAGAACTCTGACACCGCAGAACATGATTACATACAGATACAATTAGCTATCTTCCTTTTCTATACACCGAACATTCTTTACCAACATAAGTTCACAACATCCTAGTATTTATTCATATCTACGAAGCACCATAACCTTTATCAAAATTTCCCAACATACCTAGAGACAAAGCCAACACAGCACACGACAGTGCAATCAGTTAATCAATAACAACCTCCCCAACTTAGTTCGGAGTCATACATCAAAGCACTTTTAGCCACTTATAGCCTTTTTACTCAAATGATGCAACAAAGTTCTAGTTAGATTAAACTCAAGTCATTTACAAGCTTCGGCGGAGGTTCGAATCATCGGAAATATTAATTCTTTTGCAATTCTTGCATTCATTCACACACAACAGTTACGCCCACTCTTTAGGTGACAAAAATCTTTTCTAAGTCCCAAATTTTTCCAAAAATTTCGGTAGAGTTTCCTTTGTAAATTGGCCTATCCACCTGCCAGAAAATCACCAAAACCATCCTAGCAATACATTCACAACTCGACAAGACATCACAATGCATATCGACAACATTAGTCTCAATACTACACAAATCATATTATCATAATTGTTACATGAACATGCGTTGTACCTGCTCGAATCGTAACACATATCAACTACCTTTCAATTACACATGAGAATCAACCCACCTACCTCGCCTCAATTTAGCATTTCAGCACAATACCTTCCACCAGGATACACATAGCATAATCACTTTAGTCTTCCCGAGTTTGAACTCGTTCCACTACACATAAGGCACTTTACCTTCCAATTAAGAGATATGGTAAATATTCACCACGCCCATAGCTCGGGGCTACACAACAGTTTAGATAAGAGTCGGACAATTAACAGCTCATCCATTAGTAAGCCTCTCTAATACTCTACAGATCGGGACAAGGCCCCAAACATGGCTACCAGCCCAAATACATAGATATAAGCCAGTCTCAGTCATTATACACAGTAATCTATCAATCGGGAAGGATCAAGTCCAAATCCCCAGTCACAATACCACCACACTCGTCACATGACGCGTGTTCCATCTCAGCACATCACTGTATAGTGCAAATACGGGGTTTCAAACCCTCAATACATTATCTATTGCCACCAATCACAAAATCAGCACCTCGATGCTCAAGTCATAAACAAGGTCCAGCCTCAAGTCATCCCGACTGGCCCAACATGAACTCACAGAGATTATATCTCGCTCCTCGTTCGGGGAAATCACAAGCCATAAGGCAATTTATAATACAGAGCATTCGATACGTACACGGACGTGTGGAGGGAATTTCAAAAGTGTATCTCAAGCTGAATCAAGTACGCACGATACGAATTCCAAGAAGTGTGAAGTGTTTCCTAAAGGTTCGCAGCCTCCCGAGGATAAGTACAGGCGTCCCCGTACCGCTCCACAAGACTCTACCAACCGGCTCAAGACTCATGTGGCCTAGTAAACCTAGGCTGTGATACCAACTTGTCACGACCCCAAATCCGGTTGTGATGGCGCCCAGTACGCTGCTAGGCCAGCTCGACCAATCACCAACAATCATGGAGCTATGAACTCGCCTTATCCTATTTAAGCATAACAACTGTAAAACAACAGTGATGGATATATCGAAACAAGGGAACCAAGTCCCAACGCATACCAACTCCCATAGACCGAAGGGTCAAGAGTCATGAGCCTCTAATGAACATAAGTGTATAACGGTTTACAAGATACCAAGTGCGGAAAGAAATATCAATACAGAATCAAAAGCCAGTAAGAAGGAATATCGGGTCCTGCGGACTCTGCAGTTACCTCGAATATCCCACAGATGTCGCCTCGAACAGCTACCGGATCACTGCTGAGAGGTACCTGGATCTGCACACAAGGTGCAGGGAGTAAAATGAGTACTGCCAGACTCAGTGGTAATAAACAAGGGTAAGACAGCAGATAAGAAATCCGCAATAAAGCACTATGTAAAGCTGTAATCAAATACCCTGTCACAGAATCAATATCAACTGTACCTGTACCAACAAGTACCAGCAAAATAGTATAACAGCTATCAGATGTAGCTAAATGCAATGTAATGCATGATATGACCGCTACGGCGCGTAGCCCGATCCAATATGGGTACCCGTGCTCACTGTGGGGGTTCAGACTCCGGAGGGGCTCCTACAGCCCAAGCACAATATTACTGCGGCGTGCAGTCCGATCCAACATATATACCGCTGCGGCGCGCAGCCCGATCCACTACCAGTCAGCTAATATGCAAATACAGCCTCGCAGGCTCAAAAGTAGTTTTGAAAACCCTTTTAATAATTTTTCAGTTGGAAAACAGTAATATCAAATTCCAGAGATTGGAAATAGCATGATAACAGAAATTGCTACGGACTGGTAGTAACTAACATGCCAATATCATAAGACAATGATAACGATCCTCGCGGGATGCAATAACTGGCTCACGGCCCACAAGTATACTTAACCGCCCAAGAAGGAGGTTCAACGGCTTAAGAGTAGCCAATATCACAATATAGTATGCAACCATCCGAGAAGGAGGTTCGACGGCTCAAGAATAGCCTAATACCATAACACAGTACCAACAAGTTGGACTAAGCCATAGTCCCTAATCACAATCGACCCCGCACTCACAAGAGAGTACGTGTCTCGCCGCTATACAGTGTCACAAAGTGGTATACTGGGGTTTCGAACCCGCTGGTCATCACCAACATCTATTACTCACCTCAATACGGTGCGACGACTACTCCGCGATGACCTTGCCACGAGAATCAAGCTTCGTACGCGTAGAATCTGATCAAATATAGTAAATACACATCAAATTAGACCAAAGGAATGATACCCAGTCAAACAACTCAATTTATCCGACGCATGATTTGGAGCTTGCAGCTGTTGTGTTTGCTTTGAAAATATGGCGGCACTATCTTTATGGAGTTCATGTAGATGTGTTTTCGGACCACAAGAGCCTCCAGTATTTGTTCAAGCAGAAGGAGCTAAATCTGAGACAGCGGCGGTGGTTAGAACTACTCAAGGACTATGATATGGACATATTGTACCATCCAGGGAAGGCAAATGTGGTAGCCGACGCTCTTAGTCGAAAATCCATGGGTAGTTTGGCTCATTTGAGTGTGGATCAGAGACCCCTGGCTCGAGAGGTTTACCAATTAGCCAGCTTGGGGGTTCGTATCTCGGCGTCAGACGAGGGGGATATTTTGGTGCATAATGGAGGAGAATCATCATTGGTCGCGGAAATCAAGGAAAAACAGTTCATGGATCCAGCATTGGTTCGGGTGAAGGAAGCAGTCATGAATGACAAGACCTCAGCATTTGTACTCAGCAGCGAAGATGGTGTGTTGCGGTGTCAAGATAGGCTATGTGTTCCGGATGTGGACGAGCTTCGGGAAAGAGTGATGGCAGAGGCTCATACTTCCAGGTATTCTGTGCACCCTGGTTCAACGAAAATGTATCACGATCTCAAGGAGATTTATTGGTGGAACGGTATGAAAAGGGATGTGGCAGGCTTTGTAGCTAAATGTCCGAACTGTCAACAAGTGAAGGCCGAGCATCAACGGCCTGGTGGATTAACTCAGCCTATAGAAATACCAAGGTGGAAATGGGAGATGATCAATATGGATTTCGTGGTGGGGTTACCTCGCACTCGGCGTAAGTTCGATTCAGTATGGGTGATAGTAGATCGACTCACCAAATCAGCTCACTTCCTGCCTGTCAAGTCCACTGATACCGCGGAGCAATATGCAAGATTGTACATCAAGGAGATAGTAAGGCTTCATGGCACTCCACTTTCTATCATCTCAGATCGCGGGGCTCAGTTCACAGCTAACTTTTAGAAGAAGTTTCAGCAAGGTTTGGGAACTCGGGTGAATCTCAGCACAACTTTCCATCCACAGACCGACGGTCAGGCCGAGCGGACCATTCAGACGCTTGAAGATATGTTGCGGGCTTGTGTCTTAGATTTTAAAGGTAATTGGGATGAACACTTGCCACTGATAGAATTTGCTTACAATAACAGCTATCATGCTAGCATTCAAATGTCCCCGTTTGAGGCATTGTACGGGAGAAGATGTAGATCGCCAATCGGGTGGTTTGAGGTAGGTGAAGCGGAATTGCTAGGGCCAGATATGGTGTACGAAGCTATGGAAAAGGTCAAAGTTATTCAGGAGAGAATGAAAACAGCACAGAGTCGTCAAAAGTCCTATGCAGACGTTCGTCGAAGGGATTTGGAGTTTCAAGTCGATGATTGGGTGTTCTTGAGGGTATCTCCTATGAAGGGAGTCATGTGATTCGGAAAGAAAGGGAAATTGAGTCCTAGGTATGTCGGGCCATATCGGATCGTTCAAAGGATTGGTCAAGTTGCTTATAGGCTAGAGTTGCCTCCCGAGATGTCATCAGTGCATCCGGTATTCCATGTGTCCATGTTGAAGAAAGTGATTGGAGATCCATCCACCATCATGCCATTCGAGGCTATAGAGGTTAATGAAGATTTGTCATATGAAGAAGTTCGAGTTGCCATTCTTGATAGGCAAGTCCGTAAGTTGAGAAATAAGGAAGTTGCCTCTGTTAAAGTATTGTGGCAAAGTCAACAAGTTGAGGAGGCCACATGGGAAGCGGAAAAAGAGATGAAGGAAAAGTACCCCCATTTGTTCGATCAAGCCTAGAAGAAATTAGGTGACCCTCCTACTCTTAGTAACTGTCATCTTGTCTAAGTTGTTTCCCTCTTACTAATAGTAAGTGTAGATTGGTAATGGTTTGTTAAGTGTACATGGTGTTAAATTGGTTTAATAAGGTAAGAATTCATTGAAGTGACTAGTTTATGTGCAATTGTAACAATGTGATAGAATATGTGCATTCGTTGAGGTAAGAAAGTGTACACCAGTTGTGAAAGGTGTTGTATTTGTGTATTGTTGTTTGGTAATGTGTTTCGGGGGCCCTCTGACAGGTGGATATGTCCATAATACAAAGGAAACTCCGGCGAAATTTTTCTAAAATATAAGAGTTAGTCAAAATTTTGATGGTTGCATATCATGTCTTTCAAAACCAACTCATTTATTTCAAAATCCTCGCTAGAGCAGGCTTATTACCAGTTGCACCAGTGTAAGGCCCCGTAAAATTTTTGTGCATAAAACCTAGTAGTTGTGGTGTCATGGTCCGAATAATGTGTTAGGAATGCGTAGAATTCGCGGTTCGGACCCTTGGTAGTGATTTAAGTTTCAAAAATGTAGAGAATTAATTTTTCCGAAAAATGTCAAATATGCGGTCAAGAATGCGACCGCAAACCTGACATGCGGACCGCATTCTTGCCGCAAAACGTTCCAGAGAGTTGCCCAAAATCGTGTCAAAAGTGCGGTCGATATGCGATCGCATGTCAAATCTGCGGTGCACTTTTGCGACCGCGGAATCAACATGCGGTCCGCATAGTGACCGCATTCCTTAACAGAACCTGTATAAAATTTGGGGCAATTCTGCGGTCACTATGCGGACCGCATGTTGATTCTGCGGTCGCATAGTGCACCGCATAATTGACCCCGTCCCAGATTTTGTAACATTTTGACCCGATCTCTTCTTTAATATAACACACTTCTTCTTCATTTTATCATATTATCTTACCAAAAATTAGAGAGAGAAGAGAGGGTTTTTAGAGAGAGAAATCTTTCATCTTCAAAGATTGTTCCAACCATTTAATTCCAAGGGATCCTAGGGCAAGGATTCAACTTCCCCAATCTTTTCAAGGTAAAAACCCTAACTATTTTCTTTGATTTTCAGTTTTAATTGGGTAAAGAGAGGTTTGCATATAATAGCTTTTGAAGATAGAATTTTTACACTCATGCATGATTATTGAACTTGATTTCTAGTAAAAAGAAGTGAGTAGAAGTAAGAGTCTTCAAGAACAAGGTTGGCAAGAGTAGGATATCTTGGGTAAGCATAAAGTAGGAGGAAAAATCATCACCGGTATGTATGGCTAATTTTGATTCTTGTGAAATCGCCTATATGTGTGAAGTTTGTTTGTTTCGTGTTAAATTGACAAATTGTGTGAAATTCTTGATGTTGTTGTTGGATATTCAAAGTTTGTTGTTGAGCTATGAGTGATGTAAAATGAGAGTTTAATTTGGCAAAAGAATTATGAATAATGACTATGATGGCCTATATGGCACCTTGTGGAAAACAAACGAAACACTTGAGAATTGGTTTATTGTGGAAAGAGATGAAACACTTGAATTGTGGGAATATTGTAACATGGTTGTGATATTGAATTGAGAAGAAATTGAGAACATGAACAAATGTGTAAGTTGCTTATTTGAACTTGTTGAAATTGTGTGTAGTACCTTATCTGCTGTTTGAAATTGTTGTGTTTTCAACTGTAAGGCGGGGTCGTGTTGCGCGCCGCAACGTGGTGAAATAAGGTGTGGGTTGGGGTGATAAGGGTGGCCGAGGTAATAAGGGTGGTCAGGGGCAATAAGGATGGAAAGCGATCGAAATCGCCATTGAAAATTGATACAAAAATCAATAATGTGAAATTGTGAAAGGAGACAGCAGGAGAGTTTGCAACCTGTGGGGCACCGATTGCCCCTTTGTTTGACTACTTGTGCTTTACGTGATTGATTGGTTATTGTTAAATTGGTTGATCGTAGAAAGTGCTTTGTGTGAGAATTATTTGAAATGAGGAAAATGTGGAAACATGGTTGGTTGGCTTAATTAATTGTTGATGTAATTTAATGGCTTGAGTTTACTTGGGACAAAGTTTGTCCATACATACCGGTACAATTCAAGTGTACTGACGTCCCTTTTGCCGGGGGCGCTACATTCGTGTCATGATTGTAGGTGGATCAGTAGCAGGCACTTCAGCTCATCGGCAGTAGTATCTTTCATCCTCCACTACCCGTTTTTGGTGAGCCCCTTTCTTCCTCGGGGCCTTGTGTGGTTCATGCCACTCGGTTTAGATTTCATTTTGGTTTTGTAAGGTATAGCCGGAGCCTTGTTACCGGCAAGTATTGTATTTCCCTTTTGTATCCTAGAGGCTCGGTAGACATGTAAACTGTGGGACTCCAGTCTTATGTATATATATTGTGTTATGTCGGCGTTGTAAAAAATTGAAATCTTGTTAATGAATCACTCGTATCGTTTTATTTGTTTAATGTGAAATCAATTATGATTAGTAATATATTTGGTTAATGAGAAACGGTCATCACAGGGGTAACGCGTGGGAATGAAAGGCACCCAGGTCCGCTTGACTGGGGCAACCCGGTCAGGCGCCGGTCATGTTCCTCGATTTGGGGCATGAGTACACCACGGCGGTACTCAATAAGTGCCAAGCCTAACCTCGATGGAGTAGTGACGAGGAAGGTCAGGGCCCTACTGAGAAACAATAATACAATGATAATAACAATAATAAGCAGTTTAAATGAATAATAATTTCCGAAATAACAACAATAAGATGATTACTGCAATCGTCTACAATTTAAGCTAACAACAAATAACCAACTCAATAAAACAAGTCCAGGACCTATGGGAATCGAACCCACAGTCCCCTTGACAGTACCTCTGGGTCTCCGGGAATCGAACCCGCAGTCCCTACCAATAACTCAGGATCTCGGGAATCGAACCCGTAGTTCCTACCAATAACTCAGGATCTCGGGAATCGAACCCATAGTCCCTACCAATAACTCAGGATCTCGGGAATCGAACCCGTAGACCCTACCAATATCATTCCGGGTCTCTGGGAATCAAACCCACAGCCCTGGGTCTCCGGGAATCGAACCCGTAGTCCACAAGCACAACAAATAAACGAATCCACAGAGAGAATAATTATGCCTAACTATAACTTCACCGAAAAATAGTGCCAATAATTATCAAAAAGTTCAAATAAGGCAATTAGTCAACTAAACAGTTAATTACTACCTAATCATGCTTTTCTAACCACTACCGGGTAAAATATCAAATTAACAGCTAAAGACAGGAATATCACTCATCGAACATTTTAAATAAAGTACGTATTCAACAACCAGCGCATGTACATGCACGTCACCTCGCGTACAAGGCATTTAAACTATCACATAATATCCTAGGGGTGAAAATTCCCCAACACAAGGTTAGACAAGCCACTTACCTCGACTCCGGTACAAAACCGCTAAGAGACAATTCTCTTGCCGCGAATGTCGGCCTCCACAGGTGTAGTATCTGATAAAAATCAAGAGAATCACAATAAAAATAGGCCAATTGGGCATTACCCAATCAAAAAAATTCAAAATACACCAAAACCCACAAGTTGCCAAAACCCGACTTTCGGTACGCTTATCGAAAAATCACGAAAGTTATATATTCGGAACCACTTGTCTCAATACGAGTCTAAGCATATAAAGTTTATCAATTTTGGACTCCATTTGCCCACTCAAAACCTTGATTTTCTAAAGTTCAAGCCTAGGGCTAAACCCTCCATAAATTACCCCAAATTCCTCCATTTTCATGAGATAATTGCATAATATTATCAATACTAATCATAATATAAGTCCATAGTTGATTACCTGATGATTTCCCTTGAATTTATCTTCAAAATCACCCAAATCGCCTCTTAAGCCGAGCCCTCAAATGTTTGGAATGTTTCTGAAATTTTCTAACTTCAGATACAATTAATCTTCTGCGATTTTCGCTTCTGCGGACTAGTTTCCGCTTCTGCGGATCCGCTTCCGCGACATTTGTCGCTTCTGCGAAGCCCAGGCCTGGCTGGCCCATTCCGCTTCTGCGAGCCTAAAGCCGCTTCCGCGAGGCCTCTCCTGCGGACAAAGGTCCGCTCCTGCGGAACTCTCCGCTCCTACGATCAGCAGTCCGCTTCTGCGGACTCGCCTAAGCGGAGGCTTGTCCGCTTCTGCGAAATTCCCCAACTCGTCTCCTGACCGCTTCTGCGGTCCCCATCCTCGCACCCGCGATGCCGCTTATGCGGACAAGGACCGCCCCTGCGCTCCAGTCCGTTTCCGCGCTCCAATTTCTGCTTCAGCGGACTCGCCTCTGCGGTTCCATTTCCGCAGGGGCGAAAACAACAGAGGCAGAATTCCTAAATCTGCAATTTCCATGATTTTCTCCCGTTTAACCATCCGAAACCACCCCGAGGCCCCCGGGACCTCATCCAAACACACCAACACACCCTAATACCTTATTCGAACTTGTTCCAATCCTCAAAACACATCTCACAACATCAAAACCCATAATTCACATCGAATTCAAGCCTAAATTTCTTTAACTTTCCGAATTGCACATTCGATCTAAAACCCAACCAAACGACGTCCGAATGACCTGTAAACTTGCGGACATATCCAAAATCATATAATGAAGCTATAGAAATTGTCGGAATTCCATTCCGACCCCCAGATCAAAATCTCACCTATCGATCAGATTCACCTAGATTTCAAACTTTGGCATTTCAAGCCTAATTGAGCTACGGACCTCCAAAATATATTCCGAACGCGCTCCCAACCCCGAAATCACCTAATGGAGCTAATGGAACCATCGAATTTCCGTTCCGAGATCGTCTTAACACTGTTCCGGTTACGGACCATTTTCTAACTTTAAAGCTCTCATTTAGGGACTAAGTGTCCCAAAATACTCCAAGTTTCAGAACCGACTCTCCCAGCAAACCACAATAGCAGAAATGAACTTAGGGGAACAATTAAATTGGGGATTGGGGCGTAATTTTCTAAAACGACCGGCCGGGTCGTTACATCTTCCCACCCTTAAAGATTCGTTCGTCCTCGAACGAGCATAGAAAACATACCTGGAGTAGTGAAAAGATGAGGGTACTGGCTGCGCATATCCTATTTGGTCTCCCAAGTCATCTCCTTGACCGGCTGGCCCCGCCACTGAACCTTTACCGAAGTGATGTTCTTCGACCTTAGCTTTTTGACCTGCCTGTCTAGAATGGCTACTGGCTCCTCAACATAAGACAGATCCTTGTCTAGCTGAACAGAAGTGAAATCCAACACATGCGACGGGTCACCAAGGTATCTCCGGAGCATGGAGACTTGAAATACGGGATGAACTCCGGCTAGACTGGGAAGTAAGGCCAACTCATAAGCAACCTCCCCAACACGCCTCAAAATCTCAAAAGGGCCAATAAACCTAGGACTCGGCTTTCCTTTCTTCCCAAACCTCATAACGCCCTTCATGGGCGAGACTCGAAGTAGAACCCGCTCGCCAACCATAAAAGCCACATCGCGAACCATCTTGTCCGCATAACTCTTCTGTCTAGACTGGGCTGCACGAAGTATGTTCCGAATCACCTTGACCTTGTCCATAGCATCCTGAACCATATCAGTACCTAGCAACCTGGCCTTGCCCGACTCAAACCAACCCACTGGAGACCTGCACCTCCTACCATATAGGGCCTCATACGGTGCCATCTGAATACTAGACTGGTAGCTGTTGTTATAAGCAAACTCCGCCAGCGGCAAGAAGTGATCCCATGAACCTCCAAACTCAATCACGCACGCAGGAGCATATCCTCCAAAATCTGAATAGTGCGCTCGGACTGACCATCAGTCTGGGGATGAAACGTTGTGCTCAGCTCCACCCGAGTACCCAACTCCTGTTGTACGGCTCTCCAGAAACCACAATGTGAACTGAGTACCTCTTTCAGAAATGATGGAAGCCGGAATACCATGCAGACGGACAATCTCCCAGATATATATCTCTACAAACCGCTCTGAAGAATAGGTAGTACTCACCGGTATAAAGTGGGCGGACTTGGTCAGTCGATCCACGATAACCCAAATGGAATCAAACTTCCTAACGGTCCGTGGAAGCCCAGATACAAAGTCCATGGTGATGCGCTCCCATTTCCACTCTGGAATCTCAATCTGCTGCATCAATCCACCCGGACGCTGATGTTCATACTTCACCTGCTGGCAGTTGAGGCATCTGGAAACATAGTCAACTATATCCCTCTTCATCCGCCTCCACCAGTAATGTTGTTTCAAGTCCTAATACATCTTCGCGACACTTGGATGGATGGAATACCGCGAACGATGGGCCTCTGCTAGAATCAGCTCTCGAAGATCATCTATATTGGGCACACAGATACGCCCCTACATCCTCAAGACTCCATCATCCCCGATGGTAACATTTCGAGCATCACCACGCCGAACTCTATCCCGAAGGACAAGCAAATGAGGGTCGTCGAACTGACGCTCCCTGATGCGGTCAAATAGAGAAGACGAAAAAACCACACAAGCCAGAACCCGGCTGGGCTCCGAAAGATCCAGTCTAACACACTGCCTGGCTAAAGCCTGGACATCCATCGCCATAGGCCTCTCCAAAGCTAGTAGATATGCTAAACTTCCCAAACTCTCCGCCCGACGACTCAAGGCATCGGCAACCACATTAGCCTTGCCCGGATGATATAGAATAGTAATATCATAGTCCATCAGTTGCTCCAACCATCTTCTCTGTCGCATATTTAGGTCCTTCTGCATAAGTAAGTGCTGCAAGCTCCGGTGATCGGTGTAGATCTCACAAGGAACCCCATATAAGTAATGACGCCAAATCTTCAAGGAGTGAACAATGGCATCTAGCTCCAAATCATGAACCGGGTAATTCTTCTCATGCACCTTCAGATGTCTCGACGCGTAGGCAATCACCCCACCGTCCTGCATCAATACCGCACCGAGTCCAACTCGTGAGGCATCACAATATATAATATAGGACCCCGAACCTGCAGGCAACATCAATATAGGGGCCGAAGTCAAAGCTGTCTTGAGCTTCTGAAAGCTCGCCTCACACTCGTCTGTCCACTGGAAAGGCACACCCTTTTGGGTCAATCTGGTCATAGGTGCAGCAATCGAAGAGAACCCCTCTACAAAACGACGGTAATAGCCCGCCAAACCAAGGAAACTGCGAATCTCGGTAGCGGAGGAGGGTCTGGGCCAACACTGCACGGCCTCCACCTTCCTCGGATCTACTCGAATACCATCACTCGACACCACGTGGCCCAAAAATGCCACTGAACTCAACCAGAATTCACATTTAGAGAACTTGGCATAAAGTTGCTTCTCCTTCAGAATCTGAAGCACTATCCTCAAATGCTGCCCGTGCTCTTCCCGGCTCCGGGAATATACTAGAATATCATCAATGAAGACAATCACGAACGAGTCCAGATAAGGCCCGAACACACTGTGCATCAAATGCATAAAGGCTGCTGGGGCATTAGTCAGCCCAAAAGACATCACGAGGAACTCATAGTGACCATACCGGGTCCTGAAGGCAGTCTTCGGGATATCCGGCTCCCGAATCTTCAGCTGGTGATACCCAGAGCGCAAATCAATCTTAGAAAACACCTGTGCGCCCTGTAGCTGGTCAAATAAATCATCAATACGGGGCAAAGGATACCGGTTCTTCACTGTAACCTTGTTCAGCTGACGATAGTCAATACACATACGCATAGAACCGTCCTTTTTCTTCACAAACAATACAGGAGCACCCCAAGGCGAAACACTGGGTCGAATAAAACCCTTGCCCAATAACTCCTGTAACTGATCCTTCAACTCCTTCAACTCAGGAGGAGCCATACGGTACGGTGGAATAGAAATGGGCCGAGTGCCCGACAACAAGTCAATAGCAAAGTCAATATCTCTGTCGGGCGGCATGCCCGGAAGATCAGCTGGAAATACATCAGCAAAGTCACGTACCACATGAACAGAATCAATAGAGGGAGTGTCAATACTGACATCCCGCACATAGGCTAGATAAAATGCACACCCCTTCTCAACCATACGCTGAGCTCTGAGAAAAGAAATAACACGGCTGGGGGTGTGATCTAGGGTACCACTCCACTCAATACGTGGAATGCCTGGCATAGCCAGCGTCACGGTCTTGGCGTGACAATCAAGAATAGCATAATGGGGAGACAACCGGTCCATGCCCGGAATAATATCAAAATCGACCATCCCGAGCAACAATAGATCCGCTCCTGGTCTCAAAATCACAAATGGTAACCAAACACGACCGATATACACGGTCCACGACCAAAGAATCACCCACCGGAGTGGAAACATAAATGGGGGCACTCAAAGAATCCCGAGGCACACCCGGATGAGAAGCAAAGTAAGAGGACACATATGAAAAAGTAGAACCGGGGTCGAATAGAACCGATGCCTCCCTGTGACTAACCGAGAATAATACCGTGATAACGGAATCGGATGCGACGAGCGCGGCGCGATCGGGGAATAGCATAGAATACGGCATGTCCCCCTCTCGAGGGCGGCCTGCGGAACTCTAACCCCGCCGCCTGGGCGGCTGGGCGGGTGTAGTGGCGGCGGAGGCTGGAATGATAGCCTGCGGCCACGAGAACTACGGCCGAGGCCGCAAGGACCGATGAGGTGCTCCCTCCTACGCACGGGGCACTCCCGACCGGATGGCGAGTATCCCCGCACCAAAGCAAGATGCGGGAGGACACGGTGATCGTGGTCGGCCGGCCTAACCCCCACTGGTTTGACCCCCGGAAGGACCGGCGCGAGGAGGTGCACTGGAAGCCGGGGGAGCATAGAATGAGGTCTTGGAAGAGGCTGGAGCTGTTGTGGGTGATGTTTTACGCGTCATTCATAACCCCCGCCAAAACGACCGACTGCTGGAAGTGCGGGCACCGGAGAAATGGCCCGACTCGCGAGACCTCTTGGCCTCTCTGTCTCCCCCGCTCAGGGAGCATACTCTCGATCCTCCCGGCGATGCTAACTGCCTGCCGATAAGATATATTTGTCTCCGGCTCTCTGGCTGGATCGGATCGGATCGGCGGAATCAAGGCCCTCGATAAATCTCCGCACCCTCTCCCGGACCGTGGCTACCAAGGCGGGTGCATGCCCGGCAAGACGGGTGAAACTGATAGCATCTCCGATGCTGACATGGAACCCTGTCGCAGCCGCTCGAACTCCGAGCGCCAAGAATCCCTAAGGCTGCGAGGAACAAACTCTCTCAAAAATAGATCCGAAAACTGCGTCCAGGTCAATAGCAGACTCCTCCGGACTATCCAACTCGTACGTGCGCCACCAATCATAAGCGGCCCACGAAGCTGAAAAGTAGTGAAGGAAACCCCGCCGGTCTCCACAATCCCCATAGTACGAAGAATACGATGACACTCCTCCGGAAAACCCAATGCATCATCTGAAGCCAAACCACTAAACACTGGAGGGTCATATTTCTTGAACCTCTCCAATCTACGCTGCTCGTCCTCAGAGGCAGCTGGTCCACCTCCGGGCTGTGCTGGGGCGGCGGGAGGCATAACCAAAACATCTGGAACCTGTCCCACTGGCACACGCTGCTCCGGTGTAACGGCTGCGGGAGTCTGGGCCCCTCCCCCGGCCTGAGATGTAGCTGCAGTTAGAGGAAGCAACCCTGCCTGAGCCAAAGTGGTATACATACTCATGAATTGGGCCGGGGTCTCCTGCAGTGCTGGAGTAGTAGCAGCTGTAGTCGGTGTACCAGGCGCCTACGCTACAACCTGATCCACCTGTGGCACCTCAGCGACAGCGCGCGTGGGTGCTGTGGCTGCACCTCGGGTGCGTCCTCGTCCTCTACCTCGGCCCCGGCCTCTGACGGCAGCAACAGGGGGCGCGGGTACCTGATCATCGCGAGTAGCTCGTGTCCTCACCATCTATGAGAGAATTGAAAGTAGTAGTTTAGATTTTTGATGCCAAGAATGTCGCACGACAAGGAATCCAAAAGAAATGAAGAGTTTCCTAAACAGTTACATAGCCCCTCGTAGATAAATACAGACGTCTCCGTATCGATCAGCGAGAATCTAAGTAACCGGTCTGTGTCCCGTGACTCCTACGAACCTAGAGCTCTGATACCAACTTGTCACGACCCTAGTCCACCAATCGTGGACATGTCGTGATGGCACCCAGTTCCCCATGACTAGGTAAGCCTAACACGTTGCGGAATATACCATTTTATGAACATTTAATAAGAATTAGTGGAAAATAAGATGAAAGGAATGTAATCCGTGCCGCTTGGCACATACACCAGTCAAATACACTGTTTAAAACACTACCAAGACCCGGAATCCCACGGGTAACACAGACTAAAAGAGATCATACAATTGTAGCTCTATGTAAAAGGAGTATCTAACAACGGAATAAAGGAAAGTCATCTACTAGCACTAGAATAGAAGGAAGGCCTCCGGATCCGCGGACGTAACAGATCATACCTCGAGGTCTCCCAAAGCGCTGCTGAATCACCTGGTGTGAGCCTGTCCTGATGTACCTGGATCTGCACAACAAAAGTGTGCAGAAGAGTAGCATGAGTACACCACGGCGGTACTCAGTAAGTGCCAAGCCTAACCTCGATGGAGTAGTGACGAGGAAGGTTAGGGCCCTACTGAGAAACAATAATACAATGATAATAACAATAATAAGCAGCTTAAATGAATAATAATTTCCGAAATAACAACAATAAGATGATTACTGCAATCGTCTACAATTTAAGCTAACAACAAATAACCAACTCAATAAAACAAGTCCAGGACCTATGGGAATCGAACCCACACTCCCCTTGACAGTACCTCTGGGTCTCCGGGAATCGAACCCGCAGCCCATGTCTCAATAAATAATCAATAATTCAGGATCTCCGGGAATCGAACCCGCAGTCCCTACCAATAACTCAGGATCTCGGGAATTGAACCCGTAGTCCCTACCAATAACTCAGGATCTCGGGAATCAAACCCGTAGTCCCTACCAATAACTCAGGATCTCGGGAATCAAACCCGTAGTCCCTACCAATATCACTCCGGGTCTCTGGGAATCGAACCCACGGCCCTAGGTCTCCGGGAATCGAACCCGCAGTCCACAAGCACAGCAAATAAAGGAATCCACAGAGAGAATAATTATGCTTAACTATAACTTCACCAAAAAATAGTGCCAATAATTATCAAGAAGTTCAAATAAGGCAATTAGGCAACTAAACAGTTAAGTACTACCTAATCATGCTTTCTAACCACTACCGGGTAAAATATTAAATTAACAGCTAAAGACAGGAATATCACTCATCGAACATTTTAAATAAAGTACGTATTCAACAACCAGCGCATGTACACGCCCGTCACCTCGCGTACAAGGCATTTAAACTATCACATAATATCCTAGGGGTGAAAATTCCCCCACACGAGGTTAGACAAGCCACTTACCTCGACTCCGGTACAAAACCGCTAAGAGACAATTCTCTTGCCGCGAATGTCGGCCTCCACAGGTGTAGTATCTGATAAAAATCAATAGAATCACATCAAAATAGGCCAATTGGGCATTACCCAATCAAAACAATTCAAAATACACCAAAACCCACAAGTTGCCAAAACCCGACTTTCGGTACGCTTATCGAAAAATCACGAAAGTTATATATTCGGAACCCTTGTCTCAATACGAGTCTAAGCATATAAAGTTTATCAATTTTGGACTTCATTTTCCCACTCAAAACCTTGATTTTCTAAAGTTCAAGCCTAGGGCTAAACCCTCCATAAATTACCCCAAATTCCTCCATTTTCATGAGATAATTGCATAATATTATCAATACTAATCATAATATGAGTCCATAGTTGATTACCTGATGATTTCCCTTGAATTTCTCTTCAAAATCGCCCAAATCGCCTCTTAAGCCGAGCCCTCAAATGTTTGGAATGTTTCTGCAATTTTCTAACTTCTGATACAATTAATCTTCTGCGATTTTCGCTTCTGCAGACTAGTTTCCGCTTCTGCGGATCCGCTTCCGCGACATTTGTCGCTTCTGCGAAGCCCAGGCCTGGCTGGCCCATTCCGCTTCTGCGAGCCTAAAGCCGCTTCCGCGAGGCCGCTCCTGCGGACAAAGGTCCGCTCCTGCGGAACTCTCCGCTCCTACGAACAGCAGTCCGCTTCTGCGGACTCGCCTAAGCGGAGGCTTGTCCGCTTCTGCGAAATTCCCCAACTCGTCTCCTGACCGCTTCTGCGGTCCCCATCCTCGCACCCGCGATGCCGCTTATGCGGACAAGGACCGCCCCTGCGCTCCAGTCCGTTTCCGCGCTCCAATTTCTGCTTCAGCGGACTCGCCTCTGCGGTTCCATTTCCGCAGGGGCGAAAACAACAGAGGCAGATTCCTAAACCTGCAATTTCCATGATTTTCTCCCGTTTAACCTTCCGAAACCACCCCGAGGCCCCCGGGACCTCATCCAAACACACCAACACACCCTAATACCTTATTCGTACTTGTTCCAATCCTCAAAACACGTATCACAACATCAAAACCCATAATTCACATCGAATTCAAGCCTAAATTTTTTTAACTTTCCGAATTGCACATTCGATCTAAAACCCAACCAAACGACGTCCGAATGACCTGAAAATTTGCGGACATATCCAAAATCATATAACGAAGCTACAGAAATTGTCGGAATTCCATTCCGACACCCGGATCAAAATTTCACCTATCGATCGGATTCGCCAAGATTTCAAACTTCGGCATTTCAAGCCTAATTGAGCTGCGGACCTCCAAAATATATTCCGAACGCGCTCCCAACCCCGAAATCACCTAACGGAGCTAATGGAACCATCGAATTTCCATTCCGAGATCGTCTTAACATTGTTCCGGTTACGGACCATTTTCTAACTTTAAAGCTCTCATTTAGGGACTAAGTGTCCCAAAATACTCCAAATTTCAGAACCGACTCTCCCAGCAAACCACAATAGCGGAAATGAACTTAGGGGAACAGTTAAATTGGGGATTGGGGCGTAATTTTCTAAAATGACCGGCCGGGTCGTTACAGATTTACTGTTCACCACTTCTGCTGCACTGTTCATCGCAGAAGCGAAAAATCATCGTTCACCCGCTTCTGCGGGTACTGTTCATCACAGAAGCGAAAATACCAGATTTGCCCCAAAAAATTGCAGTAGCTTTTTATTTCACTAAAAATGTTATAATTCAATCATACGAACTCGGAATTTGACAATTGTTTTTCCTATGGCTCCGTAATTTTGATACGGATCCAGTGGTTCAAACAAAACTGAATTTGGATCTCATTGCTCAGTGCAACATCAATTTCGCTCGTTAAACAATTAATTCATGTTTCGCGTCAAAAATCCAATCGCGACTTGATGAAATTAAACCAAAATTTTCGGATCAGTCCTATAATTCATTATTTAAATTCTCAAAGTCTCAAAATCAAATTTGGATCTCTAGAACTAAAAATAGACCTTTGGATCATTACATTTATGCTCAAAACGGCAAAAATCTTCCAAAAATGACCCGTTGGGCATCCGAATTTACCCCGAAGCCTCCGGGACCTCAACCAAAAGTACTAACACCTCTTATAACATCATTAAAACTTGTTCCAATCATCAAAACTCTATCGTTAACATCAAAATCGTCCTTTTTCAACAAATTCAAGCTTAAGTTTAACTTTAATTTCAAAAATTCACATTCGAACAAAAACCCGACCGAACGATGTCCGAATGACTTGAAAATTTGCAGGCATATCCAAAATCACCTAACGGATCTACTGCAACTGTCGGAATTTCATTCCGACTCTCGGGTCAAAATCTCACCTACCGTTCGGATTTCGCCAAAATTCAACCTTAGCCAATTCAAGCCTAAAACTACACCGGGCCTCCAAATTCACTTCTGATTGCTTTCCTAGCTCATAAATGACCTCCCGGAGCTGACCGAATCATTAGAATTCAATTCCGAGATCTCTAACTCACAAGTCAACGTCCAGTTGACTTGTCCCAACTATTCCTTCTTCTAAGAGACTTTTTGTCTCATTTCCAACTAAACTCAATCCGAATTGACTCAAACTCGCCAAACATACATATTGAAACATTAACAAGCATTTAACGGGGATAACGAGGTGATAACTCACATGATGACGGGCCGGGTCATCACAGAATGTCACCAAACTTTGCAAAAAGCACATATATAATATTTAAGACTTGTAACGGGCGTCGGAACCAAAATACGAGCCCGATACCAAGGTTAATTAATTCATTTTCCTTTAACAATTACATCAAAAACAATTTCACAGAAAAATTCATAACTTGGGTTCTAGGCCTCAGAATTCGACTCCGGACACATGTCCAAGTCCCATATTTTCCTACGGACCTTTCGGGACGATCCAATCTCGGGTTCGGGTCCGTTTACCAAAAATGTTGACCGAAGTCAACCATATCAATATTAATATCATTTTTATCCAAATTTCTCATAGAATTTATATTTTCTATCACAAAATCTTTCCGGCTACATGCTCGGATCGTGAACGTAAATCGAGGTAACATAGAATGGGGTTTTCAAGGCCTCAGAAGCTCGAAATGATTAATAAAATAAGTGATGACCCTTTGGATCGTCACATTATAGAGTTAAATTATTTTCATATTTTTTTTCCATGTTTAAAAATCAAGAAGAAAGATGAATTAAAGGGAGGGAAATATAGCACAAGTCTACGAAAATCAAGAAAAAAGCGAAAACTAACATGTACACATTGGAATGTAACAATGACAAGTAGGGTCTTCAAATATTCCAATTCCCATTCTATACAAATGTAACGTCTGTAGAAGAAGAAAAGGAGTAAGAGGTATAATTAGAAAAAATTAATTAGAGAACAAAAACGGCTTTAAGTCTCCTCTAATACCACATTCAAAGTATAAAAAGAGTATGAAATTAGGAAAGAATGAGAAAAAAGAAGAAGAAGGAGAAAATAGATAAATAGGATCCTTGATCAATGAGAAGGAGAACATGGTTCATTATCTTCTAATATATAATTAGAAAAAATTAATTAGAGAACAAAAACGGCTTTAAGTCTCCTCTAATACCACATTCAAAGTATAAAAAGAGTATGAAATTAGGAAAGAATGAGAAAAAAGAAGAAGAAGGAGAAAATAAATAAATAGGATCCTTGATAAATGAGAAGGAGAACATGGTTCATTATCTTCTAATATATATATATATATATATATATATATATACTTCCTCACTTTCTAATCAATGAAAGTTATGTACCAAAATTATGTATTAACAAATAACCGTGACACAAATGCCCACCATATGTTATTTTTTTCCTCACTTTCTAACCGATGAAAGTTATGTAACAATATTGTATATTAACTAATCGTAGCACAAGCACCCACAATCAGAAGAAAACGCCAAAAATAAACTTATGTGCAAAGAATTTTGAATGAAAATGAAAAAATGGTCTATGAAGAAGAAGAAATGAAAGTGGTGCAAAGGAGAATATGTGTTTTAATATTTATAGTAACCAAAATACAAATAGTAACTTACATTGAGTAATAGGAAAAGAAAATGTAACATATATATTAAGTAATTATAATTAAAAGGGTATTAAGTGTATTAATAATAGTAATGAATGTATTTATTAGAATGGGTAGGTACGTTAAGAATTAATATAAGTGAATCCTGGGGCAATTATTAAATGTAATGATCAATTTTCAATTATTAAATAATTTAAATGAAAAAAATGAAAAGGAAAAGCGAAAAAGGAGAAAAATGATAAATAGTATCATTGACCAAAGAGAGGTGCCAAGTCACCTTTTTCATTCCCTCTTTTATATAATACTAGTGAATATATCCGCACTTCGCCGCTATAAAAAAAGAGAATAATAAAAACATAGTATTATTTTTTCTAGTTAAGATAGAAGAGAATAATTTCTTTATATGATCATAAAATTAATTTTATGCAATAATTTTAAATATTTTCATCAATTTTTTTTATGGCTATTCTTTTTATAAATGCGTCAAATATAGAACCTTCAATGTCATATTATACACTTATAATTATAACTAACTTTACAATTTCGGTTGACATAGAAGAGATTAAAAAATATAATGTACATGTGTATAAAACTAAAGTTATATATATCACTAAGATAAACCTTTTCCTTAGAGTTGACTTCTCATAATTATTCTTATTATGTACGCGTCAAATACAGAATATTTAATTTTAGGATGTATACTTATAACTATTATTATCATCATTCTTTTATTCTGAGAAAAATGTCTGTTGCATGTAGTTCTTTTTTAATATTTAATACTTATTGTCAATAGTCATGAACCTCATTGGTGGAAATGAAGGGTTCGGATTGTAAGCATAATGAAAAAATTTCTTTATGTAAGGAAGGAAATTAAGTAATTAATTAAGAAAATAAATAATAATTTGCATTATCATTTACTTAAATTGAAAAATATATTGTGTTATATTGAGAAAACTAATATCACAACTTACGTGATTCAATTTGAAAGATTAACTACAAATAAATAAAAAATTAAAAATTAAAAAGAATTAAGAACGACATACAACATGCTTAAGAAAAAGTAGATAAAAAACATACAATAAGCCTAAATCCTATCTCTCTCTCAGCGAATCAAACTGAAACAAAAAATAAAGTTGATCAAGATCTCAAAAATTACAACCTCATAAGTATAAAGTAAAGAACGATATGTTGTATTATAGTATATATTAGCAAAATGATAATCACAACTGTAACTAAGCAAAAGAGAAAAAATAAAAGAGAAATAAGAACTTACAACTTGCTTAAGAGAAAGTACTTAAATAATGTTAACCCACTGTGCTTATTTGGATTATGGCACCTGATCGTAGGCAACACAAGGCAATGTATTTTGTACCTGAGGAACAACAGGAGCAATACCTGAACTAAATATTAAGAAAAAAAGATTAAGATATTATACTAAGGAAAACTGAAAATGAATAAAATATAAGTATTCATAATCTTATGTACCTATAATATTGATTAGTAGCATAATACAAAATGAACGTGGCAGTGAATTCCCTCGTTCTTCTTCCTTCACCATGCTTGTTAGAAGCACTTCTCTGCCTATTCCTACCTAATACCTAAAGTGAGAAAATTTATGTTTTAGAGATACTCACAGTTCAAGATAAGTGCAAAGCAAAATTTATTGAAATCATTAGTGGGGTGAATTGGTGAAAAAGGAAATATGAATAGAATCTATATATAAATATAAAGTTGGGAATGAAAAAAGTGATGTGGCATGTCTCAAATGCTAGGCTTTGTATTTATCTTTTTCCTCATTCTTTTGCCTTTTTTTTTTGTTGCTTTTTTCTTATTTATGCTATTGTAAAAATTAAAGTCTAATAATTATTACTCCACCGTAAACGTTAGAACAATAAAAAGTATTAGATTAGTAGATGAACCAGTATTTGCAATTTATGAAACGGTGGAGTAATAATTATTAGACTTTAATTTTTACAATAGCATAAATAAGAAAAAAAGCAACAAAAAAAAAGGCAAAAGAATGAGGAAAAAGATAAATACAAAGCCTAGCATTTGAGACATGCCACATAACTTTTTTCATTCCCATCTTTATATTTATATATAGATGTTGTTGAGCGTGTATGAAAGCATCTAAAGAATTATTACTATTCATGTAATTTAAAATTTTGTAATTATATTTATTACATTTTCATTTTAGTGAAGAAAAATATGGTCATTAAAACTCTTTATCGACATGTTTTTCGAACATATCAATGACCATTAGCGAAGAGAAATTCGGCTAATAAAAATAATTATACAATCAATGAAGGGAATATCGGTCGCTAAAATCACTTGAATTGTCTTAATTAGTTGTTGTGATTAGAGTTTATTAACGACCGTATAACATTTTAACGAGGGGAAAATCCTGTCGCTAAAAAACATGTATAACGACCAAAAATTATGTTGTCGCTAAAGAACCTTTAATGACCGGATTCTAAAGCCGGTCGTTAACTTTTAACGTCAGAGCTTTTAACGACCGGTGACGACCAGATTTTTTCCGGTCATTATCAACTTATAACGACCCAAATTGGACTTTTAATGACAAAATTTCCCCTCGCTAAAGGCCTATTTTCTTGTAGTGTAGGCCGATGCGTCCTAGTATATGAATGAAATCATATTCATTCTCGGTCAATTACAATTGGACTGGGCTTGGAGCACTCGACTTTATAGTGCCACAGGATTTTCCTATTGATGAAAGCATTCAGAATGTGTATTCAAATGGACTTATGTGACATTTGTCATTTTGAATCTGTATTTAGTCTGAAAATGAAGTCAATGTCATATACATCTATTAAAGGGGTTGAATACGCCAGAATTGAATTATGTTACGAACTCATTTCATAACATACATCCAAAGGATACAGTGAACTTAAGACCAAGCAAATATGTCCTGACAGACCCCTAAATACATAGCCTACGATTGTATGTATACGATTATTAGTACCACTAAATAACGTAAGTTGATCTGTTATATTATGTGGTTGAATACTAGGACTAATACGATTGTAGACGATGAAAAACACGTAAGGCTGGAATTGTAGTACCACATTCAAATGACTTATGTGGTTGTCGTAGGCTAATGCGTCCTACTACAGTCGTATTACATTACTCCCAATCTGATATGACTACAATCATATTACGATTGTAGTAATAGGACCTTCCGTTTATATATCGTGGTTGTTAGTTAGTAATTGACCGTGAATGAATATTATTTCTTTCATATACTAGGACGCATCGGCCTACGACAACCACCTAAGTCCATTGGACTAATACGATTGTAGTCATAGGACCTTCCGTTTATATATCGTGGTTGTTATTTAGTAATTGACAGTGAATGAATATGATTTCATTCATATACTAGGACGCATAGGCATACGACAACCACATAAGTCCATTGGACTAATACGATTGTAGTCATAGGAACTTTCATTTATATATCGTATTGGGAGTAATGTCATGCGTTCATACTAGGACGCATCGGCCTACGACAACCACATAAGTCCATTGGACTAATACGATTGTAGTCATAGGAACTTCCGTTTATATATCGTGGTTGTTATTTAGTAATTGACCGTCTATGAATATTATTTCATTCATATACTAAGACGCATCGGCCTACAACAACCACATAAGTCCATTGGACTAATACGATTGTAGTCATAGGAAATTCCGTTTATATATCGTGGTGGTTATTTAGTAATTGACCGTCTATGAATATCATTTCATTCATATACAAGGACGCATCAGCCTACGACAACCACATAAGTCCATTGGACTAATACGATTGTAGTTATAGGAACTTCCGTTTATATATCGTGTTTGTTATTTAGTAATTGACCGTGAATGAATATTATTTCATTCATATACTAGGACGCATCAGCCTACGACAACCACATAAGTCCATTGGACTAATACGATTGTAGTCATAGGAACTTCCATTTATATATCGTGGTTGTTATTTAGTAATTGACCGTTTATGAATATGATTTCATTCATATACTAGGATGCATCGGCCTATGACAACCACATAAGTCCATTGGACTAATACGATTGTAGTCATAGGCACTTCCGTTTATATATCGTATTGGGAGTAATGTCATACGTTCATACTAGGGCGCATCGGCCTACGACAACCACATAAGTCTATTTGACTAATACGATTGTAGTAATAGGACCTTCTGTTTATATATCGTGGTTGTTATTTAGTAATTGACCGTATATAAATATTATTTAATTCATATACTAAGACGCATCGGCCTACAACAACCACATAAGTCCATTGGACTAATACGATTGTAGTCATAGGAACTTCCATTTATATATCGTGGTTGTTATTTAATAATTTGACCGTCTATGAATATTATTTCATTCATATACTAGGACACATCGTACAACAACCTCATAAGTCCATTGGACTAATACGATTGTAGTCATAGTGATAGCTTCACTGATAAGGATAGAGTTTTGGAAGCTCCAAGAAGGCCATTTACAAGATCTCAAACTAAGGAATTGCAAACTAAGGTTGCTGGACTTCAATGGCAAATAAAGAAGCTTCTAACTATGGAGGAAGAGCTCATGCCCAAAGAAGAAGAGTTGTCAAAGTTTTACAACTATTTAGTTGCTCAAATTGAAGTCCAAGAGGAGGACCCAAATCTGCCCATGGAGTCACCAAATGGGCTCAAAATGAGCTTAAAAGAGTTCCAGAAAGAGGTGTTACCAGAGCTTTTTTTAGACTTTAGCAACCACCTACCTCATTGTAATAATTGTGTTTTCCACTACAACCACCCCACCTAGTTTTTAATGTTATTTTTATGCCTTTGTACTCCTATAAATGGTGTGTTCTTCTCCTTCATAAGACAGATTATTATTGATTGAGTATATCATACTTTGAGAGTTCTTTTGAACCTTTGTTACTTGTTCTTTGAGATTTATCTTTCAACCTTTACTAGTTCATAGGTCAAGGTAGTAAGATTACTTCTCTTTTGTAATATCTTTGATTCCTTTGTGGTATCTTAGAAGGCGATTAATACTAGTATTAATTGTTGTCTCAAGTTACTCGTAAAGTGGTCAAGATCCGAATATATTGTTTTGATTTGCTTTTTAAGTAAAGGCGTTTGATTTCTTTCATAAATCAAGACGTTGTTACTTTGATCTTGTCAAGGCTATAGAACTTGCGTTCTTGAAAGTTCTTGGAATTCTATCCTTGAATCTTTCCCATATCCTTTATTTTCGTCTCTTTAATTCTAGTTGTTCACTTCCTGTTGTTATTGCTTCCGCATTTACTTCTCAAATTCTTACTCTAGTTTGGATTCCCGACCTAGTTGCTATCACATAGGACCTTCCGTTTATATATCGAATTGGGAGTAATGCCATACGTTCATACTAGGATGCATCGGCATACGACAATCACATAAGTCCATTGGACTAATACGATTGTAGTCATAACAGATTGTTGTAGGTCGATCCGTCCTACTATTCATTCACGGTCAACCTTCCGTTTATATATCTTTGGGCTATGAGCCAGTTTGTTAGGCCCAATGTATCGCCTTAGTCCAATCTATATAATGTAATACGATTGTAGTAGGACGCATTAGTCAAATGGACTTATGTGATTTTCGTAGGCCGATGCGTCCTACTACAATCGTATTACATTACTCCCAATTTGTTATGACTACAATCATATTAGTCCAATAGACTTATGTGGTTGTCGTAGGCCGATGCGTCATAGTATATGAATGAAATAATATTCATTTTCCTTCTTTATTTTCCCTCTTTATTATTGAGTAAATAGCCATTTATGCAATGGCATTTATGGTGTGGCAGTTTTGCAGAAACAGCCATTCTGAAGAGACTCTTCAGATTTCATCCCAACTTTTGGCTATATATATAACACTATTCTCCTCAGAATTTTACTACGAATTTTCTGAGTTTCTCCTCCTTTCTTCTGCAAACTTTTAGCATCAAACAAAGCAAAAAGTAAGTGTGATTTGCTACCGAACTTTGTGTTTGCTCAAACACTAGGATTTGAAGTACCACTACACCAGTGTGTAGTTCGTTCTATCCTGGGAGGAAATAATCCATAAACTTGGGTACTAGGAGGGGATTAAATTCCTTAAGGAAACACTCTGAATTCAGTGGGCTCGAATTGGTTTCTTCATTTCTGTTTATGCATATTCTTGTTTGTATTTATTTATATTTTCAGAATTATTTTACAAATACAATGTAATAACAGTATGAAAACCAAATATTATACACGTATTAGTGGTTATATATATTTTGTGGTGGATGTGCCACTAGACTAGAGGAATCGTTCATTTTGGTGAAGATGAAGCATTCAAACCCCACTATACGTTACTATGAATGAGCAATTTCTATCACAATTTTCTAAATAAATGCAATAGCTAAAGATGAACCAAAAGTTGTGAATGTCCTTGACATGGTTGAAAAGCTGCAGCAGTTCCTTATTGTAAAGAGATAAAATTAATTACTCTACTCACTATCAGTGGTAATGCATTTCATTTGTTGGAGGCATGTGGCACGTAATACGAGAAGGAAAAAAGATCTACTAGAATTGCGACCACAAAGTTTGATATGATATTTTACCATTGAAGCATTTGTTGAGAAATTGCTTTATGGATGTATCTTATTGGATGACGTCCACCAATAATGATAAAATTCTTTTACTACTGAAATTTAAGTGTTTGGGTTTTACTTTGGTTTATCTTTTTCAACAAAATAATTTCACTAAAATTTGTATATGTAGCGTTGTTTTTTTTATTTTTTATTTTTTCGTTTGTGCTGGTTAACTATGTATGTTGTAATATGAACTAACTCTAACAAGGAAATCAAAACCATGTCATTCGCAACCAAGTTGGACCATGTGATGGAAGGCGGACTAACCCGGGCAATACAAGTAGAACAATATGTTTTTAGGCTAGTAAATTGCTCAAGAAATGGTGCATATTTCACCTTAAGCGAATCTAAAATTCAGGATGGAAGAAAAAAGTAAATAGCTCTATAAAATATAACATAAGTTCATATGATACATACACTTTTGAGATCGATGATGGCATAACCAGAACTCTGAAGGATAAATTTGGGGTGAAGTTCACAAATAACCCTCAAGATAGATAGTCATGACTTTTTGGCCCTGGTTTCCCCATGGCAGAACTTCAACCTTAATAGGTGTTACCACTCCTTGTCCCATGGATAACATTTTTAGCTTTTGACCTGAAGTTCTCTCAGTCAAATATTAAAGGCCATCCCAAGAAATGCCAAATTTTTATAATTTTTTGACAAATTTGTTAGGTTTATTTGGCCTAAGTGAACAATACATGTTATGAATTTGGGTCGTAATGGGCGATTTAGATGAATTTTCTTAGTTTTTTCTCTTTGTAAGCAAATTTAAGGCAGGTATATATATATATATATATATATATATATATATATATATATATATATATATATATATATATATATATATATATATATTGGATCGAGCTGCACGTCGCAGCAGTATTAGAGAGGATCGGGCTGCGCGCCGCAGTAGTGTTGGATCAGTGTGGGATTAGTGTGAGATAGTAGTAGACTGAGACTAGACTTTTCACTTTATAGATGATTTACCCGTATTGTTGTCCTTAGAACCGTTTAGTGTTCTTATAGGTGTTCTTACTTTCAGTTGTTATTTATTGTTACTACTCACTGATTTGGAAGTACTCACTCTACTCCCTGCACCTTGTGTGCAGATACAGGGGTCCAGGAGGGAAGTTGAGCTATACATTACTGTCGTTCCAGCTCTTGCGGTGACATCGAGGTAGCTGTCGGCGTCAGCAGGACCCGATCTCTCCCTTCTAGTATCTATCTCTTGTATTCCTGCTCTAGACTTGGTTGTATAGACTTTATTCTATTGTTAGAGGCCCAGACTTGTGACACCGGATCTATTGGGGCGATATTTCAGTTGTTTCATATTTCACACTTGTTATTATTGTTATGAAAACAAGCTATTTGACTTTAAATGGAACATCCTTAATTTAATAATTGAATTGGTTATCTGTAAATGGTCGGGCTTGCTAGCAATGTGTTGGGCGCCATCACGACCGGGGTTTGGGTCGTGACATTGTTATTTTTGAATTTTTGATCCGTCTAAAATTGATATTGTTTTGAAAAAAGAGATAATAAATAATTTTTATAGGAATTAATGAACTTTGACAATTTTTCAATGCTATTTCGGTGTTGATTTGATATTAATTATGGTTTTATAAATATTACATTTTGTTGACTAGTTCTAGAAGTTTTCGATTCTGATTATCATGAATTGATTCTGAAATAATTTTGTTTAGTTGGTTATTAGTTTGATTAATCCGATTGGTTATAGCTGATTAGAATATATTTTTTGATAATTCTGAAAATTAGGGTTCTTTAGTATAACTGATTGATTTTAGTTGATTAATTAGAATTAGTTAATTACTGATAATTAGTTGGTTAATTAGAATATTAATTAGGTTTTATTATATTTATGAATTAAAATCAGTTAGTATTTCAGGGTAAAAAGGGGTAAAAGTCACTTAGGGTCATTTGGTAGATAGGATTTGGGTTGAGGGATAGTTTGGGAATATAAAATGGTTTAAGCGTAATAAAAATTAGGAGGTGAGGGTAGTAAGGGCAATATAAAAGGGAAACCCAGTAAAATACCAATTAGAAGTGGGGGTAGAAGGGAAAAAACACTAAAATGCAACATTCTAGATAGGGGAATAAGAGTATTTCTGTATTAATAAGTGGTTAAAATCGATTAGCTAGCAAATAATAAGTGTGTAATTGCAAAAAAGGGAGGACTAGGGGATAATTTCTAAAATTTGAAATTCCATCCCATTCTACTCAACAAATAGGCCTCATTTGGCCTCTCTTAATAAGTTTTGCAATCTGAAATCTCTTCTCAAATATTCATCCTCTTCAATTATTGATCTACGCATTTTCTTAATATAAAAACCCTAGAAAATTACCAAAAAAATCATAAATTGTTACTGTTCTATTGACTATAGTTCAATTTTAAGTCTATGCTTCTTCTACTTGGTGTTTGGCGATCATAATACTGCTAAATTGGACTTGTTTGAGTCGAGTATGATTCTATTGTTTGATCTACTATTTGATAAGTTTATGTATGCTGATTTTTGAAGCTGTGATTATTTGCTGTTAAACGCTCATTGCTAATCCTTTTTTTTTGTTGATTCCGATTAGATTCTCACTGATCTTTATCTTATTTCCAGGTACATTTCTACTACCTGTTGATATAACTATAATTCGAAGAAATGAAGTAGAAGTGTTCATGTAACACTTCTGTTTGTTTTAATTTCTACAAGTGAATCTGCATCTATGTAAATTTAGCTAGAAATATTTGTATTCATTTAGGAATAGTCTAATTGTTATTTAATTTAAATTTTCGGACTGTTACTGTTATGCTTGAACTCTGATCGTGATGTATTTGGTATTAATGTTTCATACGATTTAGAGACTCTTAATAGCTAATAAGACTGTAATAAAAGAAATACAGAACTTATGATGTTAAAAGGTGATAGTTAGATCTAGGATTTAGATTATAAATTTGGATTTATGCATATCAATTGCTTTTTTCTGAAAAAATGATAATAAAATCTAAAATGTATGTTGGGTAAAATGTTTGAGTTTATAACTGTTTTACTTTGGAAATTTAATACATGTAATGTAATTGAAATTAGATAACTAGGCACGTGTTCATACTTTTATTTCATATTCAATTCTGCAAATTCTGTGTTATTTTCATTTTTGATAACAAATGAAAGGAATTATCCAATAGCTAAATAGTTAAAATAACTTGAGTTTAGAATTGAAATTGAATCAATGCGTGTTCCAGTAATTAAAGTAGTATGTATTTTATAATTGGAGTAGATTAGTGACTATTTGTGTAAAATTTAATTAAGTTCTTGTTTAAATAACGAATAGGGATGGTCAGGCCATTTCCACGAAATATAGGGCCTCCAAATTCTCAGAGATGGCCTAAATCGCTCCGTCTTGTGTTTATTTGGGCTTTGTCCCAATTTCTGACTGGTTTACATGGCCTGGACCAACAGCTTTCTTAAAAGAGAAAACTACCCTCTATAGCCCCTCAAAATTTTAATAGCCCATGTTTTGACCCACTTGCAAAAAATGGCCATTCAGCCTAAATATATTGCATATACTAGCCGAAAAGAATGAGTATGACAACACAAGTGCTTGTAGCTTAGTGAGTAGAGCGCATATTTCATAAGTAGATGGTCGCTGGTTCGACCCCTACCTAGCGCAATGGAGAATTTTTTTTTTTTTGCAATGTATAAATATTATATCCTAAGTTCGATAGTGTATCATGGTGTACATTGAGCCTATCTCAACTGCGCTTGTGTATCTAAAGTGTATATATTTGTGTATCCCAAATATAACTTGTATCGTGAATGTATAATCTGTCTAAAAGTGTATAAAAATTGTGTATAATGTGTATTTTCTAATATTTTGGAGTGTATCATGTATTTTTGTATAGTGACAGTCGTTTTGTATATATTTTGTATAGTAACATCTATTTTGTATATTTTTTGTATAGTGAAAATCTATTTTGTATATTTTTTGTATAGTGATAGTGATAGTCTATTTGTATAGTGACAATTTATTTTTTATATATATCTTTTGTATAGTGACGAGCTGACTAAGCATCATTTGCAATGTGTCAACTATTATAGTGTCCACGTGATATATTTGTATTTAACGAATATATAATTCATGAGTCAAAAGCATTATTTATATTAATTGTCGGTCAAATATCAACACCAAAGTTTGATAATCATTGAAACCACCAGAAACACCAATTTTCCTTTTAAAAATTGAAAAATGAAAGAAAGATTAGCATGCAATCCTTTTGCACATGAGTGATGGTAGTCTTGCCTAATCTTTCTTTATTTTTTTGTGATGGAGATATACAATTTGAGCACGTGTGAATCCTTTTTCTGTCAAGAAATGAGACTTAAAATTTGTTTCAATTGCTTACTTCTTTTTAATTTTATGTTTTCGTTATCATCCCTGTAGTAGTAGTAGATAACAGATGAGAACAGTCATGACGAACTCGCTCTTGCTCTGAGGGGAAAGATGAGGTTTGAGTGATTTAACACTCTTCTCGTAACTTCTGTAGAGGCAAAAGCTCTCTTGATATTGTAAAAATAGAAGATAGCGGCGCTGGAGCAAGAGAAATTCTAGCTTCTTCACGATAGCGATGTGATCAAACAGAAATCGAGAAACTTAAGAGCTCAATCGAGGGATCTCCAATGGATGAATCTGAATTGCTGAAGAAAGAAGTAGAAAGCGGTTTGGGCTAGCCACGTGAAATATTTTTGGGCTATAAAATGCATATTGAAATTTTGGGCTACTGAATGATATTTGTATGATTTTTAACTAGGATTAACTAGGATTTTTATTATTCATTTTAGAGACAAAAACTAACAGAAAATATAGTTTACATTAGGATTACCTTTCAATGATAAAAATGAGACGAGCCTCGCCAAATCAAATATACAATTATGGGGCCCTCAATAATTGTTCAAAAATATATATTAGAATTGAAAGGACTGTTTAGATAATTCCAGTCTTTCCCAAAGTTAATTAACACGTAGATGCTTTTAGGCGCGATTTATAATAATATTACTTTCTTAAATACGGGTGCAGATTTATGTGACCCAAATCCAAATCTCAACGAAGTCGAAATGTGTTAAAGGCCACAGTCGTACTGGTACGATGTGGTCCGAAATACATTTTCACGATGTTGTAATTCTTTTAAAAATTTCAATAATAAAAGCAGATTATTACTAAAAGAACATACATATATATATATATATATATATATATATATATATATATATATATATATATATATATATATATATATATATATATATATATATATATATATATATATATATATATATATATACATATATATATATATATATATTTGAGCGACCGTGCTAGAACTACTGAATTCGGGAGTGCCTAACACCTTCTCCCGGATTAACAGAATTCCTTACTCGGATTTCTAGATCGCGGACTTTTAACAGAGCCAAACCCTTCTTTGATTCGGGATTCAAACCGGTGACTTGGGACACCATAAATTTCCTAAGTGGCGACTCTGAACTTTTAAATAAAAGTGAAACCCGTTTCGATTGTTCTTAAAGTGGAGAAACTACTTTATTATGCCCTTTCATGGGGTGTATTAAATCTTTGGTGGTTTATAAAGGAGATATGACAACTTGTATAGTTTAAAATCAGTGTTAACATGTTTGCAGACCAATTGGCCCAAGTAGTTAAGCATTGGATCTATGTCACCTGGGTAACAAAGAATCCCTGCATATTTGGGCTAACAATGTAGGCCCAAAAGACTTGTCGAAATATAAGTAAAAGGCAAGGTCCATATATAATAACACTTAAAAAAAATTTGGAACATGTAAAATTAATCCATAAATATAAAATTTGGCTTTGAGTTAGGTAGCAAGTTTAAGGTAAAAGGTTTACCCTTTTGTTTAAACAATCAACTTGAATTCGAAATTCAAATTTATATTCGTGAATTAATTGACCTTTAGAGTGTGACGACCCAAAGAGTCATCACCTGTTTTCCTCACTTGTTCCGCACTTTCGAGGCCTTGAAAACCTCATTCTATCTTGCCTCGATTTACGTGCATGATCCGGGCATGTAGCCGGAAAGATTTTGTGATAGAAAATATGAATTCTATGAAAAATTTGAAGAAAAATGATATTAATATTGATATGGTTGACTTCGGTCAATATTTTTCATAAACGGACCTGGACCCGAGATCGGACGGTCCCGGAAGGTCTGTAGGAAAATATGAGACTCGGAAATGCGCCCGGAGTCGAATTCTGAGGCCTAGAGCCTAAGTTATGGATTTTTCTGTTAAATTGTTTTTGCTGTAATTATGAAAGGAAAATAAATTAAATGACCTTGGTATCGGGCTCGTATTTTGGTTCCGACACCCGACACAAGTCTTAAATATTACATATGTACTTTCTACAAAGTTTGGTAATATTTGGATGTCGTTTGATGTGTTTTGAACCTTGAGTTCCAAATTTGAAAGTTATGAAACTAAAAAGGGTGATAATCATGAACTTGAGGCTTGATTTGATGAAAACGATGTTATATTGGCGATGTGATCGCACGAGCAAGTTTGTAATATGTTTTTGATATTGTGTACATGTTTGGTTTGGAGCCTGGGGGCTCGGGTAAAGATTTGATAGGCCGTTGGTTCAATTTCTGAAAAATAACACAGCTGGTTTTTCACCCAGCTGGTGTCTTCGCAAATGCGAAGAAATTCTCGCAATTGCGAAGGTGGCAGACCAAGGCTGTGTTCGCAAATGCGAAGCCTTGATCGCAATTGCGAAGGAGGTCCTGGCACGCGTGGGTTCGCAAATGCGAACTTAACCTCACAAATGCGAGGCCTTCAGTATTCCGCCCATGTTCGCAAATGTGAAGCTTTTGTCGCAAATGCGAAGGCTTCTTTGACCCAGCCAAGTTCGCAAATGCGAAGCTTGTCTCGCAAATGCGAGAGCCACAGACCCCAGACCTGTAGTGTTCGCAACTGTGAACAAATGTTCGCAATTGCGATACCCTCAGCTATGCAATTGTATACTTAAACGAAATTCTCAGCTCATTCTTCATTCTTTCAAAAACCCACACAAGACACACGAACCCTCAAGAGCAATTTCACTCCAAAGCAATTGTAAGTCACTTTTTACTTAATTCTTCAATTCCTAACAACATTAAACATGTTTTTCAATAGAAATCAAAGGTTTTCATGGTAAAAATTCTTGTTTTTGGGTAGAGCATAGGGTTTCCATGAATTGGGTAATTGGACCTCGAATTGAGGTCCGATTTTGAAATAAACCATATATTTGAACTCGTGGGGGAATGTGTAACCGGATTATGGTTCAAACCCCGAGTTCCGACCACGTGAGGCCAGGGGCGTTTTGGGAAATTTTGGGGCAAACTTTGAGAAAACCATTTTTAAGCATTCAAACTAAGTTATATAGTATCTATTAATGTAATGGAATCAATTGTAATTAGATTCGAGCAAGTTGAAAGCGGAAATTCGGGGTAAAGCTATAGTTGAAGGATAATTTGGGCTTCAATGCTAGAGGTAAGTGTTTGTTCTATCCTAGCTTGAGGGAATAGGATTGTGTGCTATGTGATCGAGTACGGAGTATGGGCTGTGGTAACGAGCATCCATAAACTGGCGTCTAGCATGACCGTGAGTCGTTGTTGATACTTAATGTAAAATGTTTAAAGATGAATTGTTGAACCTTTGCCGGGTTGTGGAATTGTATATTGTTTCCCTTGCCGGGACTTATTGTAAAGTGAAATATTATTTTCCCTGGCCGGGATTTATTGTAAAGTGACTTACTAATTTCCCTTGCCGGGACCGTGTTGTGATGATTGTTGTGTCCCTTGCCGGGACGGTTCATGATTATTGTTTTCATTCTTTGCCCTTAACTGTGATTGTTATTTGGGTGACGAATAGTGATAATGCACGAAGGGTGATGTCGTGCCTTGTTTACTGATTTTGCACGAAGGATCATGACGTGCCTTATATTATTGATTATGCACGAAAGATAATGCTGTGCCTTGTTATTGATTATGCACGAAGGATCATGCCGTGCCTTGTGATATTGATTATGCACGAAGGGTAATGTCGTGCCTTGTTATTGAACCATGCACGAAGGATCATGACGTGCCATGGATGTGAGAATGAGAGTAAAAGCACGAAGGGTAATGCCGTGCACTTTTATTTTCATGTTTGGTGAGGATGAGAGTAAAAGCACGAAGGGTGATGTCGTGAAACTATTTGCTATTCCTTGTTGTTAACTGTTGAGCTTCCCTCTTATGATACTTCTTGTTGAGTGTGTTACTTGATTATTTCTCGTTATCTTGTGGTGTACGTATATATATAGAACTGCACAGGTTTATGTGGGTGTCTTATCCTAAGCTTGTCACTACTTCGCCGGGATAGGCCAGGCACTTACCAGCACATGGGGTCGTGTCACGACCCCAAATCCGGTCGTGATGGCGCCCAGCACATTGCTAAGCCAGCCTGACCAATCAGTAACCATAACAGAGCTAGAAGCTCTCTTTAACCCATTTAGGCATATCAAATCATGATGCAATAGCGATACATACAACGAAAACGGGGAACCAAGTCCCTTAATACATCAACTCCCATAGACCGAAGGGTCAAGAGTCATGAGCCTCTAAAGAACATAAGTGTAATAAAGTTTATAACAAACTCGGTGCGGAAAGGAAAGACAACAAGATAAGAAATGATAGCTAGAAGGGGAGTCAGGTCCTGCGGATGCTGCAGCTACCTCGACTATCCCGCACAATGCCTCCGAGTAGCTACCGAATCAAGTCCGCTGAGAGGTACCTGGATCTGCACACAAGGTGCAGGGAGTAAAATGAGTACTGCCAGACTCAGTGGTAATAAACAAGGGTAAGACAGCGCAGATAAGAAATCCGCAATAAAGCACTATGTAAAGCTATAATCAGCTACCCTGTCATAGAATCAATATTCACTGTACCTGTACCAACAAATACCAATAAATAGCATAACAGCTAGCAGATGTAGCTAAATGCAATGCAATGCATGATATGACCGCTACGGCGCGTAGCCCAACTCCAATTTTGGGTACCCGTGCACACTGTGGGGGTTCAGACTTCGGAGGGGCTCCTACAGCCCAAGCACATCTCATAGAGATTTACTGCGGCGTGCAGCCCGATCCAACATATATATCTCGCTGCGGCGCGCAACCCGATCCACTACTAGTCAGCTAATATGCAGATACAGCCTCACAGGCTCAAAAGTAGTTTTTGAAAACTCTTTTATCATTTTTCAGTTGGAAAACAGTAATATCAAGTTCCAGAGATTGGAATTAGCATAATAACAAAAATAGCTATGGACTAGTAGTAAACTAGCATGTCTATATGATAAGACAATGATAACGATCCTCGCGGGATCCAATAACTGGCTCACGGCCCACAATATACTCAACCGCCCAAGAAGGGGGTTCAACGGCTCGAGAATAGCCAATAATACAGTATCAACAGGTCGGACTAATATATAGTCTCCAGTTCATGATCGACCCCGCACTCTCGAGAGTGTGCGTGTCTCGCCGCTATACAGCGTCACAAAGTGGTATACTGGGGTTTCGAACCCGCTGGTCATCACCCACATCTATTACTCACCTCAATACGGCGCGACGACTACTCCGCAATGCCCTTGCCACGAGAATCAAGCTCCGCACGCGTAGAATCTGATCAAATACAGTAAAAATACAACAAATTAGGCCAATGGGACGACACCCAATCAATACAACTCAATTTACATCAAAATTCCCAAAGTTGTCAAAACCCGACTTTCGGTACGCTTGTCGAAAAATCACGAAAGTCACATATTCGGAACCCTCATCTCAATACGAGTCTAAGCATATCAATTTTACCAAATTCGGACTCCATTTGCCCATTCAAAACCTTGATTTTCTAAAGTTCAAGCCTAGGGCTAAATCCTCCATAAATTACCCCAAATTCCTCCATTTTCATGATATAATTGCATAATATTACCAATACTAATCATAGTTTAAGTCCATAGTTGATTACCCGATGATTTCCCTTGAGTTTCTCTTCAAAAATCGCCCAAATCGCCTCTAAAGCCGAGACCCAAATGTGTGAAATGTTTCTGAAATTTTTCTAACTTCTGATACACTTAACTCACAGCGATTTTCGCTTCTGCGGATAAAATTCCGCCCCTGCGGAACCGCTTCTGCGACCTTTTGGTCGCTTCTGCGAACCCAGGCCCTTTTGGCCATTTCCGCACCAGTGATCCAAGGACCGCCCCTGCGCATCCGCTTCTGCGGAAATTAGTCCGCTTCTGCGGAATGATCCGCTTCTGCGACCAAGAGTCCGCTTCAGCGGACTTGCCTATGTGATCAAACATCCGCTTCTGCGGATTTTCCCAAGACGGCTCACGACCGCTTCTGCGATCGACCTCTCGCACCAGCGAAGCCGCTCCTGCGGACCAGGCTCCGCTTCAGCGGTCGGCTCCGCTTCTGCGCCTCGTTGTCCGCTTCTGCGGAGTCGCTCCTGCGCTCCCTTTTCCGCAGGAGCGAAAACAACAGAACAGACTCAAAACCTGCAATTTTCCACATTTTCTCCCGTTTAACCATCCGGAATAACCCCGAGGCCCCCAGGACCTCATCCAAACACACCAACACATCTTACTACCTTATTCGAACTTTCTCCAATCCTCAAAACACGTCTAATAACACCAAAACCCATAATTCACATCAAATTCAAGCCTAAATTCCTTAAAACATTCCGAATTACACATTCAATCAAAAACCCGACCAAACGACGTCCGAATGACCTGAAATTTTGCAGGCACATCCAAAATCACCTAACGGAGCTACTGCAACTGTCGGAACTCCATTCCGACTCCCGGATCAAAATCTCACCTACCGTTCGGATTTCGCCAAAATTCAACCTTAGCCAATTCAAGCCTATTTCTACACCGGCCTCCAAATTCAATTCCGATCGCTCCCCTAAGTCACAAATCACCTCCCGGAACTAACCGAATCATCAGAATTCGATATTCCGAGCCCTCTAACCAAATAGTCAACTCCGGGTTGACTTTCCTTATTCAAGTTTCCTTCAAAAAGGCTATATGCCTCATTTTCAATCCAATTCACTCCTAACTCACCCGATAGACTCTAACACCGATATAAAATCATAAAACATGAAATTTCAACATAACGGGGTGGTAATTCTCGTGACGACGGGCCGGGTCGTCACATTCTCCCCTCTTAAGCAAACGCTCGTCCTCGAGCGGGTCAAGAAACATACTTGAAGTCTCAAACAAGTGAGGATATCTGCTCCGCATCTCCCGCTCGACCTCCCAAGTGGCCTCCTCCACGGGTCGACCTCTCCACTGAACCTTAACTGATGCAACCTCCTTAGACCTCAATTTTCTCACCTGCCGTCCCAAAATGGCAATAGGCTCCACATCATAGGATAGATCACCATCAAGCTGAATGGTGCTGAAATCTAATACATGAGACGGATCTCCAATGTACTTCCGGAGCATAGACACATGGAATACTGGATGAACGCTGGATAAGCTGAGCGGCAAGGCCAACTCATATGCCACCTCTCCAACTCTCCTAAGTATCTCAAAAGGACCAATGTACCTGGGACTCAACTTTCCTTTCTTCCCAAACCTCATGACACCCTTCATAGGTGAAACCTTCAACAATACTCTGTCACCAACCATGAAAGACAACTCTCGAACTCTACGGTCCGCATAACTCTTCTGGCGAGACTGTGCTGTACGAAGCCTCTCCTGGATCAACTTTGCTCTATCCAGAGCATCTTGGACTAACTCAGTCCCTATCAATCTAACCTCACCAGGCTCAAACCATCCCACGGGGGATCTACACCGCCTGCCATACAATGCCTCATACGGGGCCATCTGAATACTCGACTGATAACTGTTGTTGTAGGCAAACTCGGCAAGTGGTAGGAACTCATCCCACGAACCACCAAAATCAATCACACAAGCTCGCAACATATCCTCCAAGATCTGAATAGTGCGCTCAGACTGCCCATCTGTCTGGGGGTGAAATGATGTACTCAACTCAACCCGCGTACCCATCTCTCGCTGAAATGCTCTCCAAAACTGAGAAGTGAACTGAGTACCCCTGTCGGATATGATAGACACTGGAACTCCATGCAACCGAACAATCTCTCGAATAAAGATCGCCGCCAACCGCTCCGATGAGTAGGTAGTACTAACTGGAATGAAGTGAGCTGACTTGGTCAGTCTATCCACAATCACCCATACAGAATCAAACTTCCTCGCCGTTCGAGGGAGTCCAGTAACAAAGTCCATAGTGATCCTCTCCCATTTCCACTCAGGAATAACAATGCGCTGAAATACACCACCGGGCCTCTGATGCTCGTACTTAACCTGCTGACAGTTGAGGCACCGTGCTACATGTCTGACAATGTCCATTTTCATCTTTCTCCACCAATAGTGCCGTTTCAAATCTTGATACATCTTAGCGGCTCCTGGATGGATAGAATACCGCGAGCTATGGGCCTCTTCCAGAATCAACTCACAAAGGCCATCAACATTGGGCACACATATCCGGGCATGCATCCTCAATACGCCGTCACTATCAATGGTGACATCTCTAGCATCATCATGCTGAACTCTGTCCCTCAGGACAGCCAAATGTGGATCATCATACTGGTGCTCACGAATACGATCATATAGAGATGACCGAGATACAACACAAGCCAATACCCTGCTGGGCTCCGAAATATCTAACCTCACTAGCCGATTGGCTAGCACTTGAACATCATAAGCAAATGGCCTCTCCTCGGCTGGAATATATGCCAAGCTCCCCATACTGACCGCCTTCCGGCTCAAAGCATCGGCCACCACATTGGCCTTCCCGGATGATATAATATAGTAATGTCATAATCCTTCAGCAACTCAAGCCATCTCCGCTGTCTCAAATTAAGGTCTTTCTGTTTGAACAAGTGTTGGAGACTACGATGGTCGGTATACACCTCACAAGACACACCGTACAAATAGTGTCTCCAAATCTTCAATGCATGAACAATGGCGGCTAGCTCCAAATCATGAACGGGATAGTTCTTCTCATGCGGCTTCAACTGCCGAGAAGTATAAGCAATTACCTTTCCTTCCTGCATCAACACACAACCTATCCCCACTCTCGAGGCATCACAATAAACGGTATATGAACCTGAAGCTGATGGCAATACTAACACTGGAGCTGTGGTCAAAGCTGTCTTGAGCTTCCGAAAGCTCTCCTCGCACTCATCCGACCACACGAATGGTGCACCCTTCTGGGTCAATTTAGTCAATGAAGAAGCAATGGATGAAAATCCCTGAACAAACCGGCGATAATATCCCGCCAAACCAAGAAAACTCCTGATCTCTGTAGCTGAGGACGGTCTAGGCCAACTCTGCACCGCCTCTATCTTTTTCTGATCAACCTGAATACCATCACGAGACACCACATGTCCCATAAATGCCACGGACTCGAGCCAAAACTCACACTTGGAGAATTTAGCATATAGCTTCTCCTCCCTCAATCTCTGCAACACAGTACTCAAATGCTGAGCATGCTCCTCCTGACTACGGGAGTAGACTAGAATGTCATCAATGAACACAATCACAAATGAATCCAAATAAGGCTTGAACACACTGTTCATCAGATGCATAAATGCTGCTGGGGCGTTGGTCAGCCCAAAAGACATCACAAGAAACTCATAATGACCATATCGGGTCCTGAATGCAGTCTTCATAATATCCGAGTCCCTGATCTTCAGCTGGTGATAGCCCGAACGAAGATCGATCTTAGAAAACACCCTCGCACCCTGTAACTGATCAAACAAATCATCTATGCGCGGTAGAGGGTACTTGTTCTTCACTGTGTCACTTTGTTCAATTGCCTATAATCAATACACATTCGCATGGAACCATCTTTCTTTTTAACAAATAATACCGGCGCACCTCACGGGGACACACTAGGACGGATGAAACCCTTATCCAGAAGCTCTTGAAGCTGCTCTTTCAGTTCTTTCAACTCAGCTGGTGCCATTCGATAAGGAGGAATGGATATGGGCTGAGTGCCCGGCACCAAGTCAATGCCAAAATCAATATCCCTGTCCGGCGGCATGCCCGGCAGGTCTGAGGGGAATACATCTGGGAAATCCCTCACAACAGGTACAGAATCAATGCTGGGAGACTCAGCTCCCACATCTCTCACAAAAGCTAAGTACGATAAACACCCTTTTTCAACCATCTTCCGAGCCTTTAAGAACGAAATAACACGACTAGGGACGAAATCGGTCGAACCCCGCCACTCAATCTGAGAAATACCAGGAATGGCCAACGTAACTGTCTTAGCATGACAGTCCAATATCGCATGATACGGAGACAACCAGTCCATACCCAATATAACATCAAAGTCCACCATCCCCAACAATAACAAATATGCCTGGGTCTCCAGACCCCCAATAGATATAACACAGGATCTATAGACATGATCCACAACAATCGTATCACCCACGGGGGTGGATACATGAACAGGCAAATCAAGACTACCACGAGTCGCACCCAAATAATGTGCAAAATAAGAGGACACGTAAGAATATGTGGATCCTAGATCAAATAGAACAGAGGCATCTCTGTGACAGACAGAAATGATACCTGTAATCACTGCATCGGAGGCAACTGCATCACGCCTGTCAGGAAGTGCATAGAACCGTGCCTGGCCTCCACCAGATCTCTCCTCGCCCCTGGGGCGTCCACGAGAAGACTGACCTCCACCTCTACTAGACTGAGATGGTGCTGATGATAACTTGTCACGACCCCAAATCCGGTCTGATGGCGCCCAGCACATTGCTAAGCCAGCCTGACCAATCAGTAACCATAATAGAGCTAGAAGCTCTCTTTAACCCATTTAGGCATATCAAATCATGATGCAATAGCGATACATATAACGAAAACGGGGAACCAAGTCCCTTAATACATCAACTCCCATAGACCGAAGGGTCAAGAGTCATGAGCCTCTAAAGAACATAAGTGTAATAAAGTTTATAACAAACTCAGGTGCGGAAAGGAAAGACAACAAGATAAGAAATGATAGCTAGAAGGGGAGTCGGGTCCTGCGGACGCTGCAGCTACCTCGACTATCCCGCACAATGCCTCCAAGTAGCTACCGAATCAAGTCTGCTGAGAGGTACCTGGATCTGCACACAAGGTGCAGGGAGTAAAATGAGTACTGCCAGACTCGGTGGTAATAAACAAGGGTAAGACAGCGCAGATAAGAAATCCGCAATAAAGCACTATGTAAAACTATAATCGGCTACCCTGTCATAGAATCAATATTTACTGTACTTGTACCAACAAATACCAATAAATAGCATAACAGCTAGCAGAGATGTAGCTAAATGCAATGCAATGCATGATATGACCGCTACGGCGCGTGGCCGGACTCCGATTTTGGGTACCCGTGCTCACCTGTGGGGGTTCGGACTCCGAGGGGCTCCTACGACCCAAGCACATCTCGTAGAGATTCTATGCGGCGTGCGGCCCGATCCAACATATATATCTCGCTGCGGCGTGCGGCCCGATCCACTACTAGTCAGCTAATATGCAGATACACGATCCACTACTAGTCAGCTAATATGCAGATACAACCTCGCAGGCTCGAAAGTAGTTTTTGAAAACTCTTTTATCATTTTTCGGTTGGAAAACAGTAATATCAAGTTCCAGAGATTGGAATTAGCATAATAACAAAAATAGTCGCGGACTAGTAGTAAACTAGCATGTCTATATGATAAGACAATGATAACGATCCTCGCGGGATCCAATAAGCGGCTCACGGCCCACAAGTATACTCAACCGCCCGAAGGGGGTTCCTCCAGCTCGAGAATAGCCAATAATACGAGTATCGACGGGTCGGACTAATATATAGTCTCCGAGTTCATGATCGACCCCGCACTCTCGAGAGTGTGCGTGTCTCGCCGCTATACGGCGTCACAAAGTGGTATACCGGGGTTTCGAACCCGTCGGTCATCACCCACATCTATTACTCACCTCAATACGGCGCGATGACTACTCCGCGATGCCCTTGCCACGAGAATCAAGCTTCGCACGTGTAGAATCTGATCAAATACAGTAAAAATACAACAAATTAGGCCAATGGGACGACACCCAATCAATACAACTCAATTTACATCAAAATTCCCAAAGTTGTCAAAACCCGACTTTCGGTACGCTTGTCGAAAAATCACGAAAGTCACATATTCGGAACCCTCATCTCAATACGAGTCTAAGCATATCAGGTTTTACCAAATTCGGACTCCATTTTCCCATTCAAAACCTTGATTTTCTAAAGTTCAAGCCTAGGGCTAAATCCTCCATAAATTACCCCAAATTCCTCCATTTTCATGATATAATTGCATAATATACCAATACTAATCATAGTTTAAGTCCATAGTTGATTACCTGATGATTTCCCTTGAATTTCTCTTCAAAATCGCCCAAATCGCCTCTAAAGCCGAGACCCAAATGTGTGAAATGTTCTGAAATTTTTCTAACTTCTGATACACTTAATTCACTGCGATTTTCGCTTCTGCGGACCATTTTCCGCCCCTGCGGAACCGCTTCTGCGACCTATTGGTCGCTTCTGCGAACCCGGACCCTTTTGGCCATTTCCGCACCAGCGATCCAAGGGCCGCTCCTACGAGTCCGCTTCTGCGGATTTTCATCCGCTCCTGTGGTCCTTTCCGCCTCTACGATCAGGAGTTCGCTCCTGCGGACTCGCTGCGATCAACCACCCGCTTCTGCGGACCTCCCCATCACGCCTCAGGACCGCTTCTGCGATCGCCCACTCGCACCAGCGAAGCCGCTTCAGCGGAAAGATTCCGCTTCTGCGGTGCCAAGCGCTCCTGCGCCCCCTCGTCCGCTCCTGCGGACTCGCTCCTGCGCCCCCATTTTCGCAGGAGCGAAAATAATAGAACAGACTCAAAACCTGCAATTTTTCACATTTTCTCCCGTTTAACCATCCGGAATCACCCCGAGGCCCCCGGGACCTCATCCAAACACACCAACACATCTTACTACCTTATTCGAACTTGCTCCAATCCTCAAAACACAACTAATAACACCAAAACCCATAATTCACATCAAATTCAAGCCTATATTCCTTAAAACATTCCGAATTACACATTCAATCAAAAACCCGACCAAACGACGTCCGAATGACCTGAAATTTTGCAGGCACATCCAAAATCACCTAACGGAGCTACTGCAACTGTCGAATTCCATTCCGACTCCCGGATCAAAATCTCACCTACCGTTCGGATTTCGCCAAAATTCAACCTTAGCCAATTCAAGCCTATTTCTACATCGGCCTCCAAATTCAATTCCGATCGCTCCCCTAAATCACAAATCACCTCCCGGAACTAACCGAATCACCAAAATCCGATTTCGAGCCCTCTAACCAAATAGTCAACTTCGGGTTGACTTTCCTTATTCAAGTTTCCTTCAAAAAGGCTATATGCCTCATTTTCAATCCAATTCACTCCTAACTCACCCGATAGACTCTAACACTGATATAAAAGCATAAAACATGAAATTACAACATAACGGGATGGTAATTCTTGTGACGACGGGCCGGGTCGTCACAAGTCAGATTGTGCTGATACTGCACTTCTGTGCATGTTTGCACAGGTCCAGGTTTTGATCAGGAGCAGCAGCCGTAGAGTCTTGCGCGGGAGTTGAGCATTCCGAGACTGAGGTAGCTTGCAAGCGTCTGCATGCCCGGTGTCTCTTCCACTTATTTATATTATTTTGCTGTAGTCTCATTGTTCCGAGATAAACAGATTTATGTTATTTTCCTTTAGACCTTTATGTGTAGTATTCAATAGTAGTTCGTAAGTTGGTGACTCCACATCTTGGGTAGAGGATTTCAGTAGTGTTTTACCTTGGTACTGCTTATTTCTATTTTGATATGTCTTCCGCACTTATTTAGTTAATGTTATTATTCTTGTTGATAAAAATGAGTATAAAATAATGGTAAAAACAAGTTAATGTTGAATGTAGTGGCTTGCCTAGCTACCACGAGTAGGCTCCATCACGATCCTGATGTTGGGGAAAAATCCGGGTCGTGACAAGTTGGTATCAGAGCACTAGGTTACATAGGTCTCACCACTCACGAACAAGCTTAGTAGAGTTTGAGAGGTAGGTACGGAGACATCTGTACTTGTCCTCCAGAGTCTACTGAGTTAGGAAAGAGTCTCTCATTTGTTCCTTCTTGTCGTGCGATTTGTTCCTCAAATACTAATTGAATTTCTACTCTGTCCTTTCGCAGATGGTGAGGACACGCGCTTCTTCGTCCGCCGACCAGCAGCCTGAGCCCCAGGCAGCTCCCGTGAGGAGCAGGGGCCGAAGCCGTATCGTAGGCCGTGGTAGGGGAAAAGCTCAGCCCCCGGCAGCTATTCCAGAGGTGGAGCCTCATATTGAGACTGGCGAGGAGGTTCCAGTCCCAGCAGCTCCAGTGGGCCCAGCTCAGGTCCCAGGAGAGGCTTTATTTACACCGGATCTTCGGGAGGCTCTGGTCGGGATAGCGGGATTTATGGACAGTGTTGCCAGAGCGGGCTTATTACCGGCTGCACCAGCCGCTTCTCAGGCTGGAGGAGGGGCCCAGACTTGTTGCTCGTACTTCGGAGCCAGTAGCTCCTCAGCCTCAGGCACAAGTGGTTCAGCCAGCTGTGGCCACTCAGCCAGGTACCACAGATGAAGCCAAAGATGGAGCGGCCATGAATTCTGATTCTTTGTGGATACTTGATCGGTTCTCCAAGCTGTTTACCACTATATTCAGTGGTGCCACATCAGAGGATCCTCAGGATTTCTTATTCAGTTGCCATGAGATTCTCAAGACTATGGGGATAGTGGAGTCCAATGGAGTTGACTTCTGTACATTCAGGCTTTCAGGATCCACCAAGACTTGGTGGAGGGATTTCTATTTGACTCGACCAACAGGGTCCCCGACTTTATCATGGGATCAGTTTGCAGAGTTATTTCTGGAGACATTTCTCCCTGTTACTCAACGGGATGTACTTCGGAGGGAGTTTGAGCGCCTCCATCAGAGCACTATAACGGTCACTCGGTATGAGACGAGATTTGTTGATTTGGCTCGTCATGCAGTGGTGATACTCCCCACAGAGCGGGAGAGGGTCTGTAGGTTTATAGATGGGCTTAATCAACCGATTAGACTTCAGATGGCTATGGGAGTTGGGAGTGATATATCTTTTCAGGAGGCAGCTAATGCAACTCGTAGAGTTGAGATGGCTCTTGCTCGGGGAGGTGGTTATCCTCCAGACAAGAGGCCTCGTCATTCAAGCATGTTTAATGGATCTTCTTCTGGAGGCAGGGAATCGTTTGAGAGGGGCCAGCCTTCCAGACCTTTTCATTCCGCCCTTCAGGTTACAGGGTGGACTAGCTGATCGTAGGTTTCGTGAGAAGTATTTAGATCAGCCTCCTATCAGTGCTAAGCCTCTTCAGAGTGTTCGTGGGGGCCATTCAGGTCGTTAGGGCCAGTAACCCTATCAGCCTAAATGTTGCTACGGTTGTGGTGACCCAGGTTATCTTGTTAGGTTTTGCCCTCGAGCGACGGCAACACTCAGTAGCGGGGCCCCCGTCCCATGATTCAGGCCGCAACTGACCCTCAGCCTGCCCAGCCAGCCAGAGGCGGGGGTAGAGATCGTAGAGGTGGAGGTCAAGACCGTAGAGGTAGAGACCGTCCAGCCACAGGTAGAGGTCAGCCAGTGGATGACCGTCCCAGAGATGTAGCTCAGAGGGGAGGTACTGATCCCCGATTTTATGCCTTACCAGCCAGGCCAGAGGCAGAGGCATCAGATGTCGTGATTGCAGGTACCATTCTTGTTTGTGACAGAGGTGCTTCAATATTATTTGACCCTGGGTCTACATATCCATATATGTCTTCCTACTTTGCACCGTATCTGGCCGTGCCTAGCTATGCTCTGGATATTCCAGTTTATGTGTCTACACCAGTGGGTGACTCCATTATAGTTGACCGGGTGCATCATTCGTGTGTAGTTATTTTTGGGGGTCTTGAGACCCGTGTTGATCTGTTGCTACTAGACATGGTGGACTTCGATGTCATATAGGGGATGGACTGGTTCCATACCATGCTATCCTAGATTGTCATGCCAAGACTGTGACCTTGGCCTTGCCTGAATCACCCCGACTAGAGTGGAGATGGACCTCCAGCCACCCCGTTCGCATTGTTATTTCCTATGTTAAGGCTCAACGCATGGTCTAGAAGGGGTGTCTAGCTTATTTGGTCTATATTCATGATTCCAGTGTAGAAGTTCCTTCTATTGATTCAGTCCCTATTGTACTAGAGTTTCCTGAGGTTTTCCCTTCAGACCTGCTGGGCATGCCACCCGACAGGGATATCGATTTCTGTATTGATCTGGCACCGGGCACTCATCCCATCTCTATTCCACCCTATCGTATGGCCCCACCGGAGTTAGAGGAGTTAAAAGATCAGTTGCAAGACCTTCTAGAAAAAGGCTTTATCAGGCCCAGTGTTTCCCCCTGGCGAGCACCTGTGTTGTTTATGAAGAAGAAGGATGGCTCGATGCGGATGTGTATTGATTACCGGCAATTAAACAAAGTGACAATAAAGAACAAGTATCCACTGTCGATGATTGATGATTTGTTTGACCAGCTCCAGGGAGCAAGGGTGTTCTCAAAATTAGACTTGAGGTTAGGCTACCATCAGCTGAAAATCAGGGCGGTTGACATTCCTAAGACAGCCTTTCGCACTAGATCGGGCATTATGAATTCTTGGTCATGTCCTTCGGGTTGACCAATGCCCCAGCAGTGTTCATGGAGTTGATGAATCGGGTATTCAGGCGTTACTTAGATCTGTTCGTGATAGTCTTTATAGATGACATCCTAATATACTCCCGCAGCCAGGAAGAGCACGAGCAGCACCTCAGAGTGGTTCTTCAGACTCTGAAGGATAATCAGCTATATGCCAAAGTTTTCAAAATGCGAGTTCTGGTTGAGTTCGGTTACATTTCTGGGTCATATCGTATCAGTAAAGGGTATTCAGTTGGACCCAAAGAAGATTGAGGCGGTCTAGAATTGGCCTCGACCAGCTTCAGTGACCGAGATCCGGAGTTTCTTGGGGTTAGCAGGTTTCTACCGTTGTGAGCACGTGATTTTTGCCCTATATGACCAGGTTGACCCAGAAGGGTGCCCAGTTCTAGTGGTCAAATGAGTGTGAGGCGAGCTTTCAGAAGCTCAAGACAGCTTTGACTACAGCACCAATGTTGATACTACCTACGGGTGCATGGCCTTATACAGTTTACTGTGATGCGTCCCGTACAGGGCTTGGAGCGGTATTGATGCAGGATGGTAAGGTTATTGCTTATGCTTCGAGGCAGTTGAAAATACATGAGAAGAATTATCCAGTTCATGATCTTGAGTTGGCAGCAGTGGTTCATGCCTTAAAGATCTGGAGGCATTATCTATATGGTGTGACATGTGAGGTGTACACCGATCACAAAAGCCTACGGTACTTGTTCAAACAGAAGGAGTTGAATCTACGACAGCGGAGATGGTTAGAGTTGCTAAAAGACACTATGATGTTACTATCCTATATCACCCAGGTAAGGCCAATGTGGTGGCCGATGCATTGAGTAGAAAGTCTTCCAGCATGGGTAGTCTTGCATTCATCCCGGTCAGTTAGAGACCATTTGCTCTAGATATGCAGGCCTTAGCCAATCAGTTCGTGAGACTAGACATTTCTGAGCCTAGCAGGGTGGTAGCCTGCACGGTCGCTCGTTCATCTCTATTAGAGCTGATCCGTGAGAGGCAGTTTGATGATCCTCATTTGCGTGACTTGAGAGATACTGTACAGCGAGGAGGTGCCACGAAGGTAACTCTAGATGATGACGGAGTATTGAGATTGCAGGGGTGAGTTTGTATGCCCAATGTTGAGGGGATTCGGGAGTTGATCTTAGCGAAGGCCCATAGTTCACGGTATTCTATTCACCCAGGCGCCGCGAAGATGTATCAGGATTTACGGCAGCACTATTGGTGGCGCAGGATGAAGAAATACAGTGTTGCATATGTCGCTCGGTGTCTAAATTGTCAGCAGGTGAAATATGAGCACCAGAGGCCTGGTGGTGTATTCCAGAGAATTGAAATTCCCGAGTGGAAATGGGAGCGGATCACTATGGACTTCATTACTGGACTTGCCTTGACTCGGAGGAAATTTGATGCTATTTGGGTCATTGTTGATAGGCTGACCAAGTCAGCACACTTCATTCCAGTATCTGTCTCTTACTCATCGGAGAGGTTAGCAGAGATTTACATCAGGGAGATTGTTCGTCTTCATGGGGTGCCGGTGTTTATTATCTCAGATCGGGGTACGCAGTTTACCTTGCGGTTCTGGAAAGCGGTCCAGTAGGAGTTAGGCACTCAGGTTCAGTTTAGTACGGCTTTTCATCCTCAGACGGACGGCCAGTCCGAGAGGACTATTCAAATTCTAGAGGACATGCTTCGAGCCTGTGTCATTGATTTTGGAGGCTCGTTGGATGAGTTTCTGCCATTAGCAGAGTTCGTCTACAACAACAGCTACCATTCTAGCATTCAGATGGCCCCGTATGAGGCGTTGTATGGTAGGCGATGTCGATCTCCGGTCATATGGTTTGAGCTGGGAGAGGCTCGGTTGTTGGGTACAGACTTAGTTCAGGAGGCCTTAGACAAGGTCTAGACTATCCAGGAGAGATTGCGTTCAGCTCAGTCCAGACAGAAAACTTATGTGGATCGTAAGGTTCGAGATGTAGATTTCATGGTTGGTGAGCGGGTATTGCTCCGAGTGTCGCCTATGAAGGGCGTGATGAGGTTCGGGAAGAAGGGAAACTCAGCCCTAGGTATATTGGTCCATTTGAGACTCTGGATCAAGTGGGAGGGGTGGCTTACAGACTAGCTCTGCCGCCTAGTTTATCGGCCGTGTATCTAGTTTTTCATGTATCTATGCTTCGGAGGTACCACGTCGATCCAACCCATGTGTTAGACTTGAGTACTGGTCCAATTGGACAATGATTTATCCTACGAGGAGGAGCCGGTGGCCATTCTAGACCGGCAGGTTCGACAGTTAAGGTCGAAGAGTTATCCTTCTGTGCGTGTTCAGTGGAAAGGTCAGCCTCCTGAGGCTTCGACCTGGGAGTCCGAGTCTGATATGCGGAGCCGCTACCTACATTTGTTCCCCGACTCAGGTATTCCTTCTCTTGTCCGTTCGAGGACGAACTGTTGTTTTAGATGTGGAGGATGTGACGACCAAAAGGGTCATCACTTGTTTTCCCCACTTGTTTCGCACTTCTGAGGCCTTGAAAACCTCATTCTATGTTGCCTCGATTTACGTGAATGATCTAGGCATGTAGCCGGAAAGATTTTGTGATAGAAAATATGAATTCTATGAGAAATTTGAAGAAAAATGATATTAATATTGATAAGGTTGACTTCGGTCAACATTATTGGTAAACGGACCCGGACCCGAGATCGGACAGTCCCGGAAGGTCCTTACGAAAATATGGGACTCGGACATGCGTCCGGAGTCGAATTCTAAGGCCTAGAGCCTAAGTTATGGATTTTTCGGTTAAATTGTTTTTGCTGTAATTATTAAAGTAAAATAAATTAAATGACCTTGGTATCGGGCTCGAATTTTGGTTTCGACTCCCGGCACAAGTCTTAAATATTACATATGTACTTTCTGCAAAGTTTGGTGACATTTGGATGTCGTTTGATATGTTTTGAACCTTGAGTTCCAAATTTGAAAGTTATGAAACTAAACAGGGTGATAATCATGAACTTGAAGCTTGATTTGATGAAAATGATGTTATATTGGCGATGTGATCACACGAGCAAGTTTGTAATATGTTTTTGATGTTCTGTACATGTTTGGTTTGGAGCTCGGGGGGCTCGGGTAAAGATTTGATAGGCCGTTGGTTCAATTTCTGAAAAATAACACAGCTGGTTTTTCACCCAGCTGGTGTCTTCGCAAATGCGAAGAAATTCTCACAATTGCGAAGGTGGCAGACCAAGGCTGTGTCCGCAAATGCGAAGCCTTGATCGCAATTGCGAAGGAGGTCCAGGCACGCGTGGGTTCGCAAATGCGAGGACTTCAGTATTCTGCCCATGTTCGCAAATGCGAAGCTTTTGTCGCAAATGTGAAGGCTTCTTTGACCCAGCCAAGTTCGCATATGCGAAGCTTATCTCGCAAATGCGAGAGCCATAGACCCCCAGACCTGTAGTGTTCGCAATTGCGAACAAATGTTCGCAATTGCGATATCCGCAGCTGTGCAATTTTATACTTAAACAAATATTTCAGTTCTTTCTTCATTCTTTCAAAAACCCACACACCACACACAAACCCTCAAGAGCAATTTCACTCTAAAGCAATTGTAAGTCCCTTTTTACTTAATTCTTTCAATTCCTAACAGCATTAAACATGTTTTTCAATAGAAATCAAAGGTTTCATGATAGAAATTCTTGTTTTTGGGTAGAACATAGGGTTTCCATGAATTGGGTAATTGGACCTCGAATTGAGGTCCAAATTTGAAACAAACCATATATTTGAACTCGTGTGGGAATAGGTAACTGGATTTTGGTCCGAACCCCGAGTTCCGACCACGTGGAGCCAGGGGCGTTTTGGGAAATTTTGGGGTAAACTTTGAGAAAACCATTTTTAAGCATTCAAACTAAGTTATATAGTATTTATTAATGTAATGGAATCAAATTGTGATTAGATTCGAGCAAGTTGAAAGCAAAAATTCGGGGTAAAGCTATAGTTGAAGGATAATTTGGGCTTCAAGGCTAGAGGTAAGTGTTTGTTCTATCCTAGCGTGAGGGAATAGGAGTGTGTGCTATGTGCTATGTGATCGAGTGCGGTGTATGGGCTGTGGTGACGAGCATCCATACACTGGCGTCTAGCATGACCGTGAGTCGTTGTTAATACTTAATGTGAAATCTTTAAAGATTAATTGTTGAACTCTTGCCGGGTTGTGGAATTGCATATTGTTTCCCTAGCCGGGTCTTATTGTAAAGTGAAATATTGTTTTCCCTTGCCGAGATTTATTGTAAAGTGAGTTACTGCTTTCCCTTGTCGGGACCTTGTTGTGATGATTGTTGTGTCCCTTGCCGGGACGGTTCATGATTATTGTTTTCATTCTTTGCCCTTAACTGTGATTGTTATTTGGGCGAGGAAGAGTGATAATGCACGAAGGGTGATGCCGTGCCTTGTTTACTGATTTTGCACGAAGGATCATGATGTGCCTTATATTATTGATTATGCACGAAGGATAATGCCGTGCCTTGTTATTGATTATGCACGAAGGATCATGCCGTGCCTTGTGATATTGATTATGCACGAAGGGTAATGTCGTGCTTTGTTATTGAACCATGCACGAAGGATCATGACGTGCCATGGATGTGAGGATGAGTGTAAAAGCACGAAGGGTGATGTCGTGCACTTTTAATTGCTTATTTGGTGAGGATGAGAGTAAAAGCACGAAGGGTGATGCCGTGCAACTATTTGTTATTCCTTGTTTGATATTAATTGTTTCCATTATACTCTGTTTTCCATTGTTGACTTAATAATTGTTGTTATCTATTGAGCTTCCCTCTTATGATACTTCTTGTTGAGTTTGTTACTTGATTATTTCTCGTTATCTTGTGGTGTACGAATATATATAGAACTGTACAGGTTTATGTGGGTGTCTGGTCCTAGGCTTGTCACTACTTCGTCGGGATAGGCCAGGCACTTACCAGCACATGGGGTCGGTTGTGCTGATACTGCACTTCTGTGCATTTTTGCACGAGTCCATGTTTTGATCAGGAGCAGCAGCAGTAGAGTCTTGCGTGGGAGTTGAGCATTCCGAGACCGAGGTAGCTTGCAGGCGTCCGCAGGCCCGGTGTCTCTTCCACTTATTTATATTATTTTGTTGTAGTCTCATTGTTACGAGACAAACAGATTTATGTTATTTTCCTTCAAACCTTTATGTGTAGTATTCAGTATTAGTTCGTGAGTTGGTGACTCCAAGTCTTTGGTAGAGGATTTCAGTAGTGTTTTACCTTGGTACTGCTTATTTCTATTTTGATAAGTCTTCCGCACTTATTTAGTTAATGTTATTATTCTTGTTGATAAAAATGAGTATGAAATAATGGTAAAAACAGGTTAATGTTGAATGTGGTGGCTTGCCTAGCTACCACGAGTAGGCGCCATCACGATCCTGATGTTGGGGAAAAATCTGGGTCGTGACATAAAGACAAAACAAAAATAGAAAATTTAGAAACTTTATTTTGGCCTTTAATAAATAAAATGAGACGAGCCTCGCCAAATAAAAATACACAATTGAGGGGCCCTCATTAATTACTTACTAAAAATACTTAGTATTCGGGATAGGCTGTTTAGCAAATTTTACGGCCTTCCCAAAAGATATAATACGTTAGTCGCTTTAGGTGTGATTTTTTAATAAATCCTACCTTCCCAATACGGGTGTGCAGTTCATACAACTCAAATCCAAATCCAAAAACATCGAATAAGAATGTGTCGAGGATCCGGATGCATTTCATGTGACGCGATCCGAAAACATGTTCTTAAACGATGTTCACGTTCTTAAATAAAAATAATTGACAAAAAATGGTAATTAATTCTAAAATTGCACAAATAAGGTAACATGTATAAAAAATTAAATGCTAACCAAATATAACAATTGAGCGACCGTGGTAGAACCACAGAACTCGGGAGTGCCTAACACCTTTTCCTAGGTTAATAGAGTTCCTTACCCGGATTTCTGATTCATGACTTTAAACAGAGTAAAACCCTTCCTCAATTCGGGATTCAAACCGGTGACTTGGGACACCATAAATCTCCCAAGTGGAGACTCTGAATTTTAAATAAAAATGGATCCCGTTTTGATTGTACTTTAATTGAAAAAATTCCTTTTATTATACCCTTCACAGGGTGTAGTAGGGAAAAAGGAGGTGTGACAACTGGTGGCGAAAGATGAAGAATGACATCGCGTAGTATGAAACTAAATGTTTGAATTGCTAGCTGGTCAAATATGAGCACCAGAGGCCAGGTGGCCTACTTCATCAGATGCCCATTCCGGAATAGAAGTGGGAGCGCATCACCATGGATTTCGTGGTTGGGTTGTCGCGGACTTTGCGAAAGGTTGATTCAGTGCGGGTTATTGTGGATAGGTTGACCAAGTCGTCCCATTTCATTCCAGTGGCGACTACATACTCAGCGGAGAGATATGGTCAGATTTACATTTGGGAGATAGTTAGGTTACACGGTGTGCCGATATCCACCATATCAGAAAAAGGCCCTCAGTTCACTTCCCATTTCTGGAGAGCTGTTCAGAGTGAGTTGGGGACCCTGATAGAGCTTAGCACAACATTTCTTCCTCAAACGGATGGGCAATCAGAGCGGACAATTCATATTTCAGAGGATATGCTTAGAGCGTGTGTGATTGACTTTGGAGCGCAGTGGGATCAGTTCTTACCCTTGGTGGAGTTTGCATATATAACAGCTATCAGTCCGGCATAGATATGGCCCTGTATGAGGCATTGTATGGTCGGCATTGTCGTTCCCCTAGTGGGTGGTTTGAGCCTGGTGAGGCTAAGTTACTTGGTACAGACTTGGATCGGGAAGCCTTGGATAAGGTAAAGTTGATTCAGGAGAGGCTCCACACAGCTTAGTCCAGGCAGAAGAGATACGCGGATCAGAAGGGCATTATGAGGTTTGGAAAGAAGGGCAAGCTAAGGACAAGGTTTATTGGTCCATTTGAGGTGTTGAGGAGAGTTGGATAGGTTGCCTATGATCTTGCTATACCTCCTAGTTTATCGGGAGTTCATCCAATTTTCCATGTATCGATGCTTCAGAAGTACCATGTCGACCTGTCACATGTGTTGGATTTCAGTACCATTCAATTAGATGAGAGCTCGGGCTATGAGGAGGAGCCAGTCGCCATTATTGATAGACAGGATCTCCAGTTGAGGTCCAATAGGATTTCCGCAGTAATAGTCCAGTGGAGGGGCCAACCGGTTGAGGAGGCAACCTAGTCCGAAGAGGACATGCAGAGCAGATATCCCCCCTTATTCAACAGTCCAGACACTTTTTAATATCTATTCGATTACGAACATTTGTTTAAGAGATGGATAATGTAACGACCCGACTGGTCATTTTGCATGTTATAATCCCCTTCCCTTGAATAAAACTTCCCACACTCTCCTTAACTAATTTATGACTTGCGTGGACGGGTGCTTCGGAAGTTGGAAGAGTTTTGAGTAAGATTAAGTCCAATTGCTTCTTTAAGTTTCTCTAAAAAGGCCAAGTTTCACTTTGGTCAACTTCTAGGGAAACGGACCCAAATTCTTGATTTGATGATCCCGGAGGGTCCATGGGAAAATATGGGATCTGGGCGTATGCAAAGAATCGAATTCTGAGGTCCCTAGCCTGAGTAATGATTTTTTCTGTGAAATTGTTAAATTGAAGTTTTAAAGATTTAAATAAACTAAGAAATCATTATTCTCCTAGGTATCGGGCTCGTATATTGATTGCAAAACTTGGTACAGGTCCAAAATATCAGTTAAGACCTACTCGTGAAATTTGGTGTCAATCCGAGTAGTTTAAGGGTGTTTTGACCCGTTGGAAGAAAATTAAGAACTTGAAGTTCAATGATTTGGTTCAATTGGTATTGGGGTTCGGTTCCTTGATTTATCGTTGTTTTGAGCATTTTGAGTAGGTCTGCCTCATGATTTCAGACTTGTCAGTATGTTCGGGTGGGGCATGGGAGCCCTGAGTGTCAAACGAGCGAGGCTCGAGTGAAGTTGAAACTTGAAAAAAGACTAAACTTTGTTGCTTCTGTCATAACTTCATCCGCGGTTCTTGAACCGCAGAAGCGGTACCGCAAATAAGGCCTTTTAATTACAAACGCAGAAGGGGCCACGCCCAGGGGAAACCGTAAAAGCGGACAAGTGATCGCAGAAGCGGTCCACTTTCCCAAGCCGAGAACCGTAGAAGCGTTTGGGCTTCCGCAGAAGCAGACTCGCAGAAGCGAGATTTTGAGCGCATAAGCAGTCCAGGCCTCCTTGCCCACTTCCATAATAGCGGCCCTTTTCCATAGAAGCGGGAATCCTTTCGCAGATGCGGAAATAGCTGGGCAGAAGGGTACATTCAATTCGAATCCAAAGCCATTTATATCATATTTGTTTCCATACTTGGGCGATCTTGGGGGTTCCAAAGAGAGGGTTTCCATATATTGTTGCAAGGTAAGTAGTCTTCCACTATTACGAGTTAAATTACAAAACACTAGGAAGATTAAACACTAAATATTGGCGAAATTCAAGGGTTTGACCTAGACCTAGTATTTTAGCAAAATTAAGATTTAAGCATGGAATTCGTTATGTAAAGAACTAGAAATCATATATTTGTGAACCTTAGGTGATAGAGAATAACTTCCTTCGAAAAATCTCGGAATTCGGGCACGTGGGCCCGGGGTCGGAATTTAGGAAACTTGTGGGAAAGGTTGGAAAATCACTTAAATAGTTAGAATTCAACCTTGTAAGCCTTTATTGACTTGTCCTTGCTTTATTTTAATTAGTTTGTTCTCGTTCGGCTTTGAATTGAGGGTTTAGGCTTGTTCTTGTTATTGGAAGAGCGCTTCGGAGCGAGGTGAGTTTTCTTTCTAACCTTGTAAGAGGGAACTGTCCCCATAGGATTATAAATGAGTAATTGTTGTTAAATGCGGGGGCTACATACGTACTAGGTGACGAGAGTCTGTGCGTAGCTACTATAATGATAATTATTTGGGTAGTTTAGGACCCACATCATGTCTAATTGGAGAATATTTCTCATTTTAAATTGCCAATATGATCATTTATGATTTGCTAGAGACTTGAGGAAATGAAAAGTGAACATATAATTTTGTTGAGCCTTGGTAGGCATTTCCTTGTATGTAATTGAGCCTTATGTACTTTCTTGATATTTTCTTGATGATTATGGATCGGGTCGATCGCCTCGGTGAGAATAGATGCATCTATGGTTCGGACCGCTCAACCCTCGATAGTGCACAATTTATTTTCTGTTGGAGCGGGTCGTCGACCTCGGCATGATTGCGCATGATTTATATGCTTACATTTAGGCATGACATTATCACTTGTTTAATATGAAAAAGGGAAAATGGTAAATTAATTATGGCCAAGAACATGAACATGACTTATCTTTTAAACTTGTATTCTTCGAGAGCCTTATGCTGTATATTTCACATTGTTATCATATTATCTTGACCTTAGTAAGTATCATGTCGACCCCTCGTCTTTACTTCTTCAAAATTAGATGGGATAATTAATGGGTACATGTTGTTTATGTACTCATGCTACGCTTATGTACTTAAATATACAAGATTTGAGGCAGGTGGATCTGGGCATCATTCTGGTGTGTTTCCGTGGGCACGTCCGGGGCTTCCACGATGAGTTGCTTCCTTTTTTATGCCGATCCGCAACCGAAGAAGTCTTTCTTTGTATTTTTGTTTCTATCTATCCCGATTCAGATAATATGATAGTATATTATTCTTTTGTGTATCTACTAGTTGCCCGTAGCTTGTGACACCAGGTTCTGGCAGTTTTAGCAAAATTAAGATTTAAACATGGAATTTGTTACGTAATGAACTAGAAATCATATTTTTGTGAACCTTAGGCGATAGAGAACAACTTCCTTCGAAAAATCTCGGAATCCAGACACATGGGCCCGGGGTTAGAATTTAAGAAACTTGTGGGAAAGGTTGAAAACAATTACTTAAATAGTTAGAATTCAACCTTGTAAGCCTTTATTGACTAGTCTTTGCTTTATATTAATTTGTTTGTGCTTTTTCGGCTTCGAATTGAGGGTTTGGGATTGTTCTTGTTATTGGAAGAGCGCTTCGGAGTGAGGTGAATTTCCTTTCTAACCTTGTAAGAGGGAACAGTCCCCATAGGATTATAAATGAGTAATTATTGTTAAATACGGGGGCTACATACGTACTAGGTGACGAGAGTTCGTGTGTAGCTACTATAATGATAATTATTTGGGTAGTTTAGGACCCACATCATGTCTAATTGGGGAATATTTCTCATTTTAAATTGCCAATATGATCATTTATGATTTGCTAGAGACTTGAGGAAATGAAAAGTGAACATATGAACTTGTTGAGCCTTGGTAGGCATTTCCTTGTATGTAATTGAGCCTTATGTACTTTCTTGATATTTTCTTGATGATTATGGATCATGTCGATCGTCTCCATGAGAATAGATGCATCTTTGGTTCGGACCACTCAACCCTTGATAGTGCACAATTTATTTTCTGTTGGAGCGGGTCATCGACCTCGCCATAATTGCGCATGATTTATATGCTTATATTTAGACATGACATGATCACTTGTTTAATATGAAAAAGTGGGAAATGGTAAATTAATTATGGACAAGAACATGAACACAACTTATCTTTTAAACTTGTATTATTGGAGAGCCTTATGCTGTATTTTTCACATTGTTATCACATTATCTTGACTTTAGTAAGTATCATGTCGACCCCTCGTCTCTACTTCTTCAAGATTAGAGGGGATACTTAATGGGTACATGTTGTTTATATACTCATGCTACACTTCTGTACTTAAATGTATAGGATTTAAGGCAGGTGGATCTGGGCATCATTTTGGTGCATTTCCGTGAGCACGTCCGGGGCTTGTACAGTGAGCTGCTTCCCTTTTCATGCTGATCCGCAGCCGAAGAAGTCTTTCTTTTTATTTTTGTTTCTATTTATCCTGATTCAGATAATATGATAGTATATTATTCTTTTGTGTATCTACTTGTTGCCCGTAGCTTGTGACACCAGGTTCTGGCACACACGTTAGTAGATATTCATTTTTGGGTTGTATAACTATTTCAACGCAGTGTTACCACTCTTGGCTTTAGCTTTAACTTTGAAAAATCTGTTATGCTTTGATTTTGGAAAAGGGAAAATGAGAACTTAATTATACTTTCGCGTTGGCTGGCCTGACAATGGTGTTGGGCGCCATCATGACCTATTATGAAAAATGGGTCGTGACATTTTCCTTGTTCATAGACATTTAAGGAGTTAGAGCTTTTTATGTATCTCTTAACTTGTGATTCATGGGGTTCCGTATTCTGGGAGTGTTAGATTGAGATTCTTGTACTATTATATACCAGGCGGCATCTTAAATACTATTTTATTTTGTTATCTCCATTTTTAATTATTTTCTTTCTACAATTGTTTCTTTTTCCGCATTTGTTACACTTACCTAGTCGTAGGGGCTAGGTGCGGTCACGATAGTTTACAGAGGGAAATTGGGATCGTGACACATAATCAGGATATATTTGTTACGAGAATGTGCGTAAAGACATACTAGTATTTTTTAGTAATTCGACGTTCTTGATTATCCAAGAAAAAAGTTAGTGTTTAACCAAAAGGGATTTTTACCTACTTATACCATATATGAAACCTTATTACCCTCAATGTTTAAGGTTGTGATTATTACATTTAAGCATACCAAATTACCATTTATATACCGTAATTCAAATTAGGGATATAATTAAGGGCTCATTTATATTAGGCATAATTATAGGACTGTATCTCCCCACTTTCTCTTTACTTTCATCTCAACTGTTCACAACACACACAAAACTTATGATGTTCCTATGCTTCCTCTCGCTGATCATCCCCAACTTCCCACTACCGTAGAAGAATATCATATTTTTATATTTATAAGAAAATATTAAATTCTTTGATTGAACCGCTTCAATTCCCACTAATAATAATGACAGAGAGTTCGAAATTCTTTGTCCTCTTTTTTTTGGGGCAGTAGTTGAAGGTTACTGGTTAACACAGTCAAATATTTGTAGATATTTTGTAGTCAAATTGTAGTCAAATTATAAAAATTATAGATAAATTGTAGACTGTTTTTTGTAGAAGATTTTGTAGAAGCTTTAGTCGTTTTGCATTTGTGAAAATAGAAAATAATGCATCTACAATCAGATTATAAATAATATACAATTGATCTACAAGATATCTAATACATTGAATTTTAATATCCAAATTCTCGTTTGAATTGTTGCATAATTGGCATTTTCGACATAATTGTAGAAGATTTGTAGAAGTTTTAGTCTTCTCAATCGATAATTTATCTACAATATATCTACAATTCTACAATTTATCTATAATTTCTAGAAATATGTCTTCTTCTTCTTCTTCTTCTTCTTCTTATTGTCGATTTAATCGTGCGAGCAAGTTCGTAATATGTTTTTGAGGTTGTGTGCATGTTTGGTTTGGAGCCCGAGGGCTCGGGTAAAGATTTGATAGGCCGCTAGAGCAGATTTTGAAAAATAACACAACTGGTATTTTTCCCCAGCTGATATCTTCGCAATTGCGAAGAAATGCTCGCAATTGCGAGAAATCCCAAGAACAGCTGAGGTTCGCAAATGCGAACATAGGGTCGCAAAAGTGAAGTGGCCCAGGACTAGGCCAAATTCGCAAATGCGAATAAGTCTTCGCAAATGCGAAGCAGCACAGAAAAGGGCTACGTTCGCAAATGCGAACATAAATCTCGCAAATGCGAGTTGGCCAGAATTGGCCTGTGTTCGCAAATGCGAACCATTGCCTCGCAAATGCGACGTCCGCAGTCAAGACCTGCTGTGTTCTCAATTGCGAACATATGTTCGCAATTCCCATATCCGCAGTTGTGCAATCTGATACTTAAACGGTTTTTAAACCCTTTTTCACCATTCTTTCAAAACCCAAAACACCACACACGATTTTCCAAGAGCAATATCACTCCAAATCATTTGTAAGTCAATTTTTATTCAACTCTTTCAATTCATAACATCATTAAACATGTTTTCCATGAGAAATCAAAGGTTTTATGATTGAAAATGTTGTTTTTGGGTAGAACCTAGGTTTTTCATAAATTGGAGAATTGGACCTCGATTTGAGGTCCGATTTCTAAACAAATCATATAATTGAACTCGTGAGGGAATGGTAACAGGATTTTGGTCTGAACCCCGAGTTTCGACCACGTGGGACTGGGGGCATTTTCGGGAAATTTTGGGTAAAACTTTGAGAAAACCATTTTTATGCATCCAAACCAATTTATATAATATTTATTAAAGTCATTGAACCAATTGTGATTAGATTCGAGCGAGTTGAACGTTGAATTTCGAGGTAAAGCGATAGTTAAAGGTTAATTGGACTTCAAGGCTTTGAGGTAAGTGTTTGGTATATCCTAGCTTGAGGGAATAAGATTGAATGTGCTAATTGCTATGTGATCAAGTGTGGTGTATAGGTTGTGGTGACGAGCATCTATACACTGGCGTCTAGCATGACTGTGAGTCGTTTGTTGACATATGTTGTGAGTTAATGTGGGATGTTTTTAAGTCATGTTCTTGAGCCCTTGCCGGGTTGTGAAGTTGATTATTTTTTCCCTTGCCGGGACTTTACTATGATGATTATTGTTTCCCCTGCCGGGACTTTATTATGATGATTATTGTTTCCCTTGTCGGGATGGTTCATATTATTTTTTTCATTCTTTTGCCCTTAACTGTGATTGTTAATTAGGTGAGGAAGAGTGATAATGCACCAAGGGTGATGCCGTGCCACTTTTACTTATGTTCGCACGAAGGATCATTCTGTGTCTTGTTTTACTGATTATGCACGAAGGATCATTCCGTGCCATGTTTATTATTTATGCACGAAGGAACATTCTGTGCCGTTGTTATTTAAACCATGCACGAAGGATCATGACGTGCCATGAATGTGAGGATGAGAGTAAAAGCACGAAGGGTGATGTCGTGCACTTTTATTTGCTTATTTGGTGAGGATGAGAGTAAAAGCACGAAGGGTGATGCCGTGCAACCGTTTAAATTTCTTGTTTTGTGATAGCTGTTTTTACTACACTCTGATTTTCCTTACTGATTTATTATGTGTTGCTGATTGTATTCCCCCAGCATGTTACCTCCTTTGTCAGTTGTGTTACTCGATATTTCTGTTATTTTGTGGTATATACATATATAGAACTGCACAGATTTATGTGAGTGTCTGGTCCTAAGCTTGTCACTACTTCGCCGGGATAGGCCAGGCACTTACCAGCACATAGGGTCGGATTGTGCTGATACTACACTTCTGTACGTTTTTACACAGGTCCAGGTTTTGAGCAGGAGCAGCAGTAGTAGTATACTAGCGGGATTACTGTACTTTCGAGACCGAGGTAGCTTACAGGCGTCCGCAGGCCCGACGTCTCCTCTATTTACTTTTGTTACTACTGTGGTCTCATTGTTCCAAGACGGACGGTTATTACTTATTTTCTTTCAGGCCATTATGTGTAGTTATTCCTTAGTAGTTATTGAGTTTGTGACTCCACATCTTGGGTAGAGGATTTATGTTAGTTACCTTATACTATTATTCATCTTTTATTCGAAAGACTTCCGCAATTTAAAAGTATGAGTATTTTTCTTGCTATTTAATATGTAAATAAAGTGGTTGTATAAACAGAAAATTCGTGAGTGAATTGGCTTGCCTAGCTTCCACGAGTAGGCGCCATCACGATCCTGATGGTGGGGGAAATCCGGGTCGTGACATAAACTCCTAAACATATTCCAAATTATTTACAATAACACCAAATCCAAACAAATAATGATTTTTGAAAACCCAAATTTGAATTCAAAGCTTTCAAGCTTTTTAATGGCTATTAATGATGGAAAATATATGGAAGAACAGATTTTTTTTCAACTTTGAGTTGTTGAAACTCGAAAATTTAAATTGTTCGTTCTTTTGTTTTCGAGAATTTGAATTGTAGTTCTAAAAAATACGTTGATGAGAAATCTCCTTTCCCTTTATAAAAATTGAATTTAATGTAGAATCAATTAACACTAAGATTCTCTCCTTAATTTTAGCCCCTTTTTAGGAAATATTTTTCCTTTTTAATGTCTAATAATCGAATGGTACAAAATTTATAGGTAAAACATGGACTGAGCGGATAATTAATAAACTATGCACATTTAGGGTAATAAGGTTTCATATATGGTATAGGTAGGTAAAAATCCCTAACCAAAAAGCCAAGATGGAAAGCAACTTATTTCAACCAAAACCTTATTCTTATCCTGAAGCTTATAAGGGGCATTTGCATTTATACCCACTTTTTGTGTCACTTTTTAATTTGTGCCCGCTTTACAAAAAAAATTGCAAACGTACCCGCTTTTACACATAACTTCAACCCACGGGGCTGAAGTTTTGCTTTTTGTACAAGAAAACTTCAACTGAAATTTTTGTTTTTGTAACCGAAAAACTTAAGTAGTTTTCCCGCTTAAGTTTTTCATGTATAAAATAAAAACTTAAGCAATGTTCCAGCTTAAGTTTTCCAGTTTTAAAATAAAAACTTAAACTCTAGAGCTTAAGTTTTCCAGTTATAAACTAAAAACTTAAGCAGTTTCCAACTTAAGTTTTTCAGTTATAAAATAAAAACTTAAGTAGTTTCCAGCTGAAGTTTTTATTTTATAATTGGAAAACTTAAGCTCTAGAGCTGAAGTTTTCTAGTTATAAAACAAAAACTTCAGCTCTTTCCAGTTATAAAATAAAAACTTCAGCTCTAGAGCTGAAGTTTTCAAGTTATAAAATTAAAACTTCAGCTAGAGCTGAAGTTTTTAAGTAACCCGGAAACTTCAGCTCTAGTTATAAAATAAAAACATCAGCTCTAGAGCTGAAGTTTTTGTTTAGTAACTAGAGCTGAAGTTTCTCAGTTATAAAGGAAAGCTGAAGTTTTTTAAAAAGTGGGTACGAATGCAAATAAAAAGACAAAGCGGCTACAGGTTAAAGAGGGGCGCTCAAATAGGGAGCCCGTGCAATTTTTACATCTTATAACCGATTTCCAATACTTGTGGCCCATTTATTTGGCCCAAAATTCTATAGCGTCAAGCCTTCACGTCCTTTAGCTATTAACAAATCTCAATTTGTTACTGGGAAACTTACACAAATATCCTAAATAAATTTCAACTTACCAACCTCTAGCCATTAGTCATAGATTTATCAAAACTAGCCAATCAAAATTCAAAAACTAATAATATGGTTCTTTTTCTCAAAGAATCACATCCAAAAATCACATTTCATATTTTTAAGTGTGATTACTAACATTAGATACAAGTCGAAAAGGAAATTTCATGGACGGGATAGGAAATAAGATGATGAAATACAAAAATCGATACAACATTCCAAAAATCTAAACAAAAGAGGAACTTTTTCATTGGGTATAGTTGAAATTTATTGAAAATATATAGATAAGTCAATATACAAAATTTGAGGAAGATTGGAGGTGATTTGGATTGGTTTAACATCAAAATTCGTAATTAAATCGAGTTCAAAAAAGTCTTTTGCGACACATGTATCAAACATGTATCACGCATGTATCTCACACACATGTATACATGGATATACATGTGACACATAATTGATACACATATCATTTTTTTTCATGTTCAGCTTTTAGTTCGAATTTTCAATTCAAACCAACTCAAAACTTTACCAAATCATGACCTCATTATGTTGTGCCCAATCTATTCTAATAACACCCACTCAAAACATAAAAGTTTTGATATTTTTTTGCTACACATAACTAATTGGCTAATTTGACTACTATTAGTAATATTTTATCAATTGACTAATTTATGTAATGAACTACTTATAAATGGACATAGTTGATAATTTACTTTTCTTATTTTCCTTTTAGCTAATAAGGAAATAATATTCTTCTATTTATACATATGACATCAGATTATAGAAATAATATGTATAGATAGATATTCATCACTTTAACACACTTGCAACTACATACTAACAAGAATATCATTTAACTTTAATATTCATAATGCAAACAAAATTATAGCAAATATCATGGCACCAAGTAAAAGGATCAAATTAGACTTCAAAGCATGGGAAAAATATGGCACGCAAACAACCGTAGCTAACGAAATTTTCTTTTGCCATATCCAAATGCATTTGAAGGATAAAAGATTATATTGGAAATGGACTTTTATATTTACTGGATCAAACTTTACATTTCTGTAACTCAACCATCAACCCGAGAACAAACACCACGACTATAAACCTTTGTCGATGGCAACCTCGACGGACTTCTCGAACAACAAACAGAACCAACAATCTGTAATCTCGAAACTTCAAAATTTTGATACTAGCACTCCGTGGTTATAAAGTTGTTTATTGAGGTGTGTTTGGACTGATTTTCAGCTGGGTTCTCAGCTGGATTTTTTCATATTTTCAGGCTTCTTTGGGAGAAAAGATGCTGCGTTTTTGGCTATTTCAATGGCTGAATTTTTTTGTAGATTTGGAGCTTTAATTTACTTTCTTGGACGTTCAGGGTGCTTTATGGTGGGTTTCATGGCTGAAGTTTAGATGTGGTTTGGCTAGAGTTTGTACAGTTTTAAGGTTATAACAGGGGTGGAGAAAGGCTATCGGGAGATAGAGGGATCGTCGGCGATGGTGCCGAAGGGAAAAAATGGATTTTTCTTTTTGGGAGTCGGCACTGCCTCTAAGGTCAGAATATTAGGGATTGAGGAATTTTCAGCCGCTGCCCTTTTTTTGGAATGCGTCTCTCTTTTTATGAAGTGTGTGGGTACACAATTATAAAGCTCAGTGAATTGGTGATCAAGAAACATGTGACATGGAAGAATTCGGATGAGGACCAGGGAATATGCTTCTTCTTCTTTTTTTGTTAAAAATCATAGTAATTTTTAAATTAAAAAATGAGTGCTCACGTGAGAATGTGCAGAGATCACTTTGTGTATATTGGAAAAACACAAAATTGGTTAAAATGAATCTTTGCTAAATACCACCTTTCTCTTGGCTTCTTGTTTTCTTTTTGGTTTTCTCTTGAGAAGATAAAAATAGATGCAAAATACAACTCCTATTATTGAAATTAACAATGTGATAAAATACTAATTAATTATTTTATATCGAGAAAAATATAAGGAGTCACTAAAGAAGAATTATAAGACCATTGGCTTGCGAAAGCATATATATTTTTTGTCATTTCTTTCCTTTTGCAAATCAAACTAAAATTCTAACAGTGATATTATTATCATTTTTATTTTTACTTTTATCAAATAAAATTTATTAAAAAAAAAGTGAAACAAAAGTTTAAATATAAAGATTTGACTCAAAAAAATATTTAAATATTTAAAAAAAGGTAAAATCCAAGAACAGTAAAAAAAATTAGGTGCGCACAGCTGCCCCTTTGCTTGGACACATGAAGAGTTTTCAGGCAAAGACAAGTGAGTCGTGTGACTAATGTTTTACCATACCATTATTCAAAACGGAAGAAACAAATAAAAGAGAAGAGAGTGCGACCAAGCCTTATTTTGGACAACCTATATATCCCGGGTTATAATGGTATCGGGTCGTATGTAGTTCAATAAGAGTATTGGAATGATGAATTCGAGAGTCGAGTGAGGTACCGTAGAGGATCCTGTTCATGGTCCTGTTATTATATCAAAAATTCAAATTAAAAAGACTAACTAAGCCTTTTGTCACAACCCCAAAATCAGGTCGTGATGGCGCCCAGCACATTGCTAGGCATGCCTGACCAATCTCACACAATACCGAGCTACCAGCTCTCGCTTTACTTCAAAGCATTAACTATAATAAAAGAAATACGATATTTTAGCATAAGTTGCAAAAATAACCCAAACAGTATAACACCTACCACAGATTTAGAATCATAAGTCAAGAGTCTCTACCAATAGTAATACAGTAAAACTGAATACACAATGTATCTCACAAATGCGGAAAAAGTCTAAAGGAAAGGGATAACAGGGAAAGTCAGGTCCTGCGGACGCTAACCAGCTATATCGACAGTCCGGATATGATCTCTGAAGCAGCTGGGGAGTCAGCCTACTGTGATGTACCTGGATCTGCACACAAGGTGTAGGGAGTAGAGTGAGTACTTCCAACTAAGTGGTAATAAGCACAGATAAAGACATTGAAGGTAAAAATACCCAATAAACCACACAATAAAACTATACAATTCCAATTTTTACCATTTTAACAGTGTAAGTCTCAGATAAAGCAATGACAGCTAAAGCGGTACAACAGATATATCTAAATGCAATGCAGATGCATGAACATGACCGCTACGGCGCGTAGCCGGGTCCATTTGGGTACTCGCGCTCACTATGGGGGTTCAGACTCCGGAGGGGCTCCTACAGCCCAAGCGCAATATCAGTGATATGCTGTGGCGCGCAGCTCAATCCACTATTAGTCCAGCTACATGCAATGCAAGCCTCACAGGCACAATAAATATCATTTTGAAATCCCTTTTTATCAGTAACAATAGAAAACAATGTTCAGAAATACCAAAGTTTAGGAAATCAATTTAGACAGTGTTTAGCTCAGGAGTGATATCAGGATAACATGCTATAATCACAAAAGCAATGATAACGATCCTCACGGGATCCAAATAACTGGCTCTCAACCCAAAGATAACCATAACCATCCAAGTAGGAGGTTTACCGGCTCATTTATAGCCATCAACACAGTATAATACTACACAGTCGGACTAAGCCATAGTCCTCAATCACAATCGACCTCGCACTCACAGTACAGTACGTGTCTTGCCTCAATACAGCGTCACATAGTGATATATTGGGGTTTCAAACCCTCAGGTCATCATCCATACCAAATACTCACCTCGAATCGACTTGAAAACTAGTCCGTAATGCCCTTTCCACGAGAATCGACCTCCACGGGTGCAGAATCTGATCAAAACCAATAGGAATACATCAAAATAGGCTAAAGGAACATAACCCAATTGAAATAACTCGAATTACACCCAAAAATACAAAGTTGCCAAAACCTGCGCCCCGGGCTCGCTTCTCGAAAAATTACGAAACCCACATTTTTAGAATCCTCGTATCGTCACGAGTTCATACATATAAAATTTATCCAAATCGAAGTTCATTTGCCCCTTCAAATCATCGATTTTCTATTTTTTTAGGCTTCAAGCAAAACCCCAATTTACACCTAAATTCCCCAATTTCCGGTGATATAGATGAAGATTCTGTAATTAGACCATAAAACTTACCTCCAATCGAAATCTAGGTGAAAATCTCTTAATCTATCGTTCCATAGCTTCAAATCTTGCCTAACAATGGTGAAATAATGAAAACCCTCGCGGATGAAATATTATTTAACTGATCTGTCCGCCCCCTTATTAACACTATGCGATCGCATCACCTTCACTGCGATCGCATAGAACAAACTTTCGGCCTCTAAAAAATTTCCTTATGTAATCGCACAAAACACCCTGATATCGTATTGCTTTACTAAACAACCCTATGCGATCGCATTCCTACATCCGCGACGCATTGAACAAAAATAAGAACCTGGGACCCATGGCCAATTCACTATGCAATCGCATAGCAGCTTCTGCGATCGCAGAGAACAAACCTCCACAACTATGCGATCGCATCACCCATACCGCGATCGCATTGAACAAAACTGAGCCTCCTCCCAAACCTTCTATGTGATCGTATCACCACCATTGCGATCGCATAGAGTAATCGTCTGCAACACTCGTGACAGCAATTCAGTTTTGTTCATCAACTCAAAATGGTCCATTTGACCCCCGGAAACACCCCTGAGGCCCCCAGGACCTCATCCAAAACCACCAACCTACTCCAAATCACGATACAAACTTGTTCCAATCATAAAAACACATCATTAAACAAGAAAATCATCAAATCAAGGCGGATTCAAGCCTAAGTTTCAACCAAAACTTCCGAAACCTATATTCCATAAAAAACCCGACCAAATGATGTCCGAATGACCTAAAAATTTACAAACATATCCAAAATCACCTAACGAAGCTACTGCAACTGTCAGAATTACATTCCGATTCCCAGATCAAAATCTCACCTATCGACCGGATTTCGCCAAAATTCCAACTTAGCCAATTCAAGCCTATTTCTACACCGGGCCTCCAAATTCAATTCCGATCGCTCCCCTAAGTCACAAGTTACCTCCTGAAGCTAACCAAATCACCAGAATCTACATCCGAGACCTCTAACCACATAGTCAACTTCAGGTTGACTTTTCATAAACAAGCTTCACTCAAAAAGGCTATACGCCTTATTTTCAACCAGAATCGATCTAAATTCACCCGATAGACTCTAATACAGATATAGAAACATGAAACATATAATAAGGGGATAACGAGACAGTAACTCTCGTGACGATGGGCTAGGTCGTCACACCTTTCAACTACGAGTTACAAGAATCATATCTGTGAGTTTTCTGGAGCTTGATCTTTAGTCTTTATTGTTTCTTTATACGAACTCTGATATGAATCCTGATGCTTGTTAGTGTAGGTGTTAGTTCATTCTTCTACAGCTTCTTCATATCAAGACCGGACATGCGGTGCTCGCGACTTAAGCCATGTCTTGAACAGTTCACATCTTTTGTATGCTTCTGTATTTGGATTCATCTCCCTCTTTTTTTCTTTTTTTTCTTTATCTTGGATTGAGACTTCTTCTTTGGTCATCTCAAACCCCCGTGCCTCGAGGTAAAAAACCTTATTCTTCAGGCAACTCGTGCTACTTTCGATTTGAAACTTGAAATGAATTCTCTCATTCTCTAGGTGGGTGCCTGCTACTACAATAAAATAGACAAAATAAAAGAAACCTTTATGTCCCAGTTTGCACTAGAAAGATTTGTGAGTTATTAGCAAAAATATAAATCACCTACGCTACTAATGAAGGATGCAATGATAAGAGTAGACTTAAAGACTCGACTAGGATGTGTATTTCCTAGGGATGAATCTTGAATAACCCAAATTAGGAAGTGTGTTTCCTAGATTTGGGATTGAGCTTGCAGAAAACTACAAAATAAGCTTGACTAAAGTAAAGCTGACCCCATTCTCCACGCGGGACCCTTGATTTCAAGAAAACTAAAGATTGGTAACTTAAGAAAATTAAAAATTGCCCCTTTTTTTCAAACCCACACTTCTTCTTCTTCTTTTTTTAAAGAAATTATTATCCTAGGAGAAAATTTATTAGACTAGATATTAATCTTAGGAGAAATATTCATCAGATAAAGATTTTGATCCTAGGAGAAAAATTTATCAAACTGGGTGTTTTCTGTTATATTAGGAAAAAGATTCATTAGACTAAGATTTCTATCCTAGGAGAAAGTTCATCAGAATAGGTCTTCTATATTAGGAGAAAATTCATCAAACTAAGACGTTTATCCTAGGATAAAGATTCATCAGGCTAGGTATTTTTTGTTATCTTAGGAGAAAGATTCATCAGACTAAGATTTCTATCCTAGGAGAAAGTTTATCAGAATAGGCCTTCTATATTAGGAGAAAATTCATCAGACAAAGACGTTTATCCTAGGAGAAAGATTCATCAGACTAGGTTTTATTTGTTATCTTAGGAGAAAGTTCATCAGACTAGGTCTTCTATCTTAGGAGAAAATTCATCAAACTGGGATGTATTAACCTAGGAGGAAAAAATGTGAAGAGCAATGGTAAGATTCTATGCACACTATCAAGACAAATAAAGGCACAATTTTGAGAAACTTCCCTTAGTCGGCCCTTATGTTCTCTTCTTTATCTCTTTTTTTTTTCTTTTTATTTTTTTTCTTTCTTATTTTTCTCTTTTCTTTTCCCTTCTTTTCCCATTGCTTTTGAAGCACTTTCCTTGCACTGCTTTGTTCATGTTTCAAACAAAGAAAATTTTGTCATTTTTAAAAGTGGTGATCGATTTTTGGCCTTGATCTTTGAAGCTTGGCTGTGTGCACATTTGCTTTCAGAAAATTGATTGTATTTGTAATTAGCTACATGATGAGAGACTCTATTATTTCTTTCAAAGGGGCCTTTACTTTCTATATCAATCATAATTTTTCGCTCCTAATGTCGTTGTTGTTTTGTGACTCAATCAGCCTTATCCCAACTAGAGATTTGCTTAGGCGACCTGCTCTGATATCTTGAATGATTTCCTTCTTTTTGAGCAAATCATTGTCTGTCAGAAACAATCACTAGGTATCTTTGTTTGTACCAAGTAGGATTACAAGAGTCTTTTGGAGAAGCCTTTGCATGAATCCTCAAAGCATGTTGACAGTAACAACTGAGTGTACTAGCCAAATTTACTTTGTGCAACTGAAAAGCTGGTAGCAGATTTTGAAATTTTTTTCTTGCTTATTTTGAGAAGGACTGACTCAGAGTGGAGGGCACACTGATACAAAGAAATAGTATTAACAAGAAATGCCCATGTCAATAAGGACAGAAGGATGGGTGTTTTTGTTCTTTCAATAACTAGTCTTAATGATCATGACATGCATTTTGGACTTAATGGCCGATCTATCAAATTGACCAAATCGTCCCTTTTACCATTCTTATAACTTTGAAGTCAGACTTGTTCGTGCCAATTCTTTGCATCAACTTCACAACTCACTTTCAATTAGTGGTGCCCCAAGGGGTTTTCACCAATAAGTCTCTCTCATTTGTTCATCTCTGATTATCATCGCCTTATAGTGCCGTGAAGGTTTTTACTAGCAAGATTCTCTAATTTTTTCTCTCTCTTTTTTTCTGTTGCTTTCTTGAGCAACTTGACAGAGTTGTATGTATTGTGAAATGCTTCTCATGGCATACGTCTCTTAGCATTCTTGAAAGCATATCAGAAGGTCTTTATTTGGAAGGTTTTTGGATAGGGCTAGAAAGAATGATAGCATGAATGCTCAAAATAGACTTAAAATGAAGGGTTCTAGACTTACGACTCTTGGAATCGACTCTTTCAAAAGTAAAATAAAATCTTTTCCCCAGTTTCAGATATTGAGGATTTTTTGTTTGGATTTTTTTTACTTTTATTTAGTTGGACCGATCCGTGTAAGGCTGCCAACATATTCTTCTTAAGGCATCTGGTCAAACATACTTCAAACATCTAACTTAACTTTTTTTGTATCTTTGTTTCTATTTCTTTTTCTTTCTTTTTTTTCTCTTTTGTTTTTCTTTTTTATTTACTCAAATTTCCCCAGTTTTATTGTTTATGGGCATGAACCTTTGACCATTTTTTTTCTTCTTTTTTCACTTGAACTTCTAAAGAGCTGCCCCAGATTGTACTCATGGGGCATGGAATTTTATTATTATTATTATTATTATTATTATTATTATTATTATTATTATTATTGGACTTTTGACTCCAAACTTGATTCCAAAAGAGGGTGGTCAAAGAAAATAATGCAGGCTCAAAAGGGGTAACAAATGGTATAAGTGTTTGGGTATCAGAAAAAAGGCCTCTCAACCTCGAGAACACCAAACATAGTATCTTTTCGCAATCACAACATTGAGGAACATGCCTGTCTTCTTGGTGTGTCATGGTCACAAGACACTTTCCATCCCTTAATGTCAATTTTCCAACAAACTTCAATTGATTAAACATCTTAAAGCCCGATCTTCATAATGATTTGAAGGTGAATGTTACTCGACCTTAATTCCAAAATATTTCAACTCTTTATTCATCCTCAAAAGTGTTTTTGTCTCTTTTCTTAGTTATCCAATTCTAGATTAAACTAGTTTAAGATCTGGCCCAAAATTTCTACATGCATGTCATGTCATTAGAACTAGCAAAAAAGAACTAAGAACAGAATGATACAAAAGGACAAACTGTACTTTATTTAGTAAAGGATAAAAGGGTTTGACAACAAGACAAACAACCTAAAATTCGAGTTACAACCCTAAACTAAACTGGCTAATGAAACTAGCAACATAACAGACAGACAAGACTCACACAAACAAAATGGAGGGATAGTAGGGTTTGACTCAATAAAACAAATAAAATCTGGATGACAATCCTGAAATAACCGAGATAGTAGAAAAAACATCAAAACAAACTACCAAAATTCCTTCCTAGTAAGGAGAATGACTTTTCAATTTCTAAGCTTGACATTTAGCCACAAATTTTCTCGTTAGAATCACCATGGACTTCTCCAATTTTAGTCGCAAAACTCTTGAGAGGATTCTCATACTCCATGTCAATAGGCATCATCCCCACAAAGTGTGCATCATCTTGTGCAGGTAAAGGATTCTGCACGATATTCTAGGTGTCATTTTCTTGGAAACAATCCGTTTTTCCTAGATCATCCTTTCTATTTCTCTTTTCAAATCCCCACAACTTTCAACATTGTGATCTTGGGCATTAGAATGGTATTCACACCTTTTAGAAGGGTCAAAGCTTCTTGCACGTTGGTCCATATGATTTGGAGGAATGGGTGTTACCATGTCATGATACATTAATTTCTTAAATAAGCTTGTATATGACTCTCCTATTAGCGTAAAATTATCTTTCAACCTTTGTTCCCCTCTATACCACTGGCTTGGATGTGGGTAATAGGGAACTTGAAAATATTGTGGAGGCTGTTGGAGGTTTTGAGGTGCTGATACTTGCCTTCTGGTGTGTTTTAGTGGATGGACAACATACTAATATGGAGCAACAGAGTTTTGTGGGTTTTGAGGGGGATAGTAATGCTCGTGGGAGTTATCAAAAAATAGACAAGGATGGTCATACCTACGAGACGTTCTCCTAAGACCTCTTCTTGATCCTGATGTCATCATGATTTCTTCATCCATCTCATTCGTGTCACCAGATTCAATTTGGATAGTCTGAGTTGCAGCTTTGAGAGTTGTTTGACTTATAATTCTGCTTGTCTTAAGGTCACTCTCTACCATTTCTCCCATTTTGATTTCTTCCGAGAAGGATTTGCCAACTGCGGACATTATGTTTTGACAGTAATCTAGCTCTTGCTCCAGGAGGAAGAGAGTGATTAGCTTGTGGTCATCCATGGGTGGCTTAGCTCTAGATTCTTACTCTCTCAATTTAATGACATATTCCCTGAAACGTTTACTTGGTTTCTTCTTCAGATTTTAAAGGGAATTGCGGTCTGGGGCAATGTCAATATTGTATTAGAACTGTTTGACAAAGTCCTGTAGCATTTCATCCAGATGTACGAGCGAGATGTGTCTTGATCCTTAAACCATTCGGATGCTACTCCCATACGACTTTCCCAAAAATAAGCTATTAGCAATTCTTCACTTCTTCCTGCACCTCTTAGTTGATTGCAATACATTTTCAGGCGGGCTATTGGATCACCATGTCCATCATACTTTTCAAATTTGGGGATCTTAAAACCAAGTGGAAAACGAACATCGGGGAATATACATAGATCCTTGAAGGCAATACTCTTCTGACCTGCCAACCCTTGCATGTTTTTCAACTGTTGTTCTAAGTTTTTTAGTCTTTGGGTCATTTCTTCCTGTGCCATCTTTTGGGAAGGCTTCACAATGTCTATAGGAAGTTCAAACAAGTGTGAGTGGTACTCAGGAGAGTTATACTTATCTTGTTGGGTAGCAAATTATGACTCATGCATTTTCTTATACACCACCGTCAATTGTGGGATGATGAAGACGGTCATAACTGTAGTGATTGTCTATTTGGTTGTCAATGAAAAACTTTGGGAGCACACAACAAATGTTCCAACTGTAGTCACACAGTTGGGATAATGATTGAACCCAGGTGGATAGGATTGATTAGATAATGAGACCGGAATGGCAGTAGTCAAGATGGGTGTGAAATCTGGAAAACTATGAGAAGAAAAGGGCGGTCCTTGGCCATTAGACCATGCTCGATACATTTCAATCATTTTCTGTTTTAGTATTCTATTTTCCTCAACCACAGTAGACCCTTATTGAACACTCTGAACCCGAGCCTCTTGAGCACTCGTAACAGCTTCGATGTCACTTGCCATTTTTTTCCCTTGGATCCTATGTTATCAGCTTACCACAAACTGACCACCTCAAACTTTCATCACAATTCAAAACAAGAGACACGTTAGAATGGACTCAATTGGTCCTTATTATTATTATCATTTTTTTTATTTTTTTATTTTTGAAACGGTTAATCGAACCTGATGTGGGTTGCCTACGTATCATGTGGGAACATGAATCAGATCTTGCGTAGTTCGGGAAGATCAGAAATAAAGTAAATAAACAAAAAAAATTGGATTTTAATTCTTTATTAATTCTAGAAGAAAGACTTATAAAGAAGAAAGAAAATAATTTTTGATTTCGATGTTTTTTTTTTTTTTGAATTTCGAAAGACAAACTTCTAAAGAAGAAAGAAAATATCTTTGTATTTTTATGTTAAAATTATGAAAGAAAGACTTCTAAAGAAAATATTTTGAATTTTAAATTTTCATTTCAATTTTCGAAAGAAAACTTCTAAAGAATAATAAAAGAAATTGGATTTTTAAAATAAATCAAAAGAAAATATTTATAATTTTTTTTTTGAAAACTGGGATCATAAAGAAAGACATTTCTAAAGAAGGAAGAAAATATTTTTTGTTTTAAATTGGGGTCTCAAAGAAAGACTTTTCTAAAGAAAGAAGTAAAGAAAAATATTTTTCAATTTTGTAAAATTGGGAGCCGGTATAGAAACAGACTGGGGTAATGTTGGCGTACACACTACTCTTCCCAGACCCCACTAGTGGGATTTTACTGGGTATGTTGTTGTTGTTAAAATTGGGGGCCGGAACTGATGAGGTTTGCCTACGTATCTTACATACGGTGAGAATCAGACCCGCCTAGTTTGGTCAATTTTGAAATAATTGAAAAAATATGATATTGAATCACATTCATTTTTTGAAATACACTTTCCTTTCTTCTTTTCTTTTTGAAAACTTTTGTTAGAGTTTCGAGGCATTTTCAAATACCGGGACTTTCAGAACCGTGTAAATTCTCTATCCTACCTCACACTTGGTTTTTTTTGTTGTTTTTCTTTCCTTAGTCGGTCAACATACAAGCCGAACTAAATAAATGTACAAATAGCACGTAAGATGCATCAGGGTGGTATTTCGGGTACATCTATCCTAGACGGACTCAACCCCTGTGTTGAGTCCCCTAAATCAAAAGCACATGATGCAAATAAATATTCCTACTAGGGATCTGATATGATTCAATGTTATTATAGGTTGAAACCCTAGGGGTGCGTTATAGACATAGTTTACCCAAGTGGACCACTCAAGCAGAGGTGGGGGCAACGTACTTGAAGTATGAAAGTCTACCCGTCCTTGTTACTGACCCAACCGCGTTCTATTTGATATGACTTCTAACAACAAAGTGGGCCACACATACGTGTGCACTATATTTTTAGAAGACTCGGAACACTACTAAAAAATGGTTCTATTGGAACAGTTATTTCGTAACGGTTACAGAACTGTTACAATAGATTATATTTTGGGACGGTTTTAACCGTTCCAATAGAGTGAACAGGCTTTTGGTACACTTTTGAAGAAAAAACGTCCCAATAGGTTAGTAACCGTCACCATAAATTAAGCTACGAGGATGGTTTAATGGGGCGATACTATAGGGGTATTTATAGGAACGGTTGTCTGAAATAAAATATTTATGGGAACGGTATATTTTTCCCTCCCTGATTTCCCTCCACCATATTTATCAAAACAAAGTAAAAATAATTTGTGACCCCATCAAAATAATTAAATTATACTACAGGGTTAAAAGTCATAAAACCTTCGTCTCTTCTCATTCCAGTGTCCTAGATTCATCCGCCTTCAAACCTTAGTATGTCTCTCCAAATCTCGACGAACTTCTCTCCAAATCTCGATGAACTTCTCACTCCGACGAAGGAATTCTGACGAAAGACAACCCTTTCAGCTAGTAGAAGCGAATTGCAGATGTAGATTATCGGTATTTCTCCTTGTTCGTGGTTGTTCGCTTTCGCTACTATTTCGCAGGAAAAGTATTTCGCCGGAAAATTGTTTCGCCACTTCTTCTGCTTTCTTTCTCTAGTAAGACTTCATCTAAACCTATTAAGTTACTATGTCCTTTGTTTGTATTATATGATTTCCAGTTTTTGGTTTAATCTAAACCTATAAATTTTTTGATTTACATTAAGGGCTTTCTTATTATTTGTGGCTACTTGACCTTCGTGTTATCGATCAAATTTTATTTGTTAGTATTACGTGTTGTTACTATTTTCCCTGTTGCATTTGCCTAATTTCCATGAATCTAGCCCCTGATTTTTTGCTGGAAGCCATTAACAGTGCTTAGTTCTTTCTGTAAATCTAGCTTCGAGAGATGCATGTTGTTGTTGATCTGCTGAAGTTGTTGCTGCTACCATTCTTTTGTTCTTTCTGGGAATAATGTGTTTTGTTTTCTCTATCGGAATTGAGTCCAAAACTTGTCGAATCGACTGAAATTGTTAGATAACAATTGAAAATTCATTGGCTTACTTGGGATTCAGTTGAAAAACAGTTGAAAGTTCTGTTTTGAAAGGTTTTCAGTTTTCGATTTTTTTAGTCTTGAACTGAACTTCCTTTTTGTTCTACTATGAGATCGCTTCTGTGGCAGACTGAATTAGACTCGCATAGAGCAGAAACTCAAAATTCTAAGTTGCAAGAACTGAAATCCAACCACAAATTAAGTTTATCTTAATGGCATTGGAGCTTACTGTAAAGACATTTGTTTAGTTAACAGAATATAGTTTAGTTAACAGAAAATAGTTTAGTTAACAGAAAATAGTTCTTTAATTTTTATTTTCCTGAAAGTGCTTATATATGCTGAATCTTGCGTTTGAATGATCATTCTAGTTTGAAGTTCAGTTATTAACTGAACGAGAACAAAAGGAATGTTCTATCCAATTACTTCTTGTAGATACTAACAGTGTGGACCAGTAGCAAAAATAAAAAGAAGAAAGATTTAGGGCCGTTTAGTAACAAGTTTAGAATTTGAAAGACAGTGTTATAATCCAAGTTTAGAATTTGGTGTATATGTTTTTAATGTTAGAAAACAATAACAATTCCCTGAAAAATAGTGTTTCTATGAATGGTACTAAATAGGTGCTTTCCATTGGTCATTAGTGAAATACATGTCTTGCTAATGTTTTACTCAATTAGTGATCAATCTTTTAGTAGAGCTTATGACTAATATCAATTGCCTCTCTCTCTCTCTCTCTCTCTCTCTCTCTCTCTCTCTCTCTCTCTTTCTCTCTCTCTCTCTCTCTCTCTCTCTCTCTCTCTTTTGATTAGTTGATCACTAACATAAAATATAATCAAGTTTAATGCAAGGGAAAGATTCCCATGCATCGGAGAATAATAGAGGATATGACATATACCCAAGTCAGTAATAGGGCTATAGTTGATGGAAATGGACCAGATTTTACAGTTGCTGCAGGTAATCCCAACATTCTAGGCCCTACAGCAGTACCTACAACCAAACTTACAGCACCCCAAAAGCTTTTTTCCTTAGCCACTTCAATCTTTTCTTCAACATTACATTGTTCATCTGAAAAACTAGTTTCATTTGCATTCAAAGAGACAGCTAAAGGTTTGTGCTTTACACACCTAACTGTAAATGGTTCAAGAGTGGGCTTATAGAGTAGTTGCTTAAAAGTTGGAACTTTTGAGCTTTTGCAATGAGTTATATGACAAGTATTGTGGCTGAAAAATTGAAACTTGAACTGCTGTGAAAGAAGCATTGCTTATATACTCCAACTTTGAACATATAATAGCCTCCAACTTTGAACACACAGTAGCTTTCATACATTTGTTGCCTCCAGCTTTGAACATACATTTGTTGCTATCAAACTTGTTATCATGTTTTTCTTTTCATATTTCTTCACATATTTATTTATGTGTTTGCACAATAAGGAAGATTCCACTGAATTGGAAACTTAGTATCCTAAAATTATTATAAAAATATTGTAAAAAATATGTATTTTTCTTTTCTTCCACGACTGATGTTTCTTTCTGTTTGCAGAGAATGTCTAAAACTAACGTTGAGAATCGGAAGAAGTTGAAGAATCCTCACACTGCTGGAAAAAGAAGTTTTGCTTTAGTTCACTCTAAGTTGGTGTGTAACTAGTAAATCGTGGCAGAAAATTTTCAATTTTAGCTTTTGTTTAGTTCATGCCAGATCACTAGGAATGCTAACTCACTTTCTGCACTAGGAAAAAGACAAAGAAACTTCGGATCCTTTATCAGCAAAGGAAGTCTTTGTTGCTACAAGGAAAAGAAAAGTTGGGTGATCATACAAGTCCTCGGATGAAGATACAACTAGTAAAATTGTGCGGTTATATTTTAATTAATGTTATATCGAGATCATTTATTTGTTTCTATTTGGTTACTTTTTATTTACTTGAATTATATTAGTATAAATTTGCTTTGTAGGCTGAAATGGAGGAAATTGAAGTACAACAAAACTTAAATGGCAATGAGTCCGTAGAGGCATTTGCAATTGTCATGGGATTTGAACATCCGGGACGTCTGAGATTGTATGGATGAGGGGTTACAAGAACTTCTTTGAGAGGGAAAGTAGGATGTTTTAAACCCTCTTCGAATACTTCAAATTCTATACAAAAATTGGAGGATAAGATACAAAGAATGAAGGAAAAGATTGAAGACCAAAAGGCAACTATCCGTCAAGAAGTTGTTGCAGATGTCCTTGCACGACTTCAATGTTCAGGAATTGATATTGATGCTAACATTATTCTGGCGGCATTGGGTGATAATTCATTGGGAGAAGCTTCATCTGCTCAGCAAACAACATTGCAACCAATCGGCCGTCCATCTACTGGTATCGACAAAGAAGGCAAACTCATTCCAGGTATTAACTCATTGAAAATTTAATAATTTTTGTAAGATCTACTGTCTAAGTTTGGTACTTCATGTGCGCATTCTATTGTATTCCTCTAGTGTACAAAATCCTTCTCTACCCCGTCAAAATTCTTTTTTGGTCCATCTTCATGTACTCTAGATTGCAGCAGAATATGTCTTTTTTCAAAGATTATAATTCTGTTAACCATTTCAAAACAAAAACTATGACTTAAAACTTGACGAAAGCTGAGATTCTATAGGAGTATTGGATTTTTTGAGAATTGCCTTTCTGGTGTTGTGATTTGGAAATATGAGTTTGCTGCAAAAATAGAGCTGTTGCTGGGTGAGTTTGCTATAACTATTGTTTCTTTGCAGGCGGCTCCCCCGCTTCACTATCTTTCTGTTCATGAGTTGTCTCTAGCTCCTCTTTCTTATCAGCATCTCCTTATATTTGCTCATCGGCAGAGACGTTGTCCTTGTTTTCAAGCCCCGATCTATCATTTTTCAAGCTGTCTATTTCTTCATCAGTTTTCTCCTGATTTTGCTCAATTTTTGAAGTCTCCTCCTTAGTCTGGTTCTCATCATTTCCTTTGTCTTCATCACCTTCACCACCATCATCATCATCACTACTAGAAGAATCAGAATATCTGAAAACAATCTTTTTGTTTTGAGGTTCTTCTGATAATTCCCCATGTCCTAAACTTGAATCTGTCCCCTGTACCAATTCATCGTAAAACTGCACAAAAGGGAAAAATAAGAATTTATAAAGGCATCCTAATTTTGGTTGTTTCATTTTGCTTAGTTATCCATTGAATAAACCATGCCATGGAATAGAGTGAGCCTATAACTTACAGAAATTAACTTGAAAAGCTAACAACTTATTATAGTAAACTGCAAGAATTCTTTTCCATTGATGGTACAATGCATTGTTAATCTGCGAAATAAGTTCTACTTGTCTTTTGGTATATCTTCTGATCACGAGAATTACATGGTAGAAGACTTATTCAGCCGAGCTAAATTTACCATAATAATTGCTCGAGTCACAGTTTTTCAAACATAAGATTTAATGTGATGGAATACCTTATTTTTGCAGGACTTTATTATTAAAGCTAACAACTCGTCTCCTACTAATTTTCTAGCTTGTTATATGAACTCGCGCCTTGTGCTCTTCCTCTCCTGAAAAAATATATTGGACTTCAACAAATGGGATAAAAATAGGGGAAGTAGAAAAATATAGTCACATCCAAGAAATATAATTTAAACGGATATAAGGTTATGTAATCTCTTATTTTTGGTTTTCTTTTGTAGGTGCAGCGATTGCGGAAGAAAGCAGTGACGAAGACCTTACCTGAGTGTTGTTGATCGTTGTTAAACTTTCTATATGTTCAAAGATATTTTGGTTTAGAACTTTTTGTATACAAACACATCTATTTTGACTTTTAAATTGTTGATCAAACAATATATTCACATTTCGTTTTTGTATATGAGTAATGCTAGTTGAATATTTAAATTTTATTCTGTGGTTTATCGTTTATATAAGTTATGAGTTAAAAAATTTCATTGCATAGGAAATATTCCTCATTTTGCTTCCATAAATATTAGAAATTCAATTGTGAATTGTTGCAATAGAGCATATAACCGTTCCAGTAGACCAAGCAAATAATAATAGCATCCCCTAATAACCGTTGCAATATATAACAATATCCGTTGCTGTAGGGTATTGAAAATTGTTCCAATATCACAAAAACCGTTGCAATATATCATTAAAACCGTTGCAATAGATTTAAAAAACCGCTGGAATAATTATACAACAACGGTTTATAACCGTCCCAATAGAAAAAACAACCGTTCCCATATAGAGCACTGGTAACAATACCATAACCGTTACTATACCCCATATATGGAGACGGTTTTGAAACCGTTACAAAAGACCGTTCCAATAGACCTATTGTAACACTGAATCCCGGAACGCCTCTGAATCTGTTCCGATAGCCCTATAGGGACGGCTGGTGTATCTATTGCTACAGTTTTGGAAGGGTTCCCATAGACCTAATTTCTAGTAGTGGAAGGGAGGCGTAAGAAGACTGTTTAATGCAGTTAAACTAATATCGAAGCGTTAATTAAGCGGCAAGTAGCACATTAGGTCCACAAATGAAATAATATCAACAAATAGTAAAGCCAAACATATATCATATTCACAAGCTCGAATTCTTGATTTTCGGAATTCACATTTTCGGAATCCACATTTTCGAAATTCACATTTTCGGAATCCTCGTCTCGCCGTGAGTCTATACATACCAAACACTCCCAATTCCGATATCATTTAGTCCTTCAAATCATCATTTTAAGATTTTTGCTCAAAGCCCTAATTTCTTAATTTTTATCCATAAATTCATGAATTCCATAGATGATTCTTGTTTAAAAACATTTAATTAACTCATAAAACCTACCTCAAACGATTCCCAGTCGAAATCCCTTCAATTCCCATCCAAAAGCTCTCAAGAATGACAACAAATAGTAGAAAAATGGGTTGTTTTCGCGACTGAAATGTTTTAAAATATTCTGCCCAAGCATTTTACTCATCGCGATCGCGGGAATTGCTCCGCGATCGCGGAGAACAAATTTTTCAGCCCAAAATTTACCCTTCGCGATCGCGGTGCACAATTTCGGTTCCTCCGGACAGGTTTCAGTATAATGGTCATAATTTTGGGCACACAACTCTGAATGACAAATGGTTTGATGTTATAGAAACTAGACACATAGGGCTATCACTTTAATTTGTTTCCATTTCTTGAATTCTTATACATTGCGAGATATAACCTTCCAAATTCATACATGTGTATTAGATATTCTTCTCGGACAGTCTATAGTGTAACGTCCATAACTTTTGACACAGATGTCCAAATCACAATTTCTTTCACTTTCGGAAAACCAGACATGATGAGCTACAACTTTAGTTTTTGAATCACCTCAAAGTTCCTTGTAGATAAAAGATATGAGCTTCCGAAGTAGGATCAATGCAACATAATGTCCTTCTTCGCGATCGCGGAGCATTTCCTGCGATCGCGATTCATTAATGTTTTTCTCAGATTTTACTCACCGCGATCGCGACCGATTCCCCGCGAAGAGCACTGCTGTAGCCAAAAACCAGCAGTTAAAAATGGCCTAAAAATGGTCCGAAATCACCCCGAAACTCACCCGAAGCCTCTCGGGACCTCAACCAAAAGCACCAACACATCCTATAACCTTATTCAAACTTGGTCCAATCATCAAAACACGTCCATAAACACAAAAATTATTAATTTACAACGGATTCAAGCCTAAATTTATTAAATTCTTCCAAAACTCACATTCGATCCGAAACCCAACCAAATGACGTCTGAATGACCTGAAATTTTGCGGACACGTCCAAAATCATCTAACGAAGCTAGTACAACTCTCGGAATTCCATTCCGACTCCCGGATATCAACTGGAAATCACCAAAATACTAACTTCGCCAAATAGGCTAACTTCTTCACCGGACCTCTAAAATTACTTCCGATTGTGCTCCTAAGCCTTATAGCATCACCCGAAGCTAACCAAATCATCGAAATTCAATTCCGAGCCCTCTAATTCATAAGTCAACATATAGTTGACTTTTCGAACTTAATTCTTCTTAAAAGAGATTAAGCGTCTCATTTCTTAATAGAATTACTCCAATTAAATTCTAACATACACAATACTGACAATGAAATGTAATGCAACACAATAACAAATAAACAGGACGATAATAGCTGAGACAACATCGTCACAAATTTCTTTTCTTTTAGGGATTGAGGAATTTTCAGCCGCTGCCTTTTTTCTTTTGGATTGGGTCTCTTTTTATGAAGTGTGCGTGAACACAATTATAAAGCTCGGTGAATTGGTGAGCAAAAAACATGTGACGTGGAGGAATTCGGATGAGGACCAGGGAATATGCTTCTTCTTCTTCTTCTTCTTGTTTTTTTTTGTTAAAAATCAATATTTTAAATTAAAAAATGAGTGCTCGCGTGCTAAAGTGCAGGGATCATTGTGTATATTGAAAAAAGACAAAACTGGTTAAAAGGAATCTTTTTTAAATGCCGCCTTTCTCTTGGCTTCTTATTTTCTTTTTTATTTTCTCTTGAGAAGATAAATATAGATGCAAAATACAACTCCTACTATTGAAATTAACAAGGTGATAAAATACTTATTAATTATTTGAACAAGAAAAATATAAGGAGTCACTAAAGAATAATTATAAGACCATTGGCTTGAGAAAACATATATTTTTTTGTTATTTTCTTTCCTTTTGCAAATCAAACTAGAATTCTAACAGTGTTATTATTATCATTTTTATTTTTAATTATCAAATAAAACCTATTAAAAAGTGAAACAAAAGCTAAACAATAAAGATTTGACTCAAAAAAATATTTAAATACTAAAAAATAGGTAAAATCCAAGAACGGATAAAAATTAGGTGCTCACACCACCCAACTGGTTGAGCTACTGGAGTTTAAAACTGAGGGACCATCTGTTCCGGAGTGCGAGTAGCAGGAATCTGTGCTCCTCCTCCAGCCTGAGAGACAGTTGGTGCTACCGGAAATATACCTTCGTGAATGACACTATGTTTAAGAACCACTAGACGGACCAGAGCATCCTGGAGTACCAGCGTGGTAATGAACCCCTCTGGAACATAAGATGGCCCTACTGGAACGGTCTAGGCTGGAACCTCATCCTCAAGTTCTATCTGAGGCTCCACTACTGGTGCTGCTGCTCGGTCTCTGCCTCTGCTCGGTCTCTAGCACAACCTCAGCCTATGCCCCTCGTAGAAGATTCTACTGAGGGCTCGAGCTGTTGGTCAGCTGATGAAGCAGTACATGTTCTTACCATCTGCGAAAGAACAGAGAAGTTCAATTAGTATTGAGAAATCAAGTCGCACGACACGAATGAATAGATGTGAAGTTGTTCCTAAACTCTGTAGCCTCTGGGGATAAGCACATATGTCTCCGTACCGATCCCTCAGACTCTACCTAGCTTGTTTGTGAATTGTGAGAGCTAGTAAACCTAATGCACTAATACCATCTTATCACGACACCAAATTTTTCATCATCCAGGAATCGTGATGACGCCTACTCGTGAAAATTAGGCAAGCCTACATTTATAGTTTTACCACAATTATTAATCAAATAGAAACATAAAATAGCTAAAACAAAATAAATATGAAATGCATAAGTGATATAGTAGTGCAACATCTCTAGCACATAGCTATCCCAGTGATCTGGTGTCACAATCCATGAACGTCTAAGATTTCAACAAATATAAGTTTGAAAGGGGTACATCTATTCTCGAAATAGAAAGAGACAGGAAAACTAAAATATGGAAAGCGGATTCAGGTTTTGCAAACGCCGGCAGATCTACCTTCGGTCTCCCTAAACTGAAGACAGCAACCTTAAGCTACTCACAAGGTCCGGCATCGAAATCTGCACAAAAAGTGTAGAGTGCAGCATCAGTACTGTCACGACCCGGGTTTTTTCCCAACATCGGGATCGTGATGGCGCCTACTCATGGTAGCTAGGCAAGCCACTTTATTCACACTATCCTGTTTTTGCAATATTTCATATTTAATTTAACAACCAAACCATAACCTTAATTAGACAAGTGCGGAAGACTTTATAAAAATAGTAATAAGCAGTTTCAAGGTAAAATAGTACTGAAATCCTCTACCCAAGACGTGGAGTCACCAAACCGCTCGAATCTTTAATGCACGAAAGATCTCCAACATCATAATCTTACACCGAGCACCCGATGGATGAAATAAAAATCCAAAAATTGATAAAGGAACGGCAATACTGGACCACATCGAAAGACCCAATGAAAAACTCAAAGGAAGATTATGAACTAAACAAAATAAACCGTTTGGTCCTTTTTGATGGTATTGGGGAAGTGAAGTTGTAGCTAAGATTAAGGTGGCGGCTATTTTTGGACACTAGCTCTCAAAGTTTCAGGCAAAATATTATAAATGCCTCAAGGTTTGGATTAGAGGGGCAGCAGATTGATTTGAGAACGGCAGTATAATTATGAGAAAGCGGCAAACGTGATATTCTCAAAAATTGAACTTTTTATGTGTTACCAATTCCATGGCTCATCCTTGAACTTGACTTATTAGTCGTACATGGTGGCTGCTCGTTCTCTTTTTGCCGTAGAGTTGTCTAGCCTTTTTTTTTATTCTAGGTCTAGGGATTGAAAATTTAGACTCACATTTATTCCCGTCAATATGGCACCCATTTGCCTTAATTAAATTCACAAATGTAATCAAATAGACCAATCAAATTTTATTTTTTTAAGCTTTATAGGACTAAACAGAGTAATAATATTTATGCAAGTAATTAAGCAAATGCTTCAAAATACCAACTCAAGCAATCTCTTAAAACATATATAAGATATATACCGGGTGTCGGAACCAAAATACGAGTCCGATACCATATTTTTTTTAATAAATTTTCATTTCTATTTACTTAACAATTTTAGAAAAATAATTTCACAGAAAAATTCTTTTGCTCGGGCTCTAGGCCTCAGAATTCGACTTCGGGCACATGCTCGAGTCCCATATTTTTTTACAAACCTTTAAGGACAGTCCGAACTCGGGTCCGGGTCCGTTTACCAAAAATGTTAACCAAAGGCAACTATATCAATATTAATACCAAAATTCTTCAAATCTTTCATAGAATTCACATATTTCCACATAAAAATTTTCTGGCAATGCGCCCGGACTGTGCACGTAAATTGAGGCAATATAAAATGAGGTTTTCAAGGCCTCAGAAGCACGGAACAAATGAGGAAAACAGGTGATGACCCTTTGGGTCGTCACATCCTCCACCTCTAAAACAAATAAATCAAGGCACGACATTAACCTTCGTGCATAAACAATAACAAGGCACGACATGATCCTTCGTGCATAATCAGTAAAACAAGGCACGTCATGATCATTCGTGCATAATCAGTAAAACAAGGCACGGCATGATCCTTCGTGCATAATCAGTAAAACAAGGCACGACATGATCCTTCGTGCATAATCAGTAAAACAAGGCACGGCATGATCCTTCGTGCAAACATAAGTAAAAATGGCACGGCATCACCCTTCGTGCATTATCACTCTTCCTCACCCAAATAGCAATCACAGTTAAGGGAAAAAGAATGAAACAAATAATATAAACCGTCCCGGCAAGGGAAACAATAATCATCACAGTAAAGTCCAAGCAAGGGAAACACTAATCAACTTCACAATAAAGTCCCGGCAAGGGAAACAATAATCAAATTCACAATAAAGTCCCGGCAAGGGAAAACAATAATCAACTTCACAATAAAGTCCCGGCAAGGGAAACAATAATCAACTTCACAACTCGGCAAGGGTTCAAGAATATGACTTTAAAATATCCCACATTAACTCACAATACATGGCAACAAACGACTCACGGTCATGCTAGACGCCAGTGTATGAATGCTCGTCACTACAGCCCATACACCGCACTCGATCACATAGCAATTAGCACATAAATCTTATTCCATCAAGCTAGGATAGATCAAACACTTACCTCAAATGCTCCAACTCAACTCACTCCTCTAGAATAGCTTTACTCCTCGTATTCACCTGCTGACAGTTTAGACACCGAGCGACATATGCAACGATGTCTTTCTTCATCCTACGCCACCAATAGTGCTGCCGTGAGTCCTGACACATCTTCGCGGCGCCCGGGTGAATAGAATACCGCAAACTTTGGACCTCCGCTAAGATCAACTCTCGATTCCCCTCAACATTGGGCACACAACTCGCCCCTGCAATCTCAATACTCCGTTATCATCTAGGTTACCTTCGTAGCAGCTCCTCGCTGCACAGTGTCTCTCAGGACACACAAATGGGGATCATCAAACTGCCTCTCACGAATACGCTACAATAGAGTAGAACGAGCGACTGTGCAAGCCAACACTCTACTAGGCTCAGAAATATCTGATCTCACGAATTGATTGGCTAAGGCCTGGACATCTAGAGCAAGTGGTCTCTGGCTGATCGGAATATAAGCGAGACTACCCATGCTGGTAGACTTCTTACTCAACACATCGGCCACCAAGTTCGCCTTACCTGGGTGATATAAGATAGTAACATCATAGTCTTTCAGCAACTCTAACCATCTCTTCTGTCGCACATTCAACTCCTTTTGCTTGAATAAATACTGAAGACTTTTGTGATCCGTGTACACCTCGCACGCCACATCATACAGATAATGCCTCCAGATTTTTAAGGCATGAACCACTGCTGCCAGCTCAAGATCATGAACCGGATAATTCTTCTCGTGTTATTTTTAACTGTCTTGAAGCGTAAGCAATGACCTTCATCAATATCGCTCCAAGCCCAGTACGGGATGCATCACAGTAAATTGTGTAAGGCCCTGAACCCGTGGGTAAAATTAACACTGGTGCCGTAGTCTAAGCTATCTTGAGCTTTTGAAAGCTCGCCTCACACTCATCTGACCACTTGAACTGGGTACCCTTCTACAAATCGACGGTAATAGCTTGCTAACCCCAAGAAAATCTGAATCTCGCTCACTGAAGCTGCTTGAGGCCAATTCTTGACTGCCTCAATCTTATTTTGGGTCCACCTGAATGCCATCTACTGACACGATATGACCCAGAAATGCAACTGTACTTAGCCAGAACTCATACTTTGGAAATATCTGCATATAGCTGACTATTTTTCAGAGTCTGGAGAGCCACTCTGAGATGTTGCGTATGCTCTTCCTAACTGCGGGAGCATATCAATACGTTATCTATGGGTACTATCACGAGCCAGTTTAACTAGGTCACGAACACCACGTACTTATACACATAACCATGACTTTGGCCATCCCTAAATTACAACATTGCCAATTAACTACGTGTTATCAAATACCTTATTCCAAAGCTCCCACATTACTCAGAATGAGGTATGGAGACCTCGTGATTACTTTTTCGAATTAATGAGTCATATTTATCCGCACCTGGGTGCTCGTCTCAAAGGCTACTCTCAACGATTTCAAAATAGAGATGGCTAGATATGAATAGGAACTATACAAAAAAAATGGTCAAATATTCCTAACAGGCATGACTCTAATTTAAAAATGTAATACAAAAATATTAATTTCATAAAAGGAGAATTTTAAACACATAAACTCTTATTACTAGGACCTAGTCCTCATATGATATCCACCGCAGCTGGAAGCTCAGCTTAGAAATATTTCACATTATGCCAAAATTTTGAGGATCTCGTCCTCAGCTCTGAATCACAATGCTTGCACATTATATCATCTAAAAATTTTCATTTCCTTTCTTTCTTCCTTTCAATAATTGTCCGTCAAAGATAATCACGACATAAAATGAACCCTCATACTGATAGGGCGCACAATTAACGATTAAAATTAGTTATTCTGAGAATTATATCAAAACCCACTGTAATAAATAATATAAAGTCACTATTAGCCTTCATGGATATTTTGGTGACTAACACCTAATAATAGGGATGTCTATCCTCGTGTAATATCCCAACAGTGAGTATTTCCATTACATGAGGATAGACATCCCTATTATTAGGTGTTAGTCACCAAAATATCCATGAGGCTAATAGTGACTTTATATTATTTATTACAGTGGGTTTTGATATAATTCTCAGAATAACTAATTTTAATCGTTAATTGTGCGCCCTATCAGTATGAGAGTTCATTTTATGTCGTGATTATCTTTGACGGACAATTATTGAAAGGAAGAAAGAAAGGAAATGAAAATTTTTAGATGATATAATGTGCAAGCATTGTGATTCAGAGTTGAGGACGAAATCCTCAAAATTTTGGCATAATGTGAAATATTTCTAAGCCGAGCTTCCAGCTGCGGTGGATATCATATGAGGACTAGGTCCTGGTAATAAGAGTTTATGTGTTTAAAATTCTCCTTTTATGAAATTAATATTTTTGTATTACATTTTTAAATTAGAGTCACGCCTGTTAGGACTATTTGACCATTTTTTTTGTATAGTTCCTATTCATATCTAGCCATCTTTATTTTGAAATCGTTGAGAGTAGCCTTTGAGACGAGCACCCAGGTGCGGATAAATATGACTCATTAATTCGAAAAAGTAATCACGAGGTCTCCATACCTCATTCTGAGTAATGTGGGAGCTTTGGAATAAGGTATTTGATAACACGTAGTTAATTGGCAATGTTGTAATTTAGGGATGGCCAAAGTCATGGTTATGTGTATAAGTACGTGGTGTTCGTGACCTAGTTAAACTGGCTCGTGATAGTACCCATAGATAACGTATTGATATGCTCCCGCAGTTAGGAAGAGCATACGCAACATCTCAGAGTGGCTCTCCAGACTCTGAAAAATAGTCAACTATATGCAGATATTTTCAAAGCATGAGTTCTGACTAAGTACAGTTGCATTTATGGGTCATATCGTGTCAATAGAGGGCATTCAAGTGGACCCAAAGAAGATTGAGGCAGTCAAGAATTGGCCTCGACCAGCTTTAGTGACCGAGATCCGGAGTATCTTGGGGTTAGCAAGCTATTACCGTCGATTTGTAGAAGGGTTCCCAGTTCAAGTGGTAAGATGAGCGTGAGGCGAGCTTTGAGAAACTCAAGACAGCTTAGACTACAACACCATTGCTGATATTACCTACGGGTGCAGGGCCGTACACAGTTTACTGTGATGCATCCCGTACGGGGCTTAGAGCGTTATTAATGCAGGATGGTAAGGTCATTGCTTACGCTTCGAGACAGTTAAAAATAACACAAGAAGAATTATCCGGTTCATGATCTTGAGCTGGCAGCAGTGGTTCATGCCTTAAAAATCTGGAGGCATTATCTGTATGATGTGGCGTGTGAGGTGTACACGGATCACAAAAGTCTTCAGTATTTATTCAAGCAAAAGGAGTTGAATGTGCGACAGAGGAGATGGTTAGAGTTGCTGAAAGACTATGATGTTACTATCTTATATCACCCAGGTAAGGCCAACGTGGTGGCCGATGTGTTGAGTAAGAAGTCTACCAGCATGGGCAGTCTCGCTTATATTCCGGTCAGCCAGAGACCACTTGCTCTAGATGTCCAGGCCTTAGCCAATCGGTTCATGAGATTAGACATTTTTGAGCCTAGCAGGGTGTTAGCCTGCACGGTCGCTCGTTCTTCCCTATTAGAGCGTATCCGTGAGAGGCAATTTGATGATCCTCATTTGTGTGACCAGAGGGATACTGCACAGCGGGGAGGTGCCATGAAGGTAACTCTGGATGATAACGGAGTATTGAGATTGCAGGGGCGAGTTGTGTGCCTAATGTTGAGGGGAATCGATAGTTGATCTTGCAGAGGTCCAAAGTTCGCGGTATTCTATTCACCCGGGCGCCGCGAAGATGTGTCAGGACTCACGGCAACACTATTGGTGGCGTAGGATGAAGAAAGACATCGTTGCATATGTCGCTCGGTGTCTAAACTGTCAGCAGGTGAATACGAGGAGTAAAGCTATTCTAGAGGAGTGAGTTGAGTTGGAGCATTTGAGGTAAGTGTTTGATCTATCCTAGCTTGAGGGAATAAGATTTATGTGCTAATTGCTATGTGATCGAGTGCGGTGTATGGGCTGTGGTGACGAGCATTCATACACTGGCGTCTAGCATGACCGTGAGCCATTTTTTGATATATATTGTGGGATGTTTTAAAAACATAATCTTGAACCCTCGCCGGGTTGTGAAGTTGATTATTGTTTCCCTTGCCGGGACTTGACTGTGATGATTATTGTGTCCTTTGCCGGGACGGTTCATGTTAATTGTTTCATTCTTTGCCTTGCCGGGACTTTATTGTGAAGTTGATTAGTGTTTCCCTTGCTTGGACTTTACTGTGATGATTATTGTTTCCCTTGCCGGGACGGTTTATATTATTTGTTTCATTCTTTTTCCCTTAACTGTGATTGCTATTTGGGTGAGGAAGAGTGATAATGCACGAAGGGTGATGCAGTGCCATTTTTACTTATGTTTGCACGAAGGATCATGCCGTGCCTTGTTTTACTGATTATGCACGAAGGATCATGTCGTGCCTTGTTTTACTGATTATGCACGAAGGATCATGCCGTGCCTTGTTTTACTGATTATGCACGAAGGATCATGACGTGCCTTGTTTTACTGATTATGCACGAAGGATCATGCCGTGCCTTGTTATTGTTTATGCACGAAGGTTAATACCGTGCCTTGATTTATTTGTTTTAGAGGTGGAGGATGTGACGACCCAAAGGGTCATCACCTGTTTTTCTCATTTGTTCCGCGCTTCTGAGGCCTTGAAAACCTCATTTTATATTGCCTCGATTTACGTGCATAGTTCGGGCATGTAGCCAAAAAATTTTTGTGTTAGATTATGTGAATTCTATGGAAAATTTGAAGAAATTTGATATTCATATTGATATAGCTGACTTCGGTCAACATTTTTAGTAAACGTACCCGGACTGGTGATGCGACGGTCCCGGGAGGTTTGTAAAAAAATATGGGACTCGGGCATGTGCCCGGAGTCGAATTCCGAGGTCTAGAGCTCGAGCAAAAGAATTTTTCTGTGAAATTGTTTTTCTAAAATTGTTAAGTAACAACAACAACAACAACAACCCAGTATAATCCCACTTAGTGGGGTCTGGGGAGGGTAGTATGTACGCAGACCTTACCCCTACCCTGGGGTAGAGAGGCTGTTTCCAAATAGACCCCCGGCATCCTTCCCTCCAAGAACTTCCCACCTCGCTCTTGGGGAGACTCGAACTCACAACCTCTCGGTTGGAAGTGGGGGTTGCTTACCATCAGAGCAACCCCTCTTGTCAAAATTGTTAAGTAAATAGAAATGAAAATTTATTAAAAAACATATGGTATCGGACTCGTATTTTGGTTCCGACACCCGTTATATATCTTATATATGTTTTAAGAGATTGCTTGAGTTGGTATTTTGAAGCATTTGCTTAATTACTTGCATAAATATTATTACTCTGTTTAGTCCTATAAAGCTTAAAAAAATAAAATTTGATTGGTCTATTTGATTACATTTGTAAATTTGATTGGGTGCCATATTGACGGGAATAAATGTGAGTCTAAATTTTCAATCCCTAGACCTAGAATAAAAAAAAAGGCTAGACAACTCTACGGCAAAAAGAGAACGAGCAGTCACCATGTACAACTAATAAGTCAAGTTCAAGGATGAGCCATGGAATTGCTAACACATAAAAAGTTCAATTTTTGAGAATATCACGTTTGCCGCTTTCTCATAATTATACTGCCGTTCTCAAATCAATCTGCTGCCCCTCTAATCCAAACCTTGAGGCATTTATAATATTTTGCCTGAAACTTTGAGAGCTAGTGTCCAAAAATAGCCGCCACCTTAATCTTAGCTACAACTTCACTTCCCCAACACCATAAAAAAGGACCAAACGGTTTATTTTGTTTAGTTCATAATCTTCCTTTGAGTTTTTCATTGGGTCTTTCGATCGTGGTCCAGTATTGCCGTTCCTTTATCAATTTTTGGATTTTTATTTCATCCATCGGGTGCTCGGTGTAAGATTATGATGTTGGAGATCTTTCGTGCATTAAAGATTCGAGCGGTTTGGTGACTCCACGTCTTGGGTAGAGGATTTCAGTACTATTTTACCTTGAAACTGCTTATTACTATTTTTATAAAGTCTTCCGCACTTGTTTAATTAAGGTCATGGTTTGGTTGTTAAATTGAATATGAAATATTGCTAAAAACAGGATAGTGTGAATAAAGTGGCTTGCCTAGCTACCATGAATAGGCGCCATCACGATCCCGATGTTGGGAAAAAACCCGGGTCGTGACAAGTACAAATGACCCCATGTACGGATAAGTATCGAGCCTAACTTCGGCGAAGTAGTGATGAGGCTAGGATATGACAATCATATAAACCTGTGTAGTTAAATCATATATGAGCAGAACAATAATAACAAAAAAGTAACAAATAAACATGGGAAGGAAAAATAGGTTGTGGGGAATATCAAATTATGACAGTAATTCAACACAGAAGCATACTAAACACCATATTGGAATCAACAGGAATAATGAAATACTAACACGTGCATGGCATCATACTTCGTGCTTTTACTCTCGTCCTCATCATAAGAAACAACAAAAATGACACGACACCACCCTTCGTACATTAACACTCATAATATCGGCACGAAATCACCATTCATGCTTTATACTATTCCTCACCCAAACAGAAGAAATAATAACACCCCGGCAAGGGAATCAACAATAACCAATTTTATTTCAACAGTTAACTTCGTAAAGTAAATCTCAACTTGAGTCAATACTCAACAATGACCAAATACCCAAAAATATCATAAAACTTTCTCAACTTAGAGAACATCACTTTAATAATAAACAATACGTGAGAAGAGACACAACAGTCACGATTAGGTGTATACAAATCGAACCGAAAAACCGCACCAAACCAAAAGGTCAAACCAAACTGATTAAAAGATCGGACTCATTTTGATTTAATTTGGTATTGAAGAAAAAAAATCCGAATCAATCCGACATATATAAATAATTTTTATATATATTATTTAAGATTATATATAAAAAAATTAAAACATATCTAGAAATATTTGAGATACTCTTGCGGGATATAAATTTTAATAAAATATGAAGTGCTCCATATTTATTGGCCTTAAATAATGGGTTGTATGATCAGTTTCTTATCAAGTGTTACTAAAATACGTCTATCTCTTTGTTCTTAAATATTCATATCATATGCATTCTTATATCTTTTCCAAATGTGAAATGGCTAGTAATATTTAGGTATCACATTGATTTGTATTTTTAATTACTAAATTCGGATAACCTAAAAGTGTATATCAACTAAATATTATTGTCAGACAACTAAAAAAATAATTATTATGTGTTAACTAATGGAATTCTCGCATAAAAATATTTTAATTGATAATATTAAAACGATCTGACCCGTCGTCACGGGAGTTGCCATCCTGTTTTCCCCGTTTTATGCTTCTATATGTTTCATTATATATGTTTGGAGAATTTGAAGTAATTCGGATAGAGTTTGGTTAGAAATGAGGCAATTGATCTCTTTATGAGAAGGTTAGTTTGGAAAAGTCAACCGAATATTGACTTATGAGTTAGAAGATTCGGAATGGATTTCTGATGATTCGACTAGTTTTGGGGGGATGATTTATGACTTAGGAGAGCAACCAGAATTGAATTTGGAGGTTCGATGTAGAATTAAGCTTGAATTGGCTAAGGTTGGATTTTGGCGAATTCTGGATGGTAGGTGAGATTTTGATCCGAGGGTTTGAGAGTTGCAGTAGCTCAGTTAGGTGATTTTGGATATGCGTGCAAAGTTTCAAGTCATTCGGAGGTGTCTAGGTCGGGTTTTAGATCAAATGCAAGTTTCTGAAGTTTTAGAAGAACTTATGCTTGAATCCGATATAAATTTGGTGTTTTGATATTTTTTTTGGTGATTTGAGAGTGAAACTAAGTTTTCAAGATCATATGTGACATGTTAATATATTCGTATGCGGTCCCGAGGAGCTCGGGTGAGTTTCGGATAGATTTGGATTGTGTTATGCTCGTTTTTCTTATGCTTCGATATTGTTTCTTCAAGTATAAATGATATCATAATTAACAAATGAGATCTGATTACTGTTTGAATGAAGTATTAGATCCGTATCGTAATTACGGATCCTTAGCAAAAAGAATCATTGAATTTGGACATCGTATGAGGACTTTATGGCCATTTTACTAAGGTTGTCCAGATTTTCAGATTAATGACGAAACTGCCCGTGACGACGTATTAAAAACCTGCAGTATTTGCAAATTTTAAAACCTACATATCTCCTTCGTTATAAGGTCAAATTGAGTGATTCAAAATCCTAAGTTCATTATAATTTAACAAGGAATCTATTGGGAGAAGTAAAACGCGTGAACAGTATACCTATAATGAGCAGGTCGAGTTTTCTTCCAATTTTGGAACGGGAAGAAGCTTCTAAGGCGATGTTTAAGAGAGAATTCGTGGGATTTCATCAGATAAGAGTTCTTAGACTCGTATTATGTTGTTATGATCTAAAAACATATATTAAACACTAAAAACCCAAGGATTTAAGGGGTAAAAATGGAGGTTAGGGCTTGAAACCTAAGAAGGTGTAAAGTTGGAATTTGATGGGTCAAACGGACTCCGATTTTGGTATTCTTTATGTGTACGGACTCGTGGCGAGACGAGAAATCGATTGGTGTGGTTTTCGAAATTTTGTGAGAAGTGGGCCCGGGGCTCGGGTTTTACCAACTCCGTCAATTTTAGTACTTTTTGAGTATATTTGATTGGGTTATGTTTCTTTGACCATATTTATGTATTCGCTATGGTTTTGACCAGATTCGACATGCGAGGAGGTCGATACGAATGGAAAAGGCATTGCGGATGAGTCTACGGCCGGTTAGAGGTGAGTAGTTGGTATATATGATGGCCTGAGGGTTTGAAACCCCGGCTTATCACATTGTGATGCTATTTAGGGAGTGACTCGCACCCCATGGCAGGTGTGTGATTGTTTATGATTGGGAATTGTGACTTGGTCCATACCGAAGAAGAATAATGTTATATTAGAAATTGATACGCACCCAATGTTGAATATATTAGGGCTTATTGCCATGTTTGGGGCCTTGTGTCGACCTGTAGCATCCTTAGGGGATGTGACGACCCGGTCTGTCGTTACGTGAGTTACCACCCCATTTTCCCCGTTATATTCTTGTTCATGTTTCAATATATGTGTTTGGTGAATTTGAGTCAATTCGGATCGAGTTTAGTAGGAAATTGGACAAATAGTCTCTTTGATGAAGGCATAGTTTGGAAAAGTCAATCGGATATTAACTTGTGAGTTAGAGGGCTCAGAATCGAATATTGATGGTTCGGTTAGCTTTGGGGGATCATTTGTGACTTAGGAGAGCGATCGAAATTGAATTCAGAGGTCCGGAGTAGAAATAGGCTTGAATTGGTGAAGTTGGAATTTTGGCGAATTCCGGTCGATAGATGATATTTTGATCCAGAAGTCGGAATAGAATTCCGACAGTTGCAGTAGCTTTGTTAGGTATTTTGGATATGTCTGCAAATTTTCAGGTAATTCTGATATCGTTTGGTCTGGTTTTTGGATTGGATGTTGGTTTCGGAAGTTTTAGTTGAAACTTAGGCTTGAATCCTCCTTAATTTGATGATTTTTGTGTTTAAGGGTATTGTTTTATGATTGGAACAAGTTCGTATGATGATTTCGAGTGGGTTTGTATTTTTGGTTGAATTTTCGGTTGAATTTTCGAGGACCTCGGGATGAGTTCGGGTGATTAAACGAAGAAAAGTTGGAGTTGGAATTTGCTGGTATGAAATTGCAGCAGTTGTTTCTGCTTCCGTGGAAGGTAGACCGCAGAAGCGGTGTTGCCATCGCAGGTGTGAGATTTAGGGGCAGTAGCAAGGTCCGCAGAAGCGGATGTCTACTCGCAAAGGCGAGCCCGCAGAAGCGGGTATGCGATCGCAGAAGCACAAATGGGCAACTGGGAAGGTTCCGCAGAAGCGGAATAATTTCGCATAAACGTTCTTGCAGAAGCAAGAGGTAAACCGCAAAAGTGGTTGGGGATTTAAGTGAATGTCGCAGAAGCGACTATATTTCCGCAGAAGCGGTAGCGCAGAAGCGGCTGGGCATCCGCAAAAGCGAAAATCGCTGGGGTTTAAGGACCAGTGTGTTGGAAAAATTTCAGCAGTGTTAAAATATTTAGGGTTTCGAACAAAGAGAAGAATTGGGCAATTTTGAAGAGAAATTTGTGGAGAATCATCTGGTAAGGACCATTGGACCTCAATTCTATTATTATATTGATAAACATGGATTAAATCTCTGAAAATGAAGAAATTAAGGTGTAAAAATTGAGGATTTTGCTCTAAGTCTGAGAAATAGAAAAGTGATGATTTGAATGGGCAAACGAATTCTGATTTTGATAAAATTTATATGTATGGACTCATGGCAAGTCGAAAATTCTGAAAATATGATTTTCGTAATTTTTTGAGAAGCGGGCCCAAGGCTCGGGTTTTGGCAATTTCGTATTTTTGAGTGTAATTCGAGTTATTTCGATTGGGTTATGATTCATTAGCCTATTTTGATGTATTCTTATTGGTTTAGATTAGATTTGGCACCCGAGGAGGTCGATTTGAGAGGAAAGCGCAAGATGAGCTAGGACTTTGGCCGGTTCGAGGTGAGTGGTAGTAATGAATGATATACTGAGGGTTTGAAACCCCGTATTTGCACTATACAGTGCTATGTTGAGATGAAACACACGTCATGTGATGAGCGTGGTGATATTGTGACTGGGGATTCGGACTTAGTCCATCCCGATTGATGGTTTACTGCATTTATTGACTGAGACTGAGCTTATATCTGTATAATTAGGCTAGTTGCCATGTTTGGGGCCTTGTGCCGATCTGTAGAACCTTAGGGAAGCCTGTGGTGCTAAATGACCCTTATATCTGTTGAACACATACTCTAAGTCGTATTTTTAGCTGTATAGCATAATATGAACCGGTACTAGAAATGTACTCTAAATGAGAATACCTAGGGTTGCATACCCAGATCTAGCTGAGTGGGCCCGAGAGGCCGAGTCTATATTGACTGAGAGGGGTCGAGGACCCATGGTGAGTTATTGATATATATACCGGATCAGGATGTGCGCCGTAATAGTATATACATATACATATATTAGATCAGACTGCACGCCGCAAATATTATATATATGATATATATATATATGGATCAGACTGCGTGCCACAGTAATATATATATGGATTGGACTGCACACCACAGTGATATATATGTGGATGGGACTACACGCCGAAGTATTATAGCGCTTGGGCTGAAGGAGCCCCTCCGGAGTCTGCACACACCCCCAGTGAGCGCAGTTATATATTATTGGATCGGGATGCATGCCGCAGCATTATATCTATTATATTGGATCGGGCTGCACGCCGTAACATTATATATATATATATATATATATATATATATATATATATATATATATATATATATATATATATATATATATATATATATATATATATATATATATATATATATATATATATATATTGGATCGGACTGCATGCCACAACAGTATTACTAAGGATCGGGCTGCACGCCGCAACATTGTTGGATCAATGTGTATCAGTGTAAGACAGTAGTAGACTGAGACTGGACTTTTCACTTTAGAGATGATTTACCCATACTATTTTCCTTAGAACTGTTTAGTGTTCTTATAGGCGTTCTTACTTTCGGTTGTTATTTATTGTTACTACTCACTGAGTTTGAAGTACTCACTCTACTCCCTGCACCTTGTGTGTAGATACATGGATCTAGGAGGGCAGTTGAGCTGTATATTGCTGTCTTTCCAGTTGCTGGGAGACATCGAGGTAGCTGCCGGCGTCTGCAGGACCCGATCTCTCCCTTCGTCTATTTATCTCTTGGTTATCCTGCTTAGACATCAGTTGTATAGGATTTACTCTATTGTTAGAGGCTCAGACTTGTAACACCGGATCCATTAGGGCTATATTTTAGTTGTTTCATATTTCCCACTTGTTATTATTGTCATGAAAACAGGTTATTTGACATTAAACGGAACATCCTTAATTTAATAATTGAACTGGTTATCAAGAAATGGTCGGGCTTGCTTAGCAATGTGTTAGGTGCCATCACGACCAGGGTTTGGGTCGTGACAGAGGATGAATATCATTGATATAGCATGATTTGTAAAATCATTGATCTCAATCCTATTTTTAATCACTATTATGAACTGCTAAGTCACTTTTGCTGAAAGTAAATAATTAAAGTATATTCTTTTTAATGAATTGGAAATTGGGAAAAATAAATTAAAATTGTTATTTGACTCATATGCATATTTTGGACTAAGTATGGATCGGGCTGCACGCCGCAGTGAATATTATGACTGAATATGGATCGGGCTGCACACCGCAATGAATGTTATGATTATATAGCGCTTGGGCTGAAGGAGCCCCCCCAGGAGTCTGTACACACCCCCAGTGAGCGCCTTTGATGTTAAATGGATCAGGCTACGCACCGTAGCGGTCATGTGCATTGCATTGCGTTCATGCATTGTTATTTACTTGTGTTAACTGTTATTAGCTATTGTTGTTGATTTGTAGCAAGATATCAGACTGTTAGTTTTAGCTGAGCAGTCTTGTTTCCAGAGTTATTAGAGTTGTTGAGGTAGCTGCTTGACGTTTACAAGACCTGACTTCTCTTCTTATTCCAGTTTTATTTATATATATATTTTTCAGACTCGAGTATTTCGTTCAGATATTGTTATCCAATTTTGTTTAGAGGCTCTAGACTCGTGACCCTAGATCTTTTGGGAGTGTTTTATCGTTTTTCGCACCTCTCAGTATTTTCCTTCTAGAAATATTGGATTGTTACTCTAAAATTATTATATTCTCCCTAGATTGTTGGTTTTGAGATTTATTGTTAGTTTGAGAGCGACTGTTGGTCAGGCTTGCCTAGCTTTAGGGTTGGGCGCCATCACGGTCGGGTTTGGGTCGTGACAAGTTGGTATTAAAGCCTAGGTTACTAGGCTCTAGAGTTATGAGCCGGTTTAGTAAGCTCTCACGGATCGGTACGCAGATGTTCCTATCTATCATCGGGAGGCTACAGAACCTTTAGGAAACACTTCACTTTCTTGGAATTCTTATCGTGCATATTTGATTCATCTTGAGATATAACTCTAGAAATTCCTTCCACACGTCTGTATGCGAACGCGAGCGCTCAGTAATATATTTGCCTTGATGGCTGGTGATTCCTCGATCGAGGGGTCAGATGTAATCTCCGTGAGTTCATATTGGGCCATCCTGGAGGACTTGAGGCCGAATCTTCACCTATGGCTTAAGTACCTAGGTGCTAATTTTGCGAGCTGGTATTATGAACTTATATGTTTAGTATTGTCCCTAATTGTGGGAATGTCGGCTAGATAGCTACGTGATGAGTATATTGGTGTTGTGTGGTGTGTCAATATGACTTGGAAGTGTCGAAGAAGGACTGCTAGATGATAGATGTACCATTAAGTGTTTGATTTCCTTGTGATTGGATGTGTTGCCCAGAGTTGCGGGTGCGTGGTGAATCTTTTCAGTTCCCCTTGTTGGGAGCGAAGTACATAGCACGTTGCGGTTGAGTTCGGACCCAGGAAGATTATATGATTGTGTAACATATATGATGGTGGAAGGCATGCTGAAATATTGAATTGAGGCGAAGCAGGTGGGATATCTCCTACGGGGTGTCCTTAAGTAGTATGATCCTCATGTGTAATCGAAAGGTAATTTCTTTGTGTCATGGTTCGAATAGGTGCAGCACATGTCCATGTATCAATTTTGACAATATGATACAGGTAGTATTGACATTAATGTTGTTGATATACATTTTGATGTTTTGTCGAGTTGTAGCTGTGTTGTTAGGATGATTTTGGTGATTCTCTGTCAGGTGGATAAGCCCAATTACAAAGAAAACTCTGCCGAAATTTTTGAAAAATTTGGGGCTTAGTAAAAATTTGGCCGCCTAGAGAGTAGGCTTAACTGTTATGCGAGTGAATGCAAGAAAATGCAGAAAAGTTAAAATTACAGATGATTTGTGTTTCTACAAGCTTATGAAATAGTGAGTTTAATCTCACCATGGAATACGACAGCAATAGAGTATATGTATTTTGCTATATATGGCTTCGAGCTAAGTTGGGGAGGTTGCCGTTGATTAGCTGATTGCATGATTATGTGCTATGTTGGTTCTCTCTTAAAGTATACTAACGAACCAGTTCTGGTTGCAGACATTGAGCCGAGAACAACACAAGTGAAGGAATTTTTTTGAAAGGATATCAAGAGATCGGATGAACAAGAAGGAAGTTTCGATGGTTAAGATAAATTAGTATTCTCTTCAGCGTTAGTGCGACCGGTGCTTTGGTGGTACGCCCTAAATATTATTGCGGTAGGTTGTGGGACTGTGTCCCACTGGAAGATTATATAAGTGTGGCATGCAGTCACTTGACTGATTAAAGATGTAAACCAAGTATGAAGGTTGTGATAGTGTCGTTAAATTAAGGAATTCATACCTAGAGGGCACTTGGCCTATTGGGTTGTGAACTAGGGAGGATTACTTCGATTATGATGGTTGTTCTTGTGTGTTATGAGAAAGGGGAGTTATTATGGACCCTTTAAAGGTTTTCAAACTAGTTTATTGTGATTAGAATCATCTTGAAATCAGCGGATGGACTTAATGTGAATGATGAATCTATATCCGGCCAGATGTGCGCATTTTTTGTAATGCGGTCCTCATGGAGGAGTAGTTAGAATGATGCTTCATTGTCAGATATCTCGTGTAGTGATGCATTGTGTCGTGTGAGTTGTGAGACAACTCGAGAAATTGCTTACATGTTGAGAATCCACGTAGGAATGATGTTATATAAGCAACTTGGCTGTTGAAATTCTGATTGTATATCGCGCATCAATTGTGCTTGGGTGTTGTAGCTTATAACGCTATATGTCCCTCAGAGATATTATTATGCACTTAACATGCGTACGACCGATATTCAGTATTTTGTTGTAATGAGAAAATTTGGCTCGATGTGCATCTCCTTATGTGCGATCTATGCGCGGATCGGGTGGCACGCCCCCATGGGTATGTTATCCAGATCAGGTTACATGCCGCAACAATGTAATATCAAGTATAGTTTTCTATATGCCATCGTTGTATGCCTTGCTTCCTGTTTTTCAAGGAAAGTCTCTATTAGTGCGTAAGATTTGATAATTTCTTCCAGACCTCATTTTCTTTAGTACTGCATTCAAATTGGTAGCCTATTGGCATATTGGGGCATCATATGCGACATTTAATTATGTCTGGAGTGGCTTATTGCCCGAGCACTTTGTACTGAGTGAGACAAAATCATTGAATTCAGGATCGTGCAATCTGAGTATATGAAGTAAAGTAAAGAGCTAAGACCATTGTTTGGTTCAGAATAAGGTGATAGTTCTCGCCAATAGTATAGAACTAATGAAATGTTGTTTCGACAATGGCTAATAATGTGTACAGGTCTCATCTATGGTGTCATCATTGTAAGAATTTTCACAAGACCTGTGTATGTCATGCAAAGCATGGGATGTGTAGTGATTCCTCCTAAGTGATTAGATAAATGATCTTTGGATGATTGGTAAAAATGATATGACTAAGTGGAAGTGATTTGATGAGAGTAAATGCCTAAGAGAAAGGTAATGTGATTAAACCGATTATATTTCAGCAGTATTGCGGCATGTTCTTGTTGGGTCTACTAGTAGTACTCGGGTTTGCTTGGTAGAACAGGTAAATATTGAGTATCTGTTGTGGAATGATTAGGTATCAAATGGGTGCATGTATTCGCACGGTGGAACCGGAATCAGGCATGATGATTTGTGTGTTATATGGAGTTCTGATGTACATGCTATATTGTGGTAGTGGATCTTCATTCGCTGGTGTGTTATATTATGGATGCGGTGTTGGAAGTCGGACTTATTGTTGTAGTGTTGGGTGATTTGAAACTATTACATTTGGGGCTACGCTAGGAATTCCACGGGTTAAGTGGTGAAGGGCGTTAGAATATATTTTAGCAGAGTGATTATATTTCAAAGAATCAGCGGACCGCTGGGAATGAGTACTTTCTTAATTGGGCATTTGTAACAGATGTCGGTGCAGAGGTTGCTACCATTGATTCCGTTCCGTTATTGAGGGACTTTTTGGATGCGTTTCATGTGGCCGGGCATGTAATTGGGTGAGATTGTGGATTTCGGTATTTATTTGGTGCCTTCGGCAGGAGTTATAGAAGTGGGAGAAACATTTTCAGGCTTCTTGGTACCGAGTTCGTTGGCAGGCCGATATGGCTACGCATTTAGCTTGAGTTAGCTTGGTTGAACCTGAGTTGTTTTTCGATGTTGTGAGACATTGTGATTTGTTAGTTATGGGCAAATGTGGTGCGGTTCTATTGAGAATTCATAGAGAAAGTCGAGCGGGAAGAATAATTGAGTGTTGCTCGGTGTATGGAGCACTGGTTATGGTCTATCAGGTTGTGTGTTGTGTGCTCTCTATTTCACCGTGGGTGTAATGAATTCCGTTGGTTTCACACATCAAATGTTCGTGGTTGTTGATTTTGAGCATATCGGCTTGAGTTGCTTAAGGTGTAACGATGTTGGGATATGATCGCGCATTATAGCGAGGCTACATGAGTTATGACCTTTCAGAGTAGATTCAGGCATTCTATTTCTATGATGTGAGACGGGGTCTCCGTCTTGTATTATAATGGAATTGATGAGCTTGAGGTACATCTCTTTCGATTGAGTCATTTGTTATGATTTGAGTGTGTTCAGATCGTTTTTTACTGGTGCGTGTATTATGCAAGATGTAGTTTAAACTTGTATTGAGGTATCATATCATCAAAGTGATGTTGGATTCGAGGTGACCATTGGGTTCACTAATGAATACAGACAGATTTGATCTCAGCTTGTCAGGAAAATAATATCGAGGTTTGACCCAGAAATCTGTTGTGATATCAGTCAAGGGAAGTGATTTAATGAATGGTTGATCTGAGAGATGATTATGGTTTATAGCATGTTTCATTCATCGTTGGCAGTAGAAGAAAGTTTGGGAATAAGGCTTTAGCTAATAAGAAGTTCTCTGCCGGTAATTGGTTGTTGGGGACAACTGCTGTGAATAGAAGTTATGATTCCAAGTGTTTAGTTTAGGCGGCATATCATAAGTTTTCACCTGAGGGTGCAATTATGGGTTATTACAGCTGGTTCGGGCTTACTCTGAGTACAAATGTGAATTTCTGATCTTGTGTTTGATTTTCGAAAAGTGCGACGTGGTTGTATGGTTTTGGTTTATAGATTAAATGAACTGCGAAAGTTCAGATGCATTGTGTTATCGGTGCTATGCGAGATAGGGTGATGAGGGATCACCCCGAGTATATGGTTGGTAAGATCATTCAGCTACTGGTTGGCTTCTAGAATAACTCTCGATATGCTCGAGGACGAGCATTTGTTTAAGTTGGGGAGGATGTAACGACCCGACCCGTCGTCACGGGAGTTACCACCCTGTTTTCCTCTTTTTATGCTTCTATATGTTTCATTATATATGTTTGGAGAATTTGAAGTAATTCAGATAGAGTTTGGTGAGAAATGAGGCAATTGGTCTCTTTATGAGAAGGTTAGTTTGGAAAAGTCAACCGAATGTTGACATATGAGTTAGAAGACTCGGAATAGATTTCTGATGATTCAACTAGTTTTGGGAGATGGTTTAAGACTTAGGAGAGCAACCGAAATTGAATTTGGAGGTCCGGTGTAGAATTAGGCTTGAATTGGCTAAGGTTGGATTTCGACGAATTCTGGATGGTAGGTGAGATTTTGATCCGAGAGTCAGAATGGAATTCCGAGAGTTGCAGTAGCCCCGTTAGGTGATTTTGGATATGCGTGCAAAGTTTCAAGTCATTCGGAGGTGTTTAGGTCGGGTTTTAGATCAAATGCAAGTTTCAGAAGAACTTAGCCTTAAATCCGATTTAAATTTTGTGTTTTGATGTTAGTTTTGGTGATTTGAGAGTGAAACTAAGTTTTCATGATCATATGTGACATGTTAATATGTTCGTATGCGGTCTCGAGGAGCTCGAGTGAGTTTCGGATAGGTTTGGGTTGCGTTATGCTCGTTTTTCTTATGCCTCAACATCGTTTCATCAAGCATAAATAATATCATATTGAACAAATAAACTCTGATTACTATTTTGAATGAAGCATTAGATCTGTATTGTAATTCCGGACCCATAGCAAAAAGAATCATCGAATTTAGACATCGTATGAGGATTTTATGGCCATTTTACTAAGGTTGCCCAGATTTTCAAGTTAATGACGAAACAACCCCTGACGGCGTATTAAAAACCTGCACTATTTGTAAATCTTAAAATCTACATATCTCCTTCATTATAAGATGCATAATAGTGCATTTAATAAGAAAAATATTGCTATCATTAGATTAAAATGCAATTTGTGCAAATTGTATTATTAAAATAAAAAAGTTATCTTAGCTAGCAGAAATGAAAATGTTGATCAAATAAATAAAAGGCTGATTGCAAATTTTTATGGTAAAAATAAATATTTTTTAATTTTTGACTCGGCAGAAGATGGTACCAACAATTATTACCGAGAAGAATACTTAAATACTTTATTACCAAATGACCTTCTACCATATAGGTTTGTTGTCAAGTTTATTTTTTCTCAAGCATATTAGTGCCACCGAATATATAATAGACTAAGTTAAAATTGATTTTCCATATAGATTGATTTAGAAAAAAATAATATGCTCGTCATGCTACAGAATTATTTAAATCCGCCGAATTACTTATGTAATAGCAAATAGATTGTATATAGAAGTTTTGATAATAACGTTATATATCTGACAAGAGGGATTGCTTTGATGGTAAGCAACCCCCACTTCCACCAAAGATTTTGTAGTTCGAGTCTCCCCAAAAGCAAGGTGAAAAGTTCTTGGAGGGAAAGATGTTGGCGGTCTATTTGGAAAAAACCTCTCTACCCTAGGGTAGGGATAAGTTCTGCGTACACACTATCTTTTTGGATAACGTTACACATGCAAAAATTATAATACTGGTCAATGTACTTCTAAGTATATTTTTATCCCCGAATTCAACTTTTGTTTTTCCGAAACTAAAGAATATCCTTTTAAATCAGTGAGAAAGTAATTTTCGGTACATTTATATTTTGCAGCAATAATAAATAAAGCACAACGACAACATCCTAAATACTGGACTATTATTACCGCAATATTTTTTTTTGCATGAACAACTATATGTTGCACTTTCAAGAGAGACAACAATATCGACAACAAGAGTTTTGGTTATATCAAAGCGACCAAAGCATTAGAAGGAAATATACATAAAAAAAAAAAACATCATCTGCAAAGAATTGTTTGGTAAGAAACTATCACATCAAATACTTTAAAATTATAGTAATATGTAATATCTAACTAACATGACTAAATTGATTATTTGTGTAAGTTTTGATGATGTCCTTTCATATTAAATTCACGTATTATGCTATTGTAGTAATTTTAGATGATTTAAATGTTTAAACCATTGGGTGCCACTATTAACGTGTAACACACGTTCATAGATACTAGATATTATAAATGCATGAATGTAATGTTGATTGATCTAATAGCCTTAAAATAACTATTTCATCTATTTATATCTAACTATATTATTATAAAATCACGAATGTAATTGTTGCTTAACCAAAATAGCCTTAAAATAACTATTTCATATTAGATAAATTATAATAACCAAACTTTTGCCTAACATGTAGACTTTGTTTCTATTGAATAGCCCTGCGACCTGGTTCCATTTGTGGTATTCTTTCAAATAGAGGAAATTGTAAAACATTTTCTAAAGCTAATATTAGGTCTCCAAAGTAAATCGTGAAAGGAATATGAGTCACAAATCAGTTGGCAAAAAACCTAGGAAACAGACAAAACTAATTAAGCTAATGAATTATTTTCATGTTTAGAGGTACACATTTTTGTGTATGTATCTTAAATTTAAAGTATAATACTAACTATTTTGGGAATCAAATTCCTAACTTTCAACATTTGATCATGAATAATAGTCCTACTCAACTAAGAATCCAATACTCCATATTAGTTCATCAAGGTAATATGTGGCTTGTGTTGTAAGGTAAATTTACAAAAATTTTACTGATTTCAAGAGCCATAATATTAGGAAAATTAATATCAAGATAGTTATGTTATATAGTTCAAACAAGAAAACATTTATATAAGATAAATTTTTAATTGATTTAAAAGTCCTAAATGTTAGGACTTTCTACATATTTCAAATCAAGAAAAATCTAATTAAGAATTTATATTTAATTTCAAAATTCTAAATATTAAAAAAGTAATTAAATAATAATTTTATCCAACAGAAAATCTTTTTTAATGGGTAAAAAATTGATGTTGTAAAGACAAAATATGTATTCATGCAAGTTTACACCACATGCAATATTAATAGTTCAAATTATATATTGCATTAAAAAATTATTATCTTTACATATAAAATTAAAAATAATATAGGTGGCACATGAAATATTAATGAATATTTATAAGAACATTTCAAGACTGGTATGTTTTAAAGAAAAAAATAATAAACTTTGTGGGGGAAAAAATGTAGACCTCATACAAAGGATGAGCATTTGAAAGGTGTGGACTTGGCTTTACTAATGCCTTTCACCGAACTTAAGGGCCAATATTCAGATATTTCCTGCTAAATTCATCAAATATTTCAATTAACAAAGAATCTGTCAGTATCCAAGAACTACTTTGCAATTGGATAAACTTGTTTTCTTTTTATTATTTGACACTAAAGAAGCTAATAATAAATCTGTGACTTTCTCTAACAAGTCTTTACACAAAAAACTGCATGGGTGGGCAGTTGCAATTGAATCCTTGTTCTTCATCTTCAGTTGCTACTACTTTCCATAATGGAGCACATAATTTTTGCAGAAAGTTTAATATTTTACCATTTAAAGCCCATTCCCTTGAATCTTCAGTTGCTAGTACTTTCCATAATGGAATTTACTCAAGAATCCAACCAAGAAAATATTTTGAAATCATGTCATCAAATGGGTTTCATCTGAATGCTGTGTCTTTGCTGGATGGTGAGTTTGATCTTCTTCATTTAAAAATACAGTCTTTAACATTTATTAATATTTCTTTATTAGCTCAGTTAATCTTCTTCCAAGTGTTTGATATGTTGCTTATCATATACTATTTAGTTTTGTAATTTGGTTGACTCTGACTTTGTAGTTTTACTTACTTTTAGTACTTACCTTGCTTTGTAGCCATATCTGAAATTCTTTTCTTGATATGCTGGTAAAGAATTTTGTTTATCTTTGCTTAACTCTTTAAGTTTAAAAGTGCAGCTTGTCTTGGAATAGAAGACAGTTCCAGTTTAATCCAAAATTAGTCGGTGTTAAACCAATTTATGTACTGTACTAAAGTATCCCAAAGCTGAACTTCCTCAATAATTGAGTTGGGCTAAAGAGAGAAAAAAAGAAAAGAAAAAGAAACAACCATTTAACCTATTAGATATATGGTGTTGTAGAATTTCAGAAATTTCCTTTATTTTCACTTAGTAGTTTCTGCTCTTTGCATTGACAAACCATAGATGGAATTGTAGTCATATTAAAACATCTTATTTAAGGTTTACAAAACCTCTTGTAGGCTTTCCTTTTTTGCTTTTTCGATTGTAGATAAAAATGGATGATATTGAAATTCTTGTTCTTGATGATAGCTCACCTCCACCCATGAACTGCGGTTTGTTCTTTACATAATTATTTTCTGATTGTATTTCCATTAGTTAATTTAAATATCAAATCTCTGACATATGTTCGGCTTCAAAATCTATGCCAGAACAAGTGCCTTTGACAGAGTTAGAAAATGCGGCGATCACGGTCAGCATAACTGTTATTGGAGCTTCAGGTGACCTAGCCAAGAAGAAGATTTTTCCAGCTTTATTTGCTCTTTTCTATGAAGATTGTTTGCCTGAGGTTAAATTTCGTATCTCCGACTATATATTGTTATCTACTAATCACACACAAAAATAAAATGGAGCTTAGATTAATTTGTAGAGCCATCGTAAGTAGCTCATGATGTGTCTTTGCTTGTATGTTTCAGGATTTTATAGTTTTTGGTTATTCACGAACAAAAATGAGTGATGAAGAGCTGAGAAACATGATCAGTAAGACCTTAACTTGTAGAATTGATCAGAGGTATGTCATTATGTCTAGTCACTTTAACATGCGAATATTTGTGGTGTTTATGGTTTTGGAGCTGATGGAATCCATGTCATTGAGGGTTTGCAGAGAGAATTGCGAGGCTAAAATGGGCCACTTTCTGGAAAGATGCTTTTACCATTCGGGCCAGTACAATTCTGAGAATGATTTTGCAGAACTGGATTACAAATTAAAGGAAAAGGAGGTAATTCATGTGGTTGTACTTATCGGTGTTGCAGTCTGTTTTTGCACGTCTAGAAAGAAACTATAACAGTAAACTGAATGTCATCTTTACATCTTATCTGTATAAGTAACCAATCATCTTAAGTAGTTTAATGTTTTTCTACTACTAAGATTTTAATTCTTGACAAGTCTCTACATCTTTAAAGTATTCTCTATGTAAGATACATTGTCCATTAATTTGTGTGGCCACTGAATATCACCAACTATGACCCTTAAAGGCAACATCCTGTTGCTGCAAGAAGTAAGATACAGACTATCCGGATAAGAAAAGGAACATAATATAGACAAGATATGAAATCGTGGTTTATTTGGTGTTTAAAATATTTTTGGCAAGATAATCGGAATGATTTACTCAGTGCCTTGAAGATTGAGGTAAGAAGCCCGTCAGGTAAAAATGGAGCTAGACATCATTGACTGCAGATACTATGACCTAAGCACATTTAAGTTTTGTTATGACATTGTGTGTCAGTGTAAAGTGATTATATGAAAGATTTATAATAGTTTAATGCTTGTCTAAGTTGAGATACTAGATGACTGGACCAAGTGAAAGTTTCATTAGGTGCAAGAGTTGATGCACTCTCCAGATGGAAAAACTTCTCCTGAGAAATTCACGCTCCCCTTGAGTCTAAGAATAGCAGAATTTCACTTTAATAAACTACCCTTTGTCCTTGAGAATTGGCTGGGTATAGCGGGAAAGAGATTGACAATATAGTTATATATCACATAAGAAGGGTACTCTCCATATTATTTTGGGGAATTTCCTCCCTGATCTTTTTTTTCAACTTTGGAGAAATCTGAACTCTGAACTATGCGGAAATCTGTAAAAGGTCTGACTCCAGGAAAGAGGTGTATATGTACATATGTACAAAATAAAAAACTATAACCTTAGTTTCCTTGGTTTACTGATTCTAATTTGATCAACCCCTACAATACATTTAAGTCGAAGAATCAAAGAATCACCCAAAACGAGACCCCTATTATTATTTCCATCTAAGCAGTGACAAGAGAGTTAAAGGGGAACTTCCACAACTTCTGTTAGTTCAACATGCTACTCAATATTAGTTAAAATACACAGATTTCATTTGCAAAGTCTCTGCCATGCATGTTGGCATAAATGCTTTATATAATCGTGATGCTTTGTTCAGATTATGGAAAATGAATACCGCATCTTCCTTTAAAGAGTTTACTCCATGGATGAGAGATATTGGACTTACTTTTATGGACTGTTTGCTCAGTTTCTTTCCCTTTGACGTGAGATAATAAGAATATTCTCATTTTATTTACTGTCGTGATATTTACTGTCGTGATGATGTACTTAGAATTCTTTGCTCACAGCTTTTGCACATTACATGTATGCACTTCTGTTGAAGCATATACTGGAAAGTGAAAGAGCTGGTTCTGTGTTAGACTTTATACTTTATTCAGGACTGCAAATCCTCAAAATTTGGCAGGATTAATGTTTATGTCTAGTTATAATCTTATGCTCAGTTACGTTTTCGTAACTGCTGTGATTATGCTTTCCTTGAGCCAAGGGTCTATTGGAAGCAACCTCTCTACCTTCACTAGTTCATGTTATCCTTATTGTATCCTGGGGTTTGAATGTCAAAAATTAGTCTTCGCTTGATGCAGCATTACTGCATTTTAATGTTCTTTACTTCGGAATCATGAATGATACAAAGCTGATTGTGAGTGCTGATCATGTGATCACATTTTAGGGTTGTAGGGTTTCTAATAGGTTGTTTTACTTATCAATACCTCCAAATATATTCGTGGATGTGGTGAGATGTGCAAGTCTTAAAGCTTCTTCAACAAGTGGGTGGACAAGGGTCATTGTTGAGAAACCGTTTGGTCGTGACTTAGAATCATCTAGTGAACTGACCAGATGCCTAAAGAAGTACCTAACTGAGGAGCAAATATTCCGGTAGGATTAACTGCATTTTCTTTGTGGATATAACGTCGGTTGGAGTTTGATTATGTTGGTTTTCTATCAGAATTGACCATTACTTGGGAAAGGAACTTGTTGAGAATCTCTCAGTTCTTCGTTTCTCAAATCTTGTCTTTGAGCCTCTGTGGTCCAGAAACTACATCCGCAATGTCCAATTCATATTTTCGGAGGATTTTGGTACTGAGGGACGAGGAGGGTGAGGTTCATTACTCTGCTACAGCTACTTAAAAAATACTGTATTCTGTTGGAGTTGGATCTCTAACTTATTGCTCTTTTGGCTCAGGTACTTTGACAATTACGGCATCATCCGAGATATAATGCAAAACCATCTCCTCCAAATATTAGCATTGTTTGCTATGGAAACACCTGTCAGCATGGATGCCGAGGACATCAGAAATGAAAAGGTATCCAGATGTTTGCCACAAACCATTCTCATAATCGTGCATTTCACAAAACGTAGATCCTCCAAATGACTATAAATAGAGAGAACACAATGTTCAAGTTCATTTAATAAACATGTCCACAACTAGATCTGACTGTTTTGGTGGTTCAGGTTAAAGTTTTAAGGTCAATGAGGCCATTGCAGCTTGAAGATGTGGTACTTGGCCAGTATAAAGGTCATAGCAAGGGTGGTAAGTTATATCCAGCTTATACAGACGATCCAACTGTGCCAAACAGTAGTGTCACTCCAACGTTTTCTGCTGCTGCACTCTTTATTAATAATGCACGCTGGGACGGGGTTCCTTTCCTCATGAAAGCTGGAAAAGCTCTCCATACTAGAAGGTTAGCGGATTTTCCTTTTCTCCATAATGATATTTTCAGCCATATATACAAAATGATCCAAAGTCTTGTAACATTGAAAATGCAGGGCGGAGATTAGGGTACAGTTCAGACATGTTCCTGGAAATTTGTACAAAAAGAACTTTGGAACTGATCTAGATAAGGCCACAAATGAGCTAGTTCTGCGCTTACAACCTGATGAAGCCATATATTTGAAAATCAACAACAAGGTTCCTGGTCTTGGAATGAGACTTGACCGGAGTGACCTTAATCTTCTTTACAAAGCAAAGTAAGAGAATACTGTTCGACTATAAGTTATTAAAAAGTTATAACTGCTTAATTATCTTGCACTTCACCATTGCCTGTTTGTTCTGTGAATATATGCTATAATGCTTTCAGGGATCGATGAAATACTTCTGATATAGAACCAGGAATATACTTTGCAGCAGATTATTTAATTAATATAGAGCCAGGATTATAATTTGCAACAGATTTCTCAATGCTCTTTATTTCTGATGAATAACTTACAATGCTGATTATTTTGAGATTACATGAGGCAGGCATTTCAATTGACTTAAAAATTATCTTACTCCACATTTTGGGTCGTTTGTGAAGGTATCGAGGTGAAATACCAGATGCATATGAGCGGCTTCTGTTAGATGCTATAGAAGGAGAGCGAAGATTGTTCATTAGAAGTGATGAGCTGGATGCTGCATGGGCTCTATTTACACCATTGCTGAAGGAACTAGAAGAGAAGAAGATTGCGCCAGAGCTTTATCCGTATGGCAGTAGGGGTCCAGTAGGAGCACATTATCTTGCTGCAAAGCACAACGTTCGTTGGGGAGATCTGTCTGGTGATGATTGATTTGTATCCGTACGCATCTTCTCCCCAATATTGGAAAATATTGACTATAAATGTATGAATATTGAGGAGCATGGCTAGATGACATAATCTTTCTTTCTGTTGGGAATAAACCCCCAACAGAAATAATATTCACGCTAATACAGCGAAATAATAATATAGTAATAAGATATGGTAATCAACAAGAATAAAAAACAAACAAGGACACAAAGATTTTTAATGTGGAAAATCCTTCTGAATAAAGAAAAAAATTACGAAACCGAGAGGAGCAAAGTAATGCACTATAATGAGAAATTTTACGCTTAATAGTCCCCAATAAAATACTCTAGGGACCACTATACACTCAAAAGAAATAATTCTCTTATAAGATTTTCACCTCATTATAATATTGTTTACTCTTTATTTCTCCTCACACACTATACTGCCTATGAATACCTCACACTACTCTCTAACTCTCATATATATATTTTCTTCTGGGATTGGTGTGAAAAAATGAGAAGCTGAAGGCTTCTGTTTACGGAAAAAATGGCCACCCAATTCAGCCAATCAGAAGGCTTGTTACATTGCAAATTGCTGCTGGAACTTGTCAATTTGCAAGAATGCAAATTGTTACCAAAAACAACTTTGGCCAAGAAATTAGACTTTCTTTATCCTTTTGTTCTTTTTTATTATGGGGATGGACCCCACAATCTCCCTCTCCACACCCATTCTTCTTAAAGAGGTCATACCGGACTTCTAACTTGAGTGCATGCCGACAAGTTCTTTGTACAATTCGAACTTGTCTCTTGGTACTACCTTGGTCAGCATATCTGCAAAATTCTCACTTGTGAAAATCTTTCGGACTAGTAGAGATTCACTCTCTACATTTTCTCGAATCCAGTAATATCTTACATCGATATGTTTGATCCTTGCATGGTACTTGTAGTTCTTGCTCAAGTCTATTGCACTTTGGCTGTCACAATAGACACCATACTCCTTCTGCTGCAAGCCAAGCTCTTGAAGGAATCGTTTCAACCATATCATCTCCTTGCCAGCTTCAGTAGCGACAGTGTACCCTGCTTCAGTTGTAGAGAGTGTGACACACTTCTGCAACTTCGACTGCTATGATATAACCCCCTCTGAAAGTGTAAACAAATATCGAGTTTTTATTATAATTGCCACTTACCATATCCGCATCTATATAGCCCTTCAAGACCGGATCAAATCATAAATAATTTCTTGCGGTACCTCTTAGGTACCTGGGTATCCACTTGACTGCTTCCCAATGTTCTTTTCCAAGATTTTCAAAAAACTTGCAGACAAAACCAACTGCACGAGCAATATAAGGTGTATACGGTAAAATTGGAGGTTCCAATTTTCGTCATTACGACACCTCATAAGCACATCTCAAAGACTCGAGACTACGGTTGAGGTTCATCCCCGAGGGCTATCGATGCTCGACCTCAGGGCAGCACAGACCAACTGTTATTGTGAGAAAGTGGGGAGCTCCCAAGGCGCGTAAATAGATCTAATAAAGTCTAGTGGACTGGTCCAAAAATGAATCAAGGCATTAAATGGCTGTACCAACCTCATATCTTTGTAATTAATGCATTTGTACTATGTTGGGATTCTCCCTCATATATAAAGGGGATCTCTGTCATTTTGCAAGGGTCAAATATTCAAATACTAAGAAATGCAAGAACATTCTCTATGCTCTCTAACATATTCTCTTGATCTCATTACTTCCCTTTATTGCTTACTTTCATTATGTTCTATTTATTGTTCATAATTTAGTGCTTATCGGTGATCATAAAGAGCCATCATAGTATCTCCCATAACTGTTAGTCCTCCCTCGATCACTCTAAGACGGTCACCCAACTCGACCCCGAGGCCTCATATACGACAGATTGAGACCCCGATCTCCAGCTGTTTGGTTTCGTTATCATATCATCTCTAAGCTATAATCTTGTTGTCTAATCTTTTACTTAGCATCCATTACCTAACAACTAGCATAAAATAGATCATGTATTTTCAGATTCACATAATAAAATTTATATTTTTACGGTAAATAGTTTGGCGCCCACCGTAGGGCTAAAAATAATACTGATTATATTATTGCTGGTTCATTCCATAATGTAAGTTATCTTTCACACTTTTTCTTGTCCAAGATCTTCGATTTCAGGTCAAAATGTCTAACTCAATAAATGGATGCGAAAATAACGGTCTTGAGAACCACAGAGAGAATGGTGTAGCTGTTCCAGGTATTTGTGCACCACTACTAAACCCTAAAGGCTCGCCTGAGCCGATCCCTGCGGATGCAGTCTCACGCGATGCCCAACACGTTGATATAAGCTCCCAAACCAACTTGAGCATACACCAAGAAGATCAACAAGAAATCTAAAAACCCCCAACTCGGGAGGACCAGGAGGTTAGCCTTCACGTTATTTTTGAGATGTCGCAGGCACAACAGCTGGCAATCGCTCAGCTGTAGAGCCACCAAAAACCCCAAGTACAACGGCCCCAAGAAAGCCTCTCAGACCGAACATGTACTAGAAATATCGAGCAACAATGGGTCGGCAACCGACCTCGCCATCATAAAATGCTTGAGGACCTCACAAGGAGGATCGAGTCAGGCAAGAAGAAGATAGAAGCCAATGACAAGAAGGTCGAGACCTATAATTCTAGGTTCGACCAAATTCCGGTCGCACCTCAAATCCTGAAAGGTGTGGATTCAAAGAAGTTAGTGTAGAAGATATTCTCGCAGGAAGCAGATCCAAAACCCATTCCAAAGAAGTTCAGAATGCCAGACCTTCCAAAGTATAACAAAACCTCGGAGACGAACACGTTACTGCCTACACTTGTGCGGTGAAGGGCAGTGACCTAAAGGATGATGAGATCGAATCTGTCCTACTGAAAAAGTTCGAAGAAATGCTTTCAATAGGGGAAATGATGTGGTATCACAACCTGGCCCCAAACTCGATAGATTCATTTTCCATGCTGGCAGATTCTTTCATAAGGGCACATGTTGGTGCCATCAAAGTAGCTACAACCAAATCTGACATCTTCAAATCAAGCAAAGAGAGAACCAGATGGTGCAAGAGTTCTTGTATCACTTTCAAATAAAATGAATGGAACTACCACCAGTCTCCGACAACTGGGTAGTACAAGCCTTTACTCAAGGATTGAATGAATGAAGCTCGGTAGCTTCGAAATAGCTTAACAGAATTTTGTTGAATACCCCACCGTGACTTAGTCAGACGTCCATAAACGATACCAATCAAAGATTAGGGTCCAAGATGATCAACTAGGAGCCCCCTCGGGCTCGGTATATCCCAGCAGGCTCTCGGCAAAGAAGTTGAAGCCCAATAAAGAAAGATACAAACCATAACCCGAAGATAGAAAAAACGCTCAAAGGCGTAACGTACCCCACAGTAATCGAAGAATGGGTCGAGGCTAGAACCCTTGGGGACTTATCAGCAGAGCTAGATTCGATAGGCACACAAGGCTAACAGAGGCACCTCACTTGTCGGAATACAACTTTAATATCGATGTCTCTGACATCGTATTCACCATTAGTAAAATCAGAGACGGCAGGTTGCCTAGGCTTGTACAATCAGATACTTCACAAATGTATCTTAACTTAATGTGTGAATTTCACAACACGCACGGCCACAACATCGAGGATTTCACCAGCCCCGAGAAGAAGTAGACTGACTACCCAGCAAAGGCCACATATTAGAATTCCTCAGCGACCGGGCTAAAAGTCAGTTCCGAGAAAGAGAGGCGACCAAGAAGAACGAAACAAATGAGCCAAAACATGTCATCCACATAATATTGGGAGGCATCGATGCCCCACATGAATATATCTAGAGAATAGCAAACTCAGGGTTACATACCCGAGGATGCTCTCACATTCAGTGGCGAGGACATCGAGACCTTGTCTCATCTCACAATGACATGCTGGTAATCTCTTTCCTTGTAAATAAATTTCAAAGTAAAACGTGTACTTGTGGATCTAGGTAGCTCGGCCAACATTATCAGGTCGAGGGTGGTAGAGCAGCTCGAACTACTTGACCAAAATTGCCCGACTTTCGAGTTCTCAATGGATTCAACATGGTGAGAAAAACAAGGAAAAGGGAAATCACCCTCCCAGTCAACGTGGCCGGTATAACCTAAAATGCCAAATTCTATGTCATCGAAGGAGATATGAGATACAACACCTTCCTCTGAAGGCCATGGATACACTGCATGAGAGCAGTTCCATCCACTCTCTATCAAATGATGAAATTCCCAACAAAGGATGAGATAAAAACCATCTATGAGGAACAACATGTGGCAACAAAAATGTTTGCAATGCACGATACGATGCCGACACCAGTACGTCCACCATCGAAGGAGACAAAGGGTAATAAAATAGTAAAATAGCAATAAAAACTACATCTTTGGCTAATCCCGATTGATCGAAGCATAGGCCTGTACCACATCCTCAAAACAAGTGATTGAAACATATGAGGGCTCGAAATACCGCCAACACTAAGGTATGACCATCTCCTTTTTTTTCAATTACATTCTACACTAACCTGAGTGCCGGTATTAAATCGAAACGGCCAAAGCGCTTTCCAACTCGAAGGCCTTAGGTTCTAAAAAGCATTTGTTGCACTCTTTTCCTTCAATCGGGTTTTATCCCAAGAAAGGTTTTACCAGCAAGGTTTTTAATGAGGTAACATCTATATGCTACCTAAGGAAGTCTCAAAAAGTATTCAAGGCTTCTTTTCAATCAACCTCGAATACTGGGGAACTTCCCGTTGAAGATCTCATCCTTGGAGAAGCCAAGATGTGCTGAATAGGGTCTCGATAGGAAGATAATGTACCATCGGGACAAACGGTTGAATGAACCGTATCCATATAGAATAACTGATCCCTTAAGAACAAAAACATGTATACTTGTACCAAGTAATCAAAAGAATAATTTCCACAACATTTCACCTTTCAAAGAAGCTCGATATTTTTGCAAAAATTGCTCTAGAGCCAAAAACATCCGAACACTCGGGGACTAGCGTCAAAAATTCGAAGCCTGAATGACCTTTGGGTCGGAGTTTCAAACTCTCAAGCCCTCAATGAGGCAATATCAAGACCACATAAACATCTCCATTAGCCGAAAACATTTCAAACACTTAGGGAATGGCCACATGGCCTCCAGGTCGGAAACCCCAAAATTGTAAGCCCTCAGTGATGCAATACCAAGTTTACAAGAAAAGGCTCCCAAGCCAGGAAATGTTCGATGACTGTCACCAATAGCTATCCCCCTCAACTTATCAAAAACCCGAGGCCATAAGACCCCAAGTGGACAGACTCGATCTCCTAAGACCTATATAAGGCAATAACAATATGCGTAAGACCTCAAGAAAGGCATGGACCATACTTGTACCAACTAGCCAAAACTGTAATACCTCAAAGGCCTGTAAAGCTTATGAGAGCTTACTAAAGACATAATCCCGATCTTCAAGTTAAGGCTATATATCAAACTTGTAAGACCCCTAAAAGGCATACCCTCAATATAGATGCCAAAACTAATTCACTCGAGAACTGAAAGGCTTTGACCAAACACAAATGACTATGGTCACAAGGCTGTACAAACCAAATAAATATGACTCGAGGACGCCCGACTATCGCTATAAAATCATAGGCCTTCAATTACTTCAAAACTACTTCGAAAAGAACCTGTTAAACAAGCTACCCTCGATAGAGGAAAAAGAGCTTCGACCATGTCAGCTCCTAACTACAGGCTTCGAGATACTCAGTCACCAAGCGAAACCTCTCAAGGTGATCGATCATCGCCATATAAATGACTCATAATCGAGGTTTTTATCATATCATCGAAGAGTCAGGCAAACATAATTTCAAAAAATCCTTAACGAGGGAAAAATAAAGCCTATATTAGAGGTCGCATCGACCCAAACTGTAAGAGTCACTAACGCCAGCTAATATAAAAGGTCGTACTAACCTAAAGGGTAAGATCCACAGATGCCAGCTCATATAAAAAGTCATACCAACCTAAAGCGTAAGAGCCACTGTCGCCAGCCCATACAAGAGTTCATATCGACCCAACGCCAAAGAGCCTAAGGGCTAGATTTTAAATTTTAAAACATGAGGGTCAAATAAGCTCGAGTCAAAACCCGACTTGGAGACTAAACCCAAAACAGTTAACTGAATATGTCTAAGAGAAAAAGCATAAGAGCTCAAGTGCGGGCTTATACAAAAATGTCATACCGACCAAAGCGTGTAAGAGCCAACGGGCCAACCTAATGAGCCCCAGGGCCATACTATGAATATAAAGATTCCTTTTTAACTCGAAGACCAATTCTTTTATCTAACGACTAACAAGCTCCATTTACAACGTACTTTGAAAGTACTATATACAGAATCAGAAAAGGAAATCTACATATCCCTTGGGGAAGATGGTCCGTCGGCCCCATCCTCGCTATTCTTGGCATTGGACATAAGTGACTTAGCGCTATGTTCGTCCGCCTTCGCCCGCCTCAACTCTTCCGAGAGGTTGAATCCCCTACCATGGATCTCCTCCAGGGTTTCCCTTCGAGATTTACATCGAGCATATTTCTTATTCTTACTCTCACGGTCAAGATCCATTCTTAGCTTAGATCGAGCATCTGCAACGTCCTTCAAATAGACCACTATTTTCTTATGAGACTTAGTCTTATTACGGCTTCATCCCGGGTATCCACAACCTCAGCATTTATCTTCAAAAGCTTAGACTCGAGCTTTGTAATCATATCTATTTGAACCAAGCTATTATCATGATCTAAGCAAAGTTAAACCTCAAAGGCAGAAGTTTTAGCCAGAGCACTAATCTTTGCTAAAGCTTGAACGTCCGCCCGAACCTTCAACTCATCATACTCGTGCTTGGCTCGGCCAACTTCTCTCCAAAGTTGCTCTAAGTCCTTCATCTTTTTCTGCAACTAAAATAAATAAAACATTAGCCTCAGGAGCTAAAAGAAGGAACACGCACTCCTTTGGAACAAAAACTACCTGCTCTTTCAGGTAGCTATCATAATTCGAGCTTTGACTCGCCACATACCGTAAGTATGCCAACTCGACTTCCTTTTCATTGCAAAGAAGCCTAAGGGCTTTCTCCCCGTCCAAAGGTTTTTGCAAACCAGCTTCATTACGAAGCATCTCGGACTTGAGCTTCTCAAAGGCCTGCGAAAAGGGAGCTTAATAAGAAAGGGAAGGAAGGAAACTGAAAAGGCCTGTTCAAAAACTCACCGCATAATAGAGCCGCAAAATATGGTAGATCCCTCAAAGTATCAGAAGAGATGATAGTCTATCTCCCTCAACCCTAGAAGAGTAGATTCCGGCTGGGACACGGTTGCTCGGTGCATACAGTCCCAGGCTTCGAGTATCCCTCAAAGTACCTTCGATGGGAGAAAGAATTGGCGACGGAGAACCCTCATTCCTCGAAGTACCTTCGGCGGGAAAAGAAGATGACAGCAGAGGAGAAACCATTTTTCCAAAACCAGAGATTGTGGTCACAGTAGGATCAGTCGATACATCCTCTCCGAGGCCCCGGTCTGGATTCTTCTCGCTTTGAGCATCGTCGCCCTGCAAAGGCCTTTCTTTCTATTATTATTATCATTCTTTAGCCCAAAAGTTGGCGATCCTTCTCCTTCTCTGAGAGGGCATGGTCTCGCCTTAAATGACTCCTTGATGCCTACAACAATAGAGTTAGTATGCAGAAAGAGAAAGTGCCTTTCCAAATAAAAAATGGGGAAGGGGGGAGAAAATCACATAGCACGTATCATGATGTTTTGCCTCCCCATCAACACTTAGACAAAGCTCTCCACTTATGCTCATTATAAGTCGAGTGGATCGCCAACTTCTGAGCCCAATCTGGCATATCAGGGACCTCGAACAACATCCACGAAATTACTGTAGAAGGGGAAAGGAAGGTGCATTTTCGGAGCCCGCCTTCACCATAATTAAAAAACTACAAAAGCATGATTGTACCACTTACGTGTAAAATTCCATTCATCAGGAAATGGCAGAAACTCCACAGGGATAACATCAACAGTTCATACTTGGATGAATCGGCTCATCCACTCACGATGTCCATGTTCTTCATCATTAATAAAAAAAGGCGTGGTGGATCGACATCATAGGTTTAGCAGACCTCGATGATGAAAAGGCTGGTATAACCTGATAAAATGGCTAAGCGTAAATTCAAGCCCTTCTTTCTCCGTAAAAAATCTCATCATCAATAGTATCCGCCAAAATAATAGGTGAATCTGCACCAAGTAACCTGATACTTTCGATAGAAGTCGAGCACAACCCAATCAAGGGGGCCCAACATGAAAGGGTACGTGAACACATTCAAAAACCCCTCGACATGGTCCATGATGCTCTCTTCCGGTGAAGGTACAATACTACCTTTTCCCCCATCCACAATCCTTTCTCGCTGACTCAAAGGGCTCCTCTCCTATTAAAGAAATAAATTTTGAGGCATACTCCCAATGACCTCAAACAATGGGAGACTTTTCTGACGGAAGATTCCTCCCCGAAACAAAATGACTAGAGGATGACTCGCCTGGCACCAACAGCACACCGCCAACCAGAGGTGGAACTCCCTTCTCCTTGCCGAGCGGACCCTGACATAACAGTCATGACAGTGGAAAAACTAGAGAATTAGAGCGGAAATTTGAGCAAGGGCGTCAAAACTGAAATGATGGGGGACTTAAAAGAGGAAGGAGAACTCTACAAAAGAGGATAACTACTCCGAATAGTGGAACCTTCAAAAAGGGCGAGACAACCCTATATATGGAAAAAGCAGTGGCTATCCGCCTGCCTCAAAGGCCAATTAAAAATTCTGGCTGAAGCCTTTATCGCTTTGGGAAGATGTGCCAGTGGGATCCCCTCGATCATTTCATAACCATGTCATAGGCTTGACGTCGTCGTACAATGTATTGGGGATAGAGACCCCCACGTCAACCATGCCTCGAGGTGGTACCTGTGAGCACGTGATTTTTGCCCTAAGTAATTAATTCTAATATATATATATATATATATATATATATATATATATATATATATATATATATATATATATATATATATATATATAAAATGATTTTGGTTTGCAATTGTGTGATTTAGTTAAAATACCAGTGTTTTGTTTGAGAATAAATTGAAATGAAAATACAAAAGAAATTAATTTGGAAAACATCATAAAAAAAGTTAAAATTTAGAAAATCAAGTAAAAATGCAAAAATACCAGAAAATTAAGGAAAAAATAAAAAAAATAGAAAATAAAGGAAATATAGCAGTTGAAAATAAATACAAAAAGAAAAATATAAAATACAAAAAGAAAATACAGAAATTAAATAAATACAATTCAAAATGACAAAAATACAAAAAATAGTGTATAATAACAATTTGGGCTAAATACATAAAATGCATAGCCCAAAATATATGTTACACTAACCAGGCCCAAACAGGACTAGTCTAGTCTGCCTAGGATGAACCAAACGACGTCGTACCAACCAAATGAATCCAAGCCGTTGATGATTTGAATCGAATGGACCAGATAAGGCGGTGGCCTTGTGCATCAAACGACGTCGCGTATAGAATTGATCTTGACCATCCAATACGACTGATCTAACGGACAAGAGCAACGAGCCATTTAAATGAAACGATATAGCTTAGGTAAATCAATCTCAACCGTCCATTATTATAATCCAACGGACCTAAGGAGACATTTCATTAAACCATACGACAACATTTTGAGGGCCAAATGATCCTGGCCATTCATTCGATTTAATCCAACGGTCAAGGATCAAAAGCGTATAATCAATATATATCACACCCTCTCCGTTCAATCTCTTTATTATACACATACATGCATATCTCTCACAAACCCTAGCCGCCTAGGTTCACCTTCCTCCTCATCCTGTCTCTCATGGAGACCTCCGGAAAACTATGCCTCAGCCTTCGTCTCCGGCTCAAACAAACCTCAGATACCCTCTTCACCACCCAAAAAACCTTCAAACCACCATAAACCCCGACCAAAACCAACAGCCTCCCTAATCTTGAAATTACGGTCGCCGGAACCCTAGCCGGCGACCTTACAAAGTATGAACCAAGGTCCCATATTAACACCCTTAAATCGTCTTGAGGTGATCTACCACCCTATCTGGGTGGTTTCCCTCGAATCACCCTCAAACTTGTCGAATATTAGAAAAATACTCGCCGGAACCCTACTCCGGCGAGTATCAAAAACTAACCCTACCCCCAAAGCACTACCCAGGTCTCCGGACCACCCCTCATATACACCTAAATCGAACCCAAAGCTCCATTTGAAAAATGCAGTACTCAGAAGACCAAACGTCTTCAAAGATCTGAAAATCCGGAAAAAATGAAAAAGAAAGAAAGAAGAAAGAAAGTAGAAAAGAAAGAAAGAAAAGAAAAAAGAAAAGAAAAAGCCTGAAAAGCTAAGTATCCCCACCTCTGTTTCTATTCTTGGTTGTTATGTGGTCTGAAAAGTGTGTCTTTACATGTCTTCTGTGTTTATCTGAACCTGTTTCTTATGCATGTTTTAAAATACAAATCTATCTCTCCCTATTCATGCGAGCCTTGAGTCTTACACATGCCTAAAATTTTCTAAGTGTTATTAGGGTTTTTGATATTGACCACGAATGAATCATATGCTAATTAGTCTGTTTTATGTGTTTGTTCATTATATTCTGTTTCGATTGAGTTTTGGTTAGTTGGAATTCAACCATTATCAAATTCTCCTCTGAGTTATGATTAATTGAAAATTAATTCGTGATTAAGGCTATATGTGCAAAACAACATGAATATGGCTATATTTGTAAGTTGATTCGTATGTGAGTTCATTCTGAACCTTTGAGTGCTTATGTTATTTGGGTCATGAGTATCAAGGTCTTGTGGCTATGTTTGTGAGTTAAGTCTGGGTGTTGATTAAGTGGCTATGCTTTTAATAGTGGCTATGTTTTAAATAGTGGTCATATTCTGATAAGTGGTTATGTTTTGATAAAGGTGGCTAAAAATGAAAAGGGGTGTGGTCTAAACTGGTTAAGTCTTAAAACATATCTAATTAGTGGCTATTGGTTAAACAAGTGTTACCCTAGTTCTACCAGACCTAAGGCAGGTCGGGTAATAATGAATAATAAAAGGGGTAAAAGGGGAAGGGTAAATGACATTTCTGTAGATTAAATAGAGCCTATAAGGATAAAGGTGACTTTAAAGCTTGGTATTTCTGCAATTACTTAGAAAATAAAGGGCAGACTCGGTAGAACTAAAAGGCAATAGTGTAATAAATCTTAGCAAGTGAGGGTAATTGGGTAAAACCTGCCTAATAGAACCCAATAGAACTGCCCAGAACCTTCTAGCAGGGGTTCTAGGGCATTTCAATACAATTTTAATGGACTATATTGTAAATAATTGAAAAGAATAAGGGGGAAATAGAATTAATTTATTTTAAATTCCCCCAAAATAACTCTATAAATAGGCTTCTAATAAGCCTGAAAAAGGGCTGGATTTTGGATATTCAAAAATTAGTCCAGATTTTGAAATCAAAAGGAGTTTTAAAATTCTGAAATACACAACTAAGGGTTATATACATTTAGGAAAGCTAATTAACTCGAATGCTGTTTTGGGGATTTCTGTGGGTCGATTCTTCATTAATTCATCTCAACTGGATTGTTTGATTTTACTTGGGTTGATTTGCTGGGTTCCATATTTGGAGTTTTTGGTAGCTGTTTGCTGTGATTGAATCGTCTCATTGCTGTTGCTGTATCATTGTTATTGGTTGCTGACTATTCTTCTTCTCCAAACTCTAGACTCATCAATCTGTTTTGAACCAGGTACACTACTATTGACCTGAAGTTGTAATAAGCTGCTGATTGGAGAAAAAATGATATAAAATCGTGTTATATGAATTTTCATGTATTTGTATTCCATTATGTAGTTTGGAAGTACTTAGATCCTTGTAATTCATCTAAGATTTGGTTTTAATAATTAGTAGACTAGAAATATGCTTTATATAACAGCATGATAAATAAGCTAGGTAGAGAATTATCACCTAAAACTAAAACCGGCTAAAACATAGTTAATACACTTAGATTTATAACTATTCTGAAATTGGACATGTAATACTAATACTTATATATTTTCATTAATCAAGTTCTGAATCAGCATCAATTAATTCGAAAAAGCGTGAGTAGTAGGATTTTAAATTGTGATTACTGTTATATCACTGTTGAAATTGGTTTAGCTACAGAACTCGTATTAAGCTATTGTGATATGGTGACCTGAATGTGGTTGTAATAATAGTGGAAATTCGAGCATGTTCAGTTGAAGCTTAGAACACTGTTTTCAGTTTAACGAGAGCAATAATAACTCTGTAAATAGTGTCTCAATCAATAGATAATTCATAGATTCATACTCTGTTAATTTAGTAGTTAAATAGTAACAAGTCGATTAAACTAGTGTTGACACATTTTTTGGTTAATTGACAATATTGAAATCAGTAAGGATCAAAATGTAATTTGCCATTATTTGAAATAGTTAATTGTTAGTATTGAATAATATTTGTTCGTAGTACTGTTGTTAAAATGTTAATCTGCTTTGATTCAATTTTAGACATAAGTACTCTAGGCCTCGCCGTGAATACATGCCCAGATCTAATTGACATGGCATTAATGCCTTAGGATAGAAACGGAAATGTTAGCTGGAACCTAGCTATCCAGCTGCACCTGGGTGCAATAATATGAAGAGGCCTGGATTTCAGGCCCAATAACTCATAAAAGGCGGCCTGAATCCCAATAAAGGATGATACAATGACGACATAAATCTAAAACATTTATACCTGAGAAAACACAAAAATAGAAAATATAGTATACTTAGGAAAAACCTTAATAAAAATAGAGACGAGCCTTGCCAAATTACGAAGGCATAGTTGCGGGGCCCTCCATAATTTCCTATAAAATATGGTAGAAATCGGAAAGACTGTTTAGCGAATTCCATGGTCTCTCTCAAAATTAACAAGACGTAGACACCTTAGGGCATAATTTATAATAAATATACATTCCTAACACGAGTGCACATTTATGTGACTCAAATCAAAATCCCGGCGAAGCTGAAATGCATTAAGGTCACAGGCGTACTGTTTGCGGTGTGATTCGATATGTGGTTTCGCAACATCGCAAAATCCTAAAATTAACCAAAGCGGAACATCAATAGCATTTGAAACTAAGGCATATAAGGAAATCAGATATTACAAATATGGAAATTGAGTGACCGTGCTAGAACCACGGAATCTGGGAGTGCATAACACCTTCTCCCGGGTTAATAGAATGCCTTATCTGGATTTCTAGTTTCGCGGACTGTAAAACAGAGTTATAATTTCCTCGGTTCGGGATTAAACCGGTGACTTGGGACACCATTATTTTCCCAAGTGGCGAATCTGAAATCAAATAAATAAATCCTGTTTCGATTGTCCTTTAAATGGAAAAACTCCTTCCCTGTTATTATTATTATATCCCTTCTTGGGGTGTATTAGTAAATTGCGGGGTATACGTTAAAAGTAAAAAGGAGGTGTGACAGCTCTGGCGACTCTGCTGGGGATAAGAAACCCAGAACTTCGGTTCAGGGTTTAAGAATTCGAGCTCGATTAAATTGCTGTTTTTGATATTATTTGATTTTATTATATGCTTTGATCAATGTGCTACATGTCTACCACTTTGATATTACGTGAATTGTATATAAAATTGTGCCGAAAACCCTTATTTTCTTACCTCTGGGGATGTGCTTACTGGTTGAGACTCCCCTTTCTGTTAAGTCAATACCCAATAAGAAAATAGAGGCCGGATAAGTTACAAAGCCGGACGATCCCGCGGGTCCCCGGTACGTAGCCCCCTCCTCAATCCGAGTTGTTCACTCAGGTACACAGTCTAGCACTATTAAAAAATCCGGATATTGAGCCTAGATTTAGGACGTTTATTTGCATCATATCTGACTTAGGGGACTCAACACAGGGGTTGGATCCATCTAGGACAGGTGACCCGGAAATCAAAGACCGAGCATGATTATATGTTGCATTTATTTATCCTAGATTATTATGCTTACCGACTAAATACCTGAAAACAAAAAGAAAGAAAATTCTAGGATAGAAATACCGAAATATTGACGAAACTCTATCGAAAGTTTGAAAATAGTTGGAACAATTTTGTTGAAATAGTTTGTCATAAAACAATTTGACCAAACTACGCAGGTTTGATTCTCACCACTAGGCGAGATACGTAGGCAACCCGTGACGGGTCTAACCACCCCTTTTTCAAAAAATAACCAATAAAGTCAAATTTTTAGTTTTTAATAAAATCAAAGTGATGCCTTTTGTGAAAATAGCCGAATGTTCCGAAAGGACGCCGAAAGGATGTTTGTGAAAAAATAGCCGCTTTGAAGTCACTTTTTCTTTCAAAATAATAGCCTTGAAATTTTCAAATGAAATATGGAAAGGTTGACTCTTTTGAAATAATGAAAATTGTCCTTAAAAAGATTTTGTTTTCTTTTTTTTGAATAAATTGCCTTTAATAAATGTGCAGGACGAGCACAATACAAAATGAACCCTTTGCACTAATGAACAAGATCCCTTTGGAGTTGCGATTGTGGTGGAATGATCTAGGCCAAGATGGACAGGATTGGGTCAACAAATATTTAAAATATCTTACTGGGCTGCTAAACATAGTACCTCAGGGTGATTATCCTAGCTCTAGTTGCTTGCTGGGATCCCTTACACAATGTGCTCCACTTCTCGGATTTTGAGCTCACTCCGATATTGGAGGAAATTGCTAACTACATCGGGAAGGGCGAGGTTACCTTAAAAGACAAGTATCAGGTGTCTCCAAGGGCTATTACTGTGCACAGATTCCTCAACTCCTTAAAGATTGCAAGAAATGTTCACAATAAAGACTTGGTCCACGAGTTCTGCACTATGAACTTTATATACCGCATATATGGCCATGTTGGAGGATTCAATGATCCAACAAACAAACTCTGCAGCAAAGCGAACCGGGCTAAGTGGCAGGAACACAGGCTTTTCGCCTTTATGGCAGCCTTTTTGGGATTGATCATATTTCCGAGGAAAGATGGGAATATTGACATTAGAGTTGCCGAAAATGCCAGTACTCTCCTGGTACAGGACAATAGTACATTGGCACCAATGATAATGGCTGATATCTTCCGTGCTCTCACGGCCTGCAAAGCGGGACAAGATTTCTTCGAGGGGTGCAATTTACCTCTTCAAATGTGGATGATAGAGCATTTATGCTGCCACCCTCAGTTTTCAGGCTATGGATCATCTGAAAAGGCGTGTATCGAAGAATTCTACATGAGGACAAAAGAGGCCAAGTTGCCAGAAGGATTGAAAGGCTGGATCACATATTTACGATCACTTACTGCTAGTCAAATAGAATAGGTATATGGATGGTTGCCCCT
>JASVEL010002472.1:0-231635 GCA_032618575.1 Nicotiana noctiflora | reverse complement strand
CTGTTAAAATCCAACAGAGACCTAAAATTTCTTCTAAACTCCACTGATTGACTACCCCTACAGTTCCATATGACGAAATTCATGTGATTATCATTCGAAGCAAACAGTTCAGTACTAGACTGTCCTGGAAGTAGTGACAGAGTTGGAAGAAATAACATGGCATATTTGCCCACTGTTGGATTTGTTGTTGGTCTTAGCCGGAAGGAGGTTGATATGAGGTTTTGGGGACACCTTATGAATAATTTTCTTTCGAATTCTTCCTTCTACACAAAGACCTTGATTCCATTCATGCATGCATAAAGAGGCCTTGTTTCTCTATTCTATGCGATTGATGCATCTAATTCTACCTGTAAATTCCGCTCCTGCTCTTCTTGTTCTGGTGGATAGTGAGGAGTTGGTGAAGGAGGAGGTGGTGGTGTTGTTTGGACACGTGGTGTTCCTAGCCTTAACAGTGGAGTAAAGGGTTGAGTCTCCTAATAGGGTTGAATCCATGGAACATTGGGTGTTGGAGGGGGATAAAATGGCATTCTTATTATGTTTGGGTGAAGAGGGGTTTGTTCCCATACTGGAGAAGGCGGAGTCATTTCCTGGAATGGTGCTATGTTTGGATCCTGCATCATTGCCCAGTGATAGCGAGCAAATATCTCTGTTCCCAGTCTCATTCCTTCTGCTACTATTTGTGCTAAGTCCCTCGGGTGATTGATAAGAATGGTGACATCCTGTTGGTTCACTTGCATGGTAAAGGTTAGGGCATGATTGTGTAATCCCGCCTCCAACCAAGATTCTAGATACATCGGTGCATGGGGAGTGTGGGCTGTGTATACTACTCAGTTTTGCTCCATCGAGAGATGTGGTGGTTGTTGAGATAAAGGCGTGGGATTGTTGTGAAGTTGATGAGAGGTTTGGCGTGGTGTATTGCGATGGCTTCTTAGATGACTTAGGAAGTTGAAGGGAAACATAGTTTGAATCAGCAGAGGTGTGAGTAGTGGACAAAATAGGATTGTTATAAGGGTTGTATTAGTGGAATTAGGTAATGTTTGAATGGATATAGTGGCCGGTGGACAAGATTGATATGAAAGTAAATTGTTGGAGTCGTAAAATGTAGTGTAGTCTTCATTATTCCCTAGTTTCATGTCATGATTAGCTATATTTGAAGAGGTGGATATGGAGTTAATGAGGGGAGTAGGAGGTGTAGTGAAAGTGGGAGTATTTTGGTCGTGTATGTCTGGTAGTGCAGACTGTGTTTGAGAGTTGGTTTGCATGTGGGAGTTAATGTCGTGGCTCGTTGTATGGTTAGTATTCGTATTAGAGGTGATAAAAGTAGCGTAGTCTTCATTATTTCCTAGTTGCATATCATGAGTAGCTATATTGGAAGGGGTGAATATGGAGTTAATGAGGGGAGTAGGAGGTGTAGTGAAAGTGGTAATATTTTGGTCGTGTAGGTCTTGTAGTGCAGACTGTGTTTGGGATTTGGTTTGCATGTGGGAGTTAATACCGTGTCTCATTGCATGGTTAGTATTAGTATTAGAGGTGGTGTGAAGAGAAGAATTTGATTGGACCCCACTTTTATGTACTTGAGTATAGGTTGAATGTTGACCCACAAGATTTTTATCCAATGTAGTATTAGATAAACACTCATTTTTATTAGGTAACTCATCCGACAATACTACAAACTTATTAGTATTTAACAAATTATTAGACAAACCATCTTGGTTAGTGATATGATTAACAGAAGACTCAGTTTTTTTAAAGATAAATGAGTAAAAGGAAGATTATTAGGATTAATTAAAAAATGCTTACCAACAGTTCCTTTCCTTACCTCATCAGAATTTTTTTGCATGGGACGTGAAGGCATTGAAGTTGCATGTCTCTTAGGAAATTGGACTAGCTTCCAAGGTTCATGTTCATCTTTTGAAGAGTCTTGTTTATTCGGATTAATTTAAACATTACCAGATGAAGGAGTTTCCTTCTCTAGGGATAGGCATGTTTTTTGATTGTGACCCATACAACCACATGTAATACATAGTAAATTCAAACCTTCATACAGAATAGTTTGTTTATGTTCACCAATGTATAATGAATTTTTAATGGCTGGTTTAACAAAACCTTAGCACATAGTCTAGCATATTGCACTCAAGTAGTATTGGAAGTGCAAATATCCATGGATAAAAATTTACTTACTTTTTGTCCCAGCTTCTTCAAAATATGATAATCATAGAATTCCGTAGGTAATTCGGGCAAACGCAACCATAAAGCTGAAGAAGATAATTGTGTTGTTGAAGCTTTAAATTTTGGATCCCCATTGCCGGACAGATAAGAAATGATTTAGAACAAACCAAGGACCTCCTTGTAAAGCATGAATTTTATTTTCCTCCTTTTAAAAATTTGGAAGAAAGAAATCAGACCCTAAGTCTATTAAAGAAGATTTTCTGTATGTTTCCACAGTGCATACACCTTCTGTCTAAGTAACTGATGCTCCACTTTACGACCAAATACTTTGATAATTACAGCATGTTCCCAAGGCTTATAAAGCCTATGTGTTTCCTCCACAGACAGAGGAATGAAATTTGAAGAATCAGTAGGTGCCTCTAACTCATCAGCGTATTCTGAATTATCAATGCATAAAATTGCAGGATTACTGAGAGGTATTTGGGAGTTATGATTATTTAATGTTTGGAGGTATGATTTCGGTTGAGTGCTAGATTCAAGAAATTGTTGTGATTGGTCTATATTCATGGCAGAAATCATAGTAATAGATGTAGGTATTTCGTGTATTGATGTTTGAGAATTAATGTTGTTAGGTGGTTTTGGGGGAATGGTAGTTGAAGGGTGTATTGTTGAGATGTTGGGAGAGTTTTTTCTTCCATTTTGCCTTGCCAAAATTTTAAAAAACTTCACTGCTTGCTATCCATAGACAGTTTCTTTTCAAGTTCTAGTCTTATTTTTTCGTTAGTATGTGGATTCTCTTTGAAAGCACTCTGACAAACAAATGAACAAAAATTATCAATCCGCTAACATAACATCAAACTCAACGAATTAAACCCCAAGATCATCATTTTTTTCCTTTCAAAGTTCATAAACCTTAACTTTAGATATTTAGGTCCGAAACACATCAAATGACGTTTGACCAAATTTCACAGAAAGCGCTTAACACATATTTAAGACCTATACCGGGCGTCGGAACCAAAATATGAGGCCGGTACCTATATTTTCTAACTCATTTTTCCTTAATAATTTCATAAAACAGTTTAACAGAATAATTCTTTTACCGGGGCTTTGGACATTGGATTTTGACTTCAAATTACCTTTCATAATAGCATATGTATGCATATATAAGAGTGTCCAAATATTTTAGTATTTTTTATAATTTTTAAAAGATTTTAAACCAATTTATTGCCATATTTTAGCAGTACAAAAACCAATAATTATTCCTCAAATTATCATTATTGGTGATTAATTTATTTTATTCTCATAGTTATACCAAAATATAGCTAAGGTAATTTTTTCACATTTTTTACAAATATATAGAGTATTTTAAAATTAAATTGCATATAATTATAATTTTAGCATATTTTAAGATTTAATTGGGTTTATAGTTACCAAAGCAATTTCAGTGTTTTTTATTTAATGTTTACATATTAGTAATTAATTAAGTTCTTTTAATTTGTTTCCAATTTTTTTTACTATTTTTATAAAATAAAAAGGAAAAAATAGATATTTAAATACTAGCCCTAATTATTTCAATCTTGGCCTAAATTAGGCCCCTAATTAAACTCAATCTCAACCCCAAAGTACCCGGCCCAATTTTAATTACCCGCCCCTGACCCAATTAAATACAACCTGACCCAAACCCCATATTCATTCCTACCTTTTTTAACCCAAACGAGTACCATAACTCATCATTTTCAATTATTCGTCGCCTCTGAACCCCCCCTCAAACACTCTCGAACCTTCTCTAACCCTAGCCACCTCCACCCTGAAATCCACCTGAATATATGGACATCAAAGCTATATGAGGCTTACACCTACCTCCTGGTGCTCTTACGTGCTTGATACCTGATGATTCGAGGCTTGACTATGAAGGGTTGAACCCAGACCACTGTCGATTCGAGGTATCAGGGTCATCTTCAGCCTTGCTCCAGCGTATCAAGGTTTTTTAAGCCTGATTCCGACCTCTCCGACTCAGTTCGGTGACCTTTCAAATACTTTCTCATTTCTGGGATTCTTCTGAAACCCTAACCCTTCGATGTTCTCTCTGAGTTTTCAGATCCGTTGTGTATCTATGCTTTCCTTAAGTCTTCAAATAATTTTTCTAACTTTTCTTTCGAAAATTACTTTTAGAAACTTTTCTTTTACGATCAAGGGTTTCTAAGTGTTTATGTATTTTTATGATTTTTCTTTGTCATTCGTGTCTATTTGTCTCTACTGTGTTCTAGTATCATGTTCTTATATGCTTCTTTTACTATATTTTCCTATATTATGTTCTTGTATGATTTTCTACTGTGTTCTTATATTTTTCCTCTACCAGTATGCTCTTCTACCATGTCTTTTATACTATGTTCCCATATGTTTTTCTACTATGTTCCGGTATTTTCTTCTACCATGTTCTGTTATATTTCGCCTACTATATTTTTTCTATTGTGTTCTTATTTTTTTCTTTTGCCACGGATGTTTTTCTACTGTATTTTCTATACCATGTTCTTGTATGTTCTTCTACTGTATTTTCTATACTATGTTCTCATATGCTTTACTACTGTGTTCTAGTATTTTCTTCTACCATGTTCTGTTATGTTTCACCTACTATATTTTTCTACTCTGTTCCTAAGTGTTTTTACTTTTTTTTCTTCTACTATTCTTAGCAGTATTTTCCATTATGTTTTTTGAATCCTCCTACTCTGTTTGCATATTACTTAGCTATCATGTTTTCTTGTGAGTTTTTGCTACTGAAAGGAACATGCAAGAGGTTTTAGTTCTAAAACCTCTGAGCCTGTTTTGACTGTTTGCCTTCTCGTCTTTGTACTTGATTCAAGGTGGAAACCCTAAAATTTAGGGATTCCTCCAAGTTTGATTATGGGATGTGATTGAACTATGGTTTTATTTCAAAACCCCTAATTCTTTCAGAACAACTTCAAGACTCTGAATTGAGTTTGGGTCTTTCTTGTTTTCATGTGATTCGACTCTTTTACTAAACTCTTTTATACTGGATTTCTCTATTGATTTTACAGTAACATAGCAATCTTCTTTCATACTTAACATGCTCACATGCTTTTTATATATGATGAATTTCCCTCATAATGGTTTTCGAATTTGCAATTATTTCAAGCTTCCTTCTAAATATAGACAGATTTGATTTCTTTCCATCTTTTACTAATTTTCTCTGTGACTTGACCTAAGTAAAACCCTTTTTCATCTTTTCTGACATGGTTCATGCATACAAAATCTCATACCATTTGATTTACTGGTTGTCAATTGATGTTCTTAACTTATTTTCACAAACTATGTACTTTAAAACCTTGTCTTTAAATAACCTTTTTATGTATGTGACCTTAATTGCTCTGAACAAAGTGTTTTTTCAATTTCTTTCCTTAATTTATTTTTAACCGTTTGAATCTAAATCCCTAAATTAAAGGGGGTCTTGTGTAATTAATCGACAATAAGTTATTCAGTTATTATCCTACCTTATTTCCTCTTTACTTTCACACTATAAATACACGATTCTTTAACACAAAGCACACACGATTAACAATCTTATACTTGTCACGTCCCAACCCCGGTCGTGATGGTGCCCAACACATTGCTAGGCAAGTCTGACCATTTTCTGATAACCAATTCAATTATTAATTAAGAATGTTCCATTTAAAGTCAAATAGGTTGTTTTCATAACAATAATAACAAGTGCGGAATATGAAACAACTAAAATATAGGCCCAATAGATCCGGTGTCACAAGTCTGAGCCTATAACGATAGAACAAAGTCTATACAACCAAGCCTAGGGCAGGAATACAAAGAGTAAATACTAGAAGGGAGAGATCGGGTCCTGCGAACACCGACAGCTACCTTGATGTCTCCTCAGCACTGGAAATGACAACAATGAATAGCTCAACTGCCCTCATGGATCCCTGTATCTGCACACAAGGTGCATGGAGTAGAGTGAGTACTTCCAACTCAATGAGTAGTAACAATAAATAACAACTGAAAGTAAGAACACTTATAAGAACACTAAATAGTTCTAAGGACAACTGTATAGGTTACTCATCTCTAAAGAGAAAGTACGGTTTAAGTCTACTACTATCTCACAGTGATCTAACACTGATCCAACACTACTGCGGCGTGCAGCCCGATCCTCACTAATAGTGTTGTGGCGTGCATCCCGATCCATTATATATATATATATATATATATATATATATATATATAATGCTACGGCGTGCAGCTGGATCCAATAATATATAAGCTCACTGTGGGTGTGTGCAGACTCCGGAGGGGCTCCTTCATCCCAATTGCTATAATACTGCGAGCAGTCCGATCCATATATATATATATATATATATTACTGCGGGGTGCAGTGCGATCCATATATACATCATATATATAATACTACAACGTACAGTCCGATCCAATACATGTATATGTATATACTGCTGCGGCGTGCAGCCCGATCCGGTATATATATCAATACCTCACCTTGGGTCCTCGACCCCTCTCAGTCAATATAGACTTCGCCTCTCGGGGCCACTCAGGTAGATAAGGTATTCAACCCTAAGTATCCTCATCTAGAGTACATTTCTAGTACCGGTTCATATTATGCTATACAGCTAAGCGTACGATTGAGAGTATGTGTTCGACATGATATAGGGGTCATTTAGCTCCACAGGCTTCCCTAAGGTTCTACAGATCGGCACAAGGCCCCAAACATGGCAACTAGCCCAATTATACAGATATAAGCTCAGTCTCAGTTAATAAGTACAGTAAACCAACAGTCGGGACGGACTAAGACCAAATCCCCAGTCACAATATCACCACACTCATCACATGACGCATGTTTCATCTCAAGATAGCACTGTATAGTGCAAATACGGGGTTTCAAACCCTCAATATATCATTCATTACTACAACTCACCTCGAACCGGCCAAAGTCCTAGCTGACCTTGCGCTTTCCTCCCAAATCGCCCTCCTCATGTACCAAATCTAATCAAAACCAATAATAATACATTAAAATAGGCTAATGAATCATAACCCAATCGAAAGGATTCGAAAAACACCCAAAAATACGAAGTTGCCAAAACCTGAGCCCTGGGCCCGCTTCTCAAAAAATTATGAAAGTCACATTTTTAGAATCCTTATCTTGCCACGAGTCCGTGCATATAAAATTTATAAAAATCAAACTTCAAATGAGCCGGCAAATCATGATGTTTCATAGCAAAAATCCAAGCCCTAACCTCCTCAATTTATACCCAATTTCAGAGAATTAATGGAAATTCTTCGATAAAATGATGTATTAAGACCATGAGACTTACCTCCAATCACTTCCCAATGAAATCCTCTTCAAATTCTATCACTTAGCTCTCAAGGTGCTAAAAAAATGGATGAAAATATCAAAGGTTCGCGACTGATTTCTTTTCTTAAAACCCTTCTATCACCCAGGTTTAACCCTATGCAATCGCATAGCAATAATTTCCCACCTCAAAAATTCCTCTTATGCGATCGCACTCCTGCCCTTGCAATTGGATAGAACAAATTCCATGCCAAGGACCCTAGGCCAAAATACACTATGCGATCGCATGCCTGCCATGCGATCGCAGAGAACAAGATCACAAAGCTATGTGATCGCAACCACTGTTACACAATCATATAGAACAACTCAGAACCCCACTTCGATCCTTCTATGTGATCGGAACATCACCTATGCGATCGCATAGAGCATTCCTCTGCAACAAAAACCAGCAACCATCAGAGCTTTAAATATGCTAGAATTGATCCGTTTGGACCCACGAATTCACCCCGAAGATCTCAACGAAAACCACCAACCTACTCCAAAACACGATACGAATGTGTACCAATCATAAAAATATATCCTTAAACATGAAAACCATCAAATTAAGGCGGATTCAAGCCGTTTCAACTAAAACTTCCGAAACCAACATCCAATTAAAACCCCGACCGAACGATGTCCGAATAACCTAAAAATTTGTAGACATATCCAAAAACACCTAATGAATCTACTGTAACTGTTGGAATGTCATTCTGACTTCCGGAGCAAAATCTCACCTATCGACCGGAATTTGCCAAAATTCCAACTTCTCCAATTCAAGCCTATTTCTACACCGGAGCTCCAAATTCAATTCCGATCGCTCTCTTAAGCCAAAAATGATTCCCCGAAGCTAACCGAACCATTAGAATTTGATTCCGAGCCCTCTAACTCATAAGTCAACATCCAGTTAACTTTTCCAAACTATTTTTTTATTAAAGAGACTATTTGTCTCATTTCCTACCAAACTCGATCCGAATTAACTCAAATTCACCAAACACATATATTGAAACAAGAATAAGCATATAACGGGGAAAACAGGGTGGTAAATCACATGACGACAAATCGGGTCATCACAATACTATACTTCACAATCTTTTCTGAACTCTCGATAACATTCTTTTCTTGTCTGCATTGTGGCCTGTTTACAAGACATAATACTTTTCTTTGTTTATTTCTTTTGAAATGGTATGTCATAATTTAAGTTTGGGCATCATCACAATGTGTTTACTTATAGCTTTTGTATCCATGTCTATTTTACTGCTTTTGCACAGTTAAAAGCTTAAACTAGCATGTTGCTCTTTTTCTGTTTGTTTCTCCTATGAATCCTTTCTCCCTACCCCCTTATATGTTTTGAGTTACAATTTAAAGCATGGAAATATGTTAATCTTTGTCTATGGTTTGACTTGATCCCTTAAAGGATCTTAACTTCTAAACAATGTGTTCTAACAAACTTATGGGGTATGCCAACATTCCTCATTGCTGAGTACGCCCACTAGCATGTATTTGATTTTCCTTTACTACCTCCCCATTACCTATACCCCTATGTGTATTAATGTGAATTTTTTTCCTTTTTCCTTTCCCCTTTCAGAATCCTGCACTTGCACTCTCTCTTAGTCTCCAAGTTCTGCCCCCGCCCCTCCTGTGAGCCTTGCTTTGGGACTTTGAGTTCCCTCTGAACTTAGACACTTGAGAGCTGGCCCTTCCATACTGTACTATGTTTTATTTGTAATGCATATGGGTGTGAGCATTGATCAGAGTCCATATGAGGCTCTTACGGAACTCTGACACATCCAAATAAGAGAAAGGCATTGGATCACGATCTCATGGAGTTGGTTCATCTCATATTTCAGACATGGAATCTGAATTAGGCTCTCATTGGTTGTACTATTTAATTCTAATGTATTTTTTCTTTTCTTGTTTCATTCTAGGCTGTAATAACTTGTAATGAACTATTAGGGATGGCTAGTAAAAAAGGGAGGGTAACCATATGTGCAAAAGGGGTAGATAATATGTCTATAGGATATCTAATTTCTACATGTTCACATATAGATAACATGTCTAAAGGAGTTCTAATTTCAGCATGTTGACATATAAATGTCATGTCTATAGGATTTATAATTTCAACATGTTCACATATAGATGCCATGTCTATAGGATTTCTAAGTTCAACATGTTCTCATATAGATACCATGTCTATAGGATTTCTAATTTCAACATTCTCAAATAGATACCATGCCTATAGGATTTCTAATTTCAACATGTTCACATATAGATGCCATGTCTATAGGATTTCTAATTTGGCATGTTCACATATAGATGCCATGTCTATAGGATTTTGTATTCTTATATATAGATACTATGTCTATAGGATGCACATGCAAGTAGAAAATATGCCTGTGGTTCCTTTCTGATTCTTGCATACACCATTTCTCATTAGACAAACATGTTTATAGGTCCGAATAACCAAAATGCAATCCAATGTCACGTTCATAATAAAATTGCAACACCTAGATATCATGTAGGTTTTATGCATTTTCCATATCCATAAAAGTGTTTAAAATTAACAACGCATAAAAAGCATGCCTATAGGAACTATCAACCAAGTCTGAAATGTTTTCACTTGATTATGAGTCTAAAACCAGTAATAATGTTTGCAGAACCTGTAACTTTTGCTAAAGTTTCCTTTTCTTTAATAATCTGGTAACCCCTGTTAATCAGTATGTATTCAATCTACTTTATTATTTTCTGATATCAGTAGATATCATGCCTATAGGAGCTTTTATCCCACATTTAGGCAAGCCTTAGGGTAAAGATTGTAAAATGCATAAGTCTTTATCAATTACAATCAGTAGGCAGACCTAATTCGGACTTCTTATCTGAAAATATGTAATAAATCAACCTGCCCCAACTTTTATGTTTTAATCAGACCCTAAAATAGTACGTATAAGACATTCTAAACTATGTGCTTCTCTGGTTTGAAGGAGGTCTGTCTGAGCCTTTTTTTTTGTTTATATGCTAATTCCCCAAACTTGCTATATGTGTTATGTTTGTCGCCTTAGAATTTTTACCTTTTGAAACCACAAATAATCCCAACATTCCTCCCTTAAGGATTAGTAGTCCCAAGTACCTCTGGGATTGATAGGATTGGGGAGATAATAGCATGCAATAAGTAAACGAGAACATTCCGCACTTTAGTACCTTAAAGAGGTGGGAAAGGGTAGATATGGATATGATGACCATGCGATAGCATCATGCGTAAGAGTGATTACCGAATGTTGTGTGAGGTGATCCATATTATTAATAAACCTAGGACCTCCTTCCCTTTGTTCTTTGTTTCTTTTATGAAAATCAACTCTCTTTAATTATTGACGACTTTGTTATTTCTAACCTTTATATAAAGAATATCCTCTTATTTGAAGTACTACTTGTCTATGTGTTATTTGTAGCTTAAATCACAATAATAGCTTAGCCAGGAACCACACTAGTGGATTCTAAGGGGTGTGTAACATGTTTCCCTTGGAATAATTTCAAGTCCTTACCCTATCTCTAGTTATCCAAAATCAAACTCTTCTAAAATGTCCTAATGCACTTAAATCATTAGGTGGCGACTCTTTAATTTTATTAAATCCAGTTCCCAAAAGGGAATGAGTTGTCTTCCCAAATGTCATAAACCCAATTCCATGAGAAAAAGGGGGCGCGACAACAACTAGTTTATTTTTCTTGAGTGTATTGTGTTGGTAGTTTCTACATTCCTAATATATTTCTTAATTTTTTTTCTTTTTGTCTTTCATATATCTTATGATGTATTTTTTGTTTTTTTATAAAGAATATGAAAACCCAGTCTTCAGTTGGACTCAAGATTAATTAAAATGGTATATGTCTTATGGATAGTGGTACAACGCACACTATTTTAAGAGATAAGAGATATTTTTCTTATTTAGTAATGAAAGAATCCATTGTTAATACAATATCCAGTAGTACAAAATTAATTGAAGGTTCTAGAAGAGTCAATTTATTACTACCAGGAGGAACAAATTTGGCTATTGATGAAGCTCTATATTGTAGTAAATCTCAAAGAAAATTGTGAAGTTTTAAAGATATTCGCCAAAATGGCTATCATATTGAGATTACATGTCACGACCCTAGTTCACTAATCGTGAACATGTCATGACGGCACCCAGTCCCCACGACTAGGTAAGCCTAACACGTTGCGAAATATACAAATTTATGAGCATTAAATAAGACATAGCGGAAAAATAATATAAAAAGGAAATGTAATCTGTGCCGCTTGGCACATACACCCGTCAAACACACTGTATAAAACACCACCAAGACTCGGAATCCCACGGGCAACACAGACTAAAAGAGAGTATTCAACTGTGGCACTATGTGTAAAGAGTACCTAACAACGAAATGAAGGAAAACATCTACTTATACTATCAGAATAGAAGGAGGGCCTCCAGATCCGCAGACGTAGCAGATCATACCTCGAGGTCTTCCAAAATGCTGCTGAATCACCTAATATGAGCCTGTCCCGATGTACCTGGATCTGCACAACAAAAGTGTGCAGAAGAGTAGCATGAGTACACCACGGCGATACTCAGTAAGTGCCAAGCCTAACCTCGAAGGAGTAGTGACGAGGAAGGTCAGGGCCCTACTGAGAGAAAACAATTACAAAATGATAATAACAATAATAAGCAGTTTAAATGATAATAATTCCAAAACAACAACAATAAAGTGATTACTGCAACCGTCTACAATTAAGCTAACATCAAGTAACAAACTCAATTAACAAGTCCATGACCTGTGGGAATTGAACCCACAATCCCATTAACAGTACCCCTGGGTCTCCGAGAATCGAACCCGTAGCCCATGTCTCAATAACTCTCAGGATCTTCGGGAATCGAACCCGCAATCCACATCTCAATAATATATCAATAGCTCAGGATCTCCGGGAATCGAACCCGCAGTCCATATCTCAATAACTCAGGATTTCCGGGAATTGAACCCGCAATCCATATCTCAATAACTCAGGATATCCGGGAATCGAACCCACAGTCCATATCTCAATAGCTCAGGATCTCCGGGAATCGAACCCGCAGTCCACATCTCAATAATATATCCATAGCTTAGGATCTCCGGGAATCAAACCTGCGGTCCATATCTCAACAACTCAGGATCTCCGGGAATCGAACCCGCAGTCCACATCTCAATAATTCAGGATCTCCGAGAATCAAACCCGTAGTCCATATCTCAATAACTCAGGATCTCCGGGAATCGAACCCGCAGTCCACATCTCAATAATATATCAATAGCTCAGGATCTACGGAAATCGAACCCGCAGTCCATATCTCAATAACTCAAGATCTTCGGGAATCGAACCCGCAGTCCACATTTCAATAATTCTGGATCTCCGGGAATCGAAACCGTAATCCATATCTCAATAACTCAGGATCTCCGGGAATCGAACCCGCAGTCCACAAACAATACCACTCCGGGTCTCTGGGAATCGAACCCACAGCCCTGGGATCTCCGGGAATTGAACCCGCAGTCCACCAACACATCAAATAAAGAAAACACACAGAGAGAATATAATATGTTTAACTACAACTTCACCGAGACTAGTGCCAACAATTTATCAAAAAGTTCAAGTAAGTCAACTAGGCAATTAGACATGTTGAATCCTAGAAAATCATGCTTTTCTAACTAATACCGGTTAAAAGTAACGCTTTTATCAGCTAAGAGAAGGAATATCACTAATTGGAAAATTCAAGTAAAGTGTGTGTTAAAACAACCAGCGCATGTACACGCTCGTCACATCGCGTACAAGGCATTGAAACTATCACATAATAACCTAGGGGTGAAGGTTCCCCCACGCGAGGTTAGACAAGACACTTACCTCGACTCCGGTACGAAACCGCTAAGAGACAACTCTCTTGCCGCGAATGTCGGCCTCCACAGGTGTATTATCTGATAACAATCAATAAAATCACATCAAAATAGGCCAATTGGGCATTACCCAATCAAAACAATTCAAAATACATCAAAACCCACAAGTTGCCAAAACTCGACTTTTGGTACGCTTTTCAAAAAATTACGAAAGTTACATATTCGGAACCCTCGTCTCAATACGAGTCTAAGCATATAAAATTTACCCAATTCCGACACCATTTGGTCCTTCATATCTTTATTTTACTTTTTTGAAAGATTCCAAAATTTTCTTCCCAAATTCCATCTCAAATCACAAATTAAAAGATGGATTCAATGATATATTCATGTAATCTAGCCAAATCTGAGTTAGAATCACTTACCCTGATGAATTTCTAGAAAAACCTTCGAGAAATCATCAAAATCCGAGCTCCCATGGGTAAAATATCAAATAAAACCCAAAACCTCGTATTTATGGAGTACCCCTCGGATTTCCGACAGTGCTGACTGCACAAAAATGACCACAGTCCGCGCCCAGGAAGTGCGATCCCACAAAAATGGCCGCGGCCGCGCAGCTTTTGCTCTTCAGTGACAAGCTTTAGTAATTAGGCCATAACTTACAATACAGATGTCCAAATTACAACTTCTTTAGCTTTCTGGAAACTAAACACAAAGGGATACAACTTTTGTTTCTGAATCACCTCAAAATTCCTTGTAGATAAAAAGATATGAGCATTCAAAGTAGGTCCAGTGACCAGCGAATCCTTCACCTACGCGTACCGCACAGGAATGACCGCGGCCCGCGCCCAGCCAGCGCAGCCGCGCCAAAAGGACCCTGGTCCGCGTCCCAATGACTGCCCCTTCCATTTTCTATGTTTCGGGATGTCCGTACTCAACCGAAATACACCCGGAACCCCCGGGACCTCAATTAAAAGCACTAACAAGTTAGAAAACACATCACGGACTTATTCGAGTCCTCAAATCACATCACATATCATAAAAATCACCAATTATGCATGGATTCAAGCCTAAGAACTTATTAAATTTCCAAAACTAACATTCAATCAAAAACCCGACCAAACGATGTCCGAATAACCTAAAAATTTGCGGACATATCCAAAATCACATAATGAAGCTACAAAAATTGTCGGAATTCCATTCCGACCCTCGGATCAAAATCTCACCTATCGTTCGGATTCGCCAAAATTTCAAACTTCGGCATTTCAAGCCTAATTGAGCTACGGACCTCCAAAATACATTCCGAACGCGCTCCCAACCCCGAAATCACCTAACGGAGCTAATGGAACCATCGGATTTACGTTCCGAGGTTGTCTTAATACTGTTCTGGCTACGGGCCATTTTTCAACTATAAGGCTTCTATTTAGGGATTAAGTGTCCCAAACCACTCCGAATTCTAGAACCGAACTTCCCGGCAAAATATAATAGCAGCAATGAACTTAGGGAAACACTTAAATTGGGGATCGGGGCGTAAATTTGAAAAATGACCGGTTGGGTCGTTACATCTTCCCACACTTAAAAGATTCGTTCGTGCTCGAGCGAGCATAGAAAACATACCTGGAGTGGTGAAGAGATGAGGGTACTGGTTGCGCATATCCTGCTCGGTCTCCCAAGTTTCCTCTTCGGCCGGCTGACTCCGCCACTAGACCTTTACTGAAATGATGTTCTTTGACCTTAGCTTCCCGATTTGCCTGTCCAGAATGGCCATTGGCTCCTCAACCTAAGGCAGATCTTCGTATAGTTGAACAGAAGTGAAACCCAACATGTGCGACGGTTACCATGGTAACTCCAGAGCATAGGGATATGAAATACGGGATGGCTCCGACTAGGTGTCACGCCCCAAATCGGGGAAACATGACCGGCGCCTGACCGGGTTGCCCCAGTCAAGCAGACCTGGGTGCCTTTCATTCCCACGCGTTACCCCTGTGTTGATTGTTTCTCATTAATCAAATATCTTACTAACCATGAATGATTTCACATTAAACAAATAAAATCATATGAGTGATTCATTAACAAGTTTGTAGTTTTTACAACGCCCGACATAACATAATGTATACATAGACTGGAGTCCCACAGTTTACATGTCTACAGAGCCTCTAGGATACAAAAAGGGGAATACAATACTTGCCGGTAACAAGGCTCCGGCTATACTATACAAAACCAAAATGAAATCTTATCAAAAGTGGCATGAACCACACAGGGCCCCGAGGAAGAAAGGGGCTCACCAAAACTGGCAGTGGAAGGAGAAGGATACTACTGCCGATGAGCTGAAGTGCCTGCTACTGATCCACCTACAATCATAACACGAATGTAGCGTCCCGGAAAAAGGGATGTCAGTACACTTGAATTGTACTGGTATGTATGGACAATCTTTGTCCCAAGTAAACTCAAGCCAATAGATTACATCAAGAAATCAATTAAGCTAACTAACCATGTTTCCCACCTTTTACTCATTTCGGATAAGCCTCAACACAAGCACGTTTAAGGTCAACAAATAGAACAACAACCAATCAACCACATAAATTTCAAGTAGTCAAACATAGGGGCAATCAGTGCCCCCCAGGTTGCAAACTCTCCTGGTGTCTCCTTTCACAATTTCACATCATTGATTTTTGTATCAATTTTCAATAGCGATTTCGATCGCTTTCCATCCTTATTACCCCTGACCACCCTTATTACCTCGTCCACCCTTATCACCCCAACCCAAACCTTATTTCTTCATGTTGCGGCGCGCAACCCGATCCCACCGTACAGTTTTAAAACACAACAAGTACAAACAGCAGATAAGGCACTTCACACAATTTCAACAAGTTCAAATAAGCAACTTACAGGTTGGTTCATGTTCACAATTACTTCTCAAGCCAATATCACAACCAAGTTACAAGTGTTCCAAAATCAAGAGTATTCATACCGTATTGTTCAATGACTTACCAATCCTCAAGTGTTTCGTTTCTTTTCCACAAAGTACCATATGTGCCATCATAGCCATTATTCACAGTTCTTTTACCAAATTCAACTCTCATTTATCTTTCGGCTCAAATCTCATATTACATCACTCATAGTTCAACAACAACTTTGAATATCCAACACAACATACAAGAATTTCACACAATTTGGCAATTTAACTCGAATCAAACAAATTTCACGCATATAGGCGATTTCACAAGAATCAAAATTAGCCATACATACCTGATATCGAGTTTTCTTCCTTTAACCTCCTATCTTATGCATACCCAAGATATCCTAATCTTGCCGATCTTGTTCTTGAAGACTCTTACTTCTACTCACTTCTTTTTACTAGAAATCAAGTTCAATAATCATGCATGAGTGTAAAAATTCTATTTTCAAAAGCTATTATATGCAACCCTCTCTTTACCCAATTTAAAACTAAAAATCAAAGAAAATAGTTAGGGTTTTACCTTGTAAAGATTGGGGAAGTTGAATCATTGCCCTAGAATCCTTTGGACTAGATGTTTGGAACAATCTTTGAAGATGAAAGACTTCTCTCTCTAAAACCCCTCTCTTCTCTCTCTAATTTTGTTAAGATGATATGATAAAATGAAGGGGAAAGGTGTTATATTAAAGAAGAGGTCGGGTCAAAATTTTACAAAAATCTGGGCCGGGTCAATTCTGCGGTCGCATCTACGATCGCAGAACCCACATGCGGTCCGCATAGTGACCGCGGAATGACCTCAAAATTTACACAAGTTCTGTTACAGAATGCGACCAAAATGCGGTCCGCATTCTTGATCTGCGGTCGCAAAGTGCACCGCAGATTCATTATGCGATCGCATATCGACCACATTTTCAACATGATTTTGGGAAACCTTCTGGTAAGCTCTGCGGCAAGAATGCGGCACGCATAGTAGATCTGCGGTCGCATTCTTGACCGCAAAATTGACATTTTCTGGAAAGATTGATTCTCTACATTTTTAAAACTTAAATCACTACCAAGGGTCCGAACCGCGGCGAGCTTGCTCGCCGCGAAGAATCCTACGCATTCCTAGCACATTATTCGGACCATGATACTATAGCTACTACGTTTCATGCACAAAAATTTTACGGGGCCTTACACTAGGCTGGGAGGTAAGGCCAGCTCATAAGCAACCTTCCCAACACGCCTCAAATCTCAAAAGGGCCAATAAATCTAGGACTCAGCTGAGCACATTAGCCTGATATAATCTGAAGATATTCCCTCTTGTTCAAACAATTAAGTCTTAGAGCCTAATTCTAACATCCGGAATTCTATGTCAGGCTTGTTTTCATCAAGAGATCACTCGATATTCCTCAAACATGACGGCATAACCTTGCTGGATTCTTACCTTGCAACACAAAATCCACAGGACCACAATAATATTTTATGACCAAATTAGTCGAAAATTCAACGAATCAGATGCTCCCATTGCACCTCATGATCTACATAGGTCTCGTTCTAACTTTTACAATACCGACACGATAGAAGAGATGTGCCGATATCCATAATCAACTACTAAATCAACAATTCATTGGGTCTATACTCCTGAAAAGATCCATTACCTTATCTTAAACCAGAGGATGATCTTTTCCTCTATAATATACCTCATATAATCAGTTTGAACCGATCCCAAATCCCATAATCTCATCTCACCCAGTACGAACTGCTCAGGCGATAAGCCACCTCTGACATAATCAAAAGTCCCAGAAGATGACACAATGTGATAGTAAGCTACTAATTCGTACGAGATACAAAAGGAAGGCGAACACTAGAGAGAACTATTTAACTCTCACACTAACATGGACCTCCTCAGAAAAATAGGAAACAGAACACACAAAAGCAATTATAGACACTGAAATAAACATCACACTGTTACGGTGTGCAACCCGATCCCAGCAATATACCCGTGGCGGCGTGCCACCCGATCACAACAATATAACCATGGCGGCATGCCACCCGATCCCAATCAATATAACCATGGCGGCATGCCACCCGATCCCAACAATATAGACTCACACAAGGAGTCATATGTCGAGCTGAACAACTCGTCACATCAAAATACTGAATATCGCTCATAAGCACGCTAAGGTGCATGATATCAGACACAATGAAACATATAGCGCTATAGGCTAAAAACTCAAGCGCAACTGAGGTGCGATATAAGATCTGAGTCTCGAGAGCCATCATGCTTATATAACATCACCGCTGAGCGGAACCTCAACACATAAGGAACTTACCAAGCCGTCTCACACTCATACGGCGCAATATATCTTTACATGAATTAAATAACCGCGAAATAAGACCGCGACTATCCCTCCATAAAGGGCGCATTGCTAGAAGAAACATAACCGGCCTGACGCAAGGCTCACTTCCACACATTAAATCTATCCACCGACCGTAAGTCTATTCTGGTCGTGCCAAGCTAAGTCAATAATATTTCACAGGTCTATAACCCAATAAGCAGAGTGCCCTCCGGGCATAAATTCTCAAATGGATGATATCACCAAAATCCTCATACTTGGTTTAAATTTCTAACCAATCAAGTGACTACATGTCGCACACCTATACAATCTTCTTGTGGGGCAAGCTCCCACCATCTTCCGAATAATTAAACGGGCTTGCACATTCAACCCACCGGCTGCGCTGACACTAAAAGCGATCAGGAGTCCCCAATCCGGGGTGCAAAGCCTTTCTCGCAGAACACCGATCTCAAGTGATACTGACGTTAATACCCATCTTACTCAAACACTGAAACTCCTTTCCTGCTCATCCGAGCTCTTTATATCACATTCATTGACCCAACTGCGACCTTGGTTCTTACTTCAAATTCCATACCACTCACTGCACCTCACGTGCCGATATATAATAGACACGATTTCCATCACAACTCTATAACTAACGATAGGCAAATACTTCATCACATAAGACCTTCCATTTAACTCATTTCAGGAGAACTATAGCAACATACAAGCGAATTCTCATAACAATCGAATATGCCAATCTCTAAGTAGTGGTCCAAGTGACCATAACCCTTTCCAAGGTCTGCCTACTCATAACAGGCCCCTAACAGAAGAATACTTCAGAATAACATCAATCACTGCGGCCGACAAGTCTCGAATGCACAGCCACAAATCACATGCATAACTCGATCGCGTTGCATGAACCGATCATTGACATCAATATGCCAACTCAACTATGGCTAATCAATCTATTTCCTTCCAGTTTACCCTGGATTGCCTTAGAAATGTTAATATCTCCCTTCAATACCTAACTTATTCCAACCCTACTCACCCCGAGTGACCTTAAATCATGAGGCCATGCTATCTCGAGAACGACGACCATTTCATGTCTCCCAAATGCTACACCACAAATCATAACATCATAGAACATTTTGTGCCTTTATTCATAAGTTTCTTCAAAAGCTTGAGCCTCAACTGTACTTATAGACTCAGAATTATCAGGCACCACACGTTACCTCTTGAATTCAATAGGACCGTTATTGAGAGCCATCCGGTCCTGACTTGCCCCAGTATGCAACCAGCTCTACTGAATCTTATAACATATGAATACCCTCTCGATAAAGCCCCCAGCGGAACCACTTCCCTCACAACCTGCACTTATACGAGGCGTAAATCATGAATCTTCCCTCAAGTTTGAACATGAGCCAGTAAGGCTAACCATAACATGCATTCAACAATACATATACTCAAATTACCACACATGGTCCTTTCCTGTAGTTGCAATAACACAATAATACGCTAGTATCCAGAATTCACACATGTAATTAACCATGCGACCCAATCGTAAGCGGTGGGACTCTCCCACTTAGCCCAAAGCCACTATTACACGACTCTCGAACATATTAGAACCATTCTTTCAAGTCATTTACTCTTATTCAACTACAATTCACTTGATCCAACGTATATAACCACATGTGCTCTATTAGCACTCTAACACCATAGGGTATGACCTCATCCCAATACAACCAAACATCTTCTCGCTCCATGCATCAAGCATTCCTTACCGCGACAGCTTAAGACATACTGTGATTCTCACACCTACGAAGCACCATGTAGCCTTCGCCGAAATCTTCCCTGCTGATAATGAAAGGTAGAATTTATTAGGGATACAGGAACATCAAAAGTCCCAACATCATACCATACGAGCCTCAACTCTTGCCTATCCGCCAGTTTCAAAGAACTTTTGAATAACACTTAAATACAGCGCAGGCCAAATCTGATATGACACATGACCCATAATTTGATCGTTGATAGTGAAGTCCTTTCACTTGGCACGAAGCCATAAGACACATCTTGCTAAACCATGATAATAGCCTTTATCATATGTACATCTTCATCATAAGACAACCTAAGACATTCGTTTGGAACATGTCCTTCTTAAGACAGTTAAACTCATTTCCCCCCAGTATCTCTGCTGGCTAAATCCTTCGCTAAATAGATATATCATATGAACCATATAGTCTTTATTACCGCCAACTATCTTTAGATCTACATCCACCTTGTGATTCTACCATTGCTGTGACAATTAGGCAGTTAAGTAAACCTTGTCAAGACCGTACTTATCAACCGAATGTCAGAACCTAGTGCACCCCTATGTGCACAATTGAAGATCTATCAATTATCTTGCATTATCGATATTGATGACACGCGGTAACAATGGTTGAGTAAATTCTTGACTCCCTTGAGATCTCTCTACAGTGTCACGAACCTTCGGCGCATACTTGATACCGAGTGCACAATTTCAATACACGAGTGGATGCAAAAGAACATATGATATAGGCTCCAACTGAATAAATGGCGCACGATAAGGAATTCAAAGAATTGAAGAGTTTCCTAAACAGTTACATAGCCCCTCGTAGATAAATATAGACGTCTCCGTATCGATCAACGAGAATCTAAGTAACCGGTCCGTGTCCCGTGACTCCTACGAACCTAGAGCTCTGATACCAACTTGTCACGACCCTAGTTCACCAATCGTGAACATGTCGTGATGGCACCCAGTCCCCACGACTAGGTAATCCTAACACGTTGCGGAATATACAAATTTATGAACATTAAATAAGAAATAGTAGAAAAATAATATAAAAAGGAAATGTAATCTGTGACGCTTGGCACATACACCCGTCAAACACACTGTATAAAACACCACCAAGACCCGGAATCCCACGGGCAACACACACTAAAAGAGAGTATACAACTGTGGCTCTATGTGTATAGAGTATTTAACAACGAAATGAAGGAAAACATCTACTTATACTATCAGAATAGAAGGAGGGCCTCCGAATCCGCGGACGTAGCGGATCATACCTCGAGGTCTCCCAAAGTGCTGCTGAATCACCTAATATGAGCCTGTCCTGATGTACCTGGATCTGCACAACAAAAGTGTGCAGAAGAGTAGCATGAGTACACCACGGCGGTACTCAGTAAGTGCCAAGCCTAACCTCGATGGAGTAGTGACGAGGAAGGTCAGGCCCCTACTGAGAGAAAACAATTACAAAATGATAATAACAATAATAAGCAGTTTAAATGATAATAATTCCGAAACAACAACAATAAAGTGATTACTGCAACCGTCTACAATTAAGCTAACATCAAGTAACAAACTCAATAAACAAGTCCAGGACCTGTGGGAATTGAACCCACAGTCCCATTAACAGTACCCCTAGGTCTCCGGGAATCGAACCCGCTGCCCATGTCTCAATAACTCTCAGGATCTCCGGGACTCGAACCCGCAGTCCACATTTCAATAATATATCAATAGCTCAGGGATCTCCGGGAATCGAACCCGCAGTCCAATTAACAAGTCCAGGACCTGTGGGAATTGAACCCACAGTCCCATTAACAGTACCCTTGAGTCTTCGGGAATCAAACCCGCAGCCCATGTCTCAGTAAATCTCAGGATCTCCGGGAATTGAGCCCGCAGTCCACATCTCAATAATATATCAATAGCTCGGGATCTCCAGGAATCGAACCCGCAGTCCATATCTCAATAACTCAGGATCTCCGGGAATCGAACCCGCAGTCTATATCTCAATAACTCAGGATCTCCGGGAATCGAACCTGCAGCCCATGTCTCAATAAATCAGGATCTCCGGGAATCGAACCCACAGTCCACATCTCAATAATATATCAATAGCTCGGGATCTCCGAGAATCGAACCCGCAGTCCACATCTCAATAACTCGGATCTCTGGGAATCGAACCTGCAGTCCACATCTCAATAACTCGAATCTCCGGGAATCGAACCCGCAGTCCATATCTCAATAACTCAGGATCTCCGGGAATCGAACCCGCAGTCCACAAACAATATCACTCCGGGTCTCCGGGAATCGAACCCACAGCCCTGGGATCTCCGGGAATTGAACCCGCAGTCCACCAACACATCAAATAAAGAAAACACACAGAGAGAATATAATATGTTTAACTACAACTTCACCGAGACTAGTGCCAACAATTTATCAAAAAGTTCAAGTAAGTCAACTAGGCAATTAGACATGTTGAATCCTAGCAAATCATGCTTTTCTAACTAATACCGGTTAAAAGTAACGCTTTTATCATCTAAGAGCAGGAATATCACTAATATGACAATTCAAGTAAAGTGTGTGTTACAACAACCAGCGCATGTACACGCTCGTCACCTCACGTACAAGGCATTGAAACTATCACATAATATCCTAGGGGTGAAGGTTCCCCCACGCGAGGTTAGACAAGCCACTTACCTTGACTCCGGTACGAAACCGCTAAGAGACAACTCTCTTGCCGCGAATGTCGGCATCCATAGGTGTATTATCTGATAACAATCAATAGAAAAGGCCGACCCAGTTCAGTACCCACTTCGTGGGTGTCTAGGGAAGGGAATACTCTAGGCAGCCTTCCCTCTGCTTTGCAGAGAGGCTGATTCGAACCCGCGACCTGACACACCACGGCAAGCAAGCTTACCGCCGAGCCAAGCCGGCCCTTCAATCAATAGAATCACATTAAAATAGGCCAATTGGGCATTACCCAATCAAAACAATTCAAAATACATCAAAACTCACAAGTTGCCAAAACCCGACTTTCGGTACGCTTTTCGAAAAATTACGAAAGTTACATATTCGGAACCCTCGTCTCAATACGAGTCTAAGCATATAAAATTTACCCAATTCCGACACCATCTGGTCCTTCAAATCTTTATTTTACTTTTTTGAAAGATTCCAAAATTTTCTTCCCAAATTCCATCTCAAATCACAAATTAAAAGATGGATTCAATGATATATTCATGTAATCTAGCCAAATCTGAGTTAGAATCACTTACCCCGATGAATTTCTTGAAAAACCTTCAAAAAATCGTCAAAATCCGAGCTCCCCAGGGGTAAAATATTAAAAAAAAACCCAAAACCTCGTATTTATGGAGTACCCCTCAGATTTCCGACAGTGCTGACCGCATAAAAATGACCACGGTCCGCGCCCAGGAAGTGCGGTCGCACAAAAATGGCCGCGGCTGCGCAGCTTTTGCTCTGCAGTGACAGGCTTTAGTATTTTGGCTATAACTGTCACTAAAATGTCCAAATTGCGATTTCTTTAGTTTACTGGAAACTACACACAAAGGTATACAACTTTCATTTTTGAATCACCTCAAAATTCCTTGTACATAAAAAGATATGAGCATCCGAAGTAGGACCAGTGACCTGCAAATCCTTCACCTAAGCGGACCGCACAGAAATGACCGCGGTCCGCGCCAAAAGGACTGCGGTCCGCATCCCAATGACTGCCCCTTCCATTTTCTATGTTCCGGGATGTCCGTACTCACCCGAAATACACCCGGAGCCCCCGGGACCTCAACTAAAAGCACTAACAAATTAGAAAACATATCACGAACTTATTAGAGGCCTCAAATCACATCACATATCATAAAAATCACCAATTATGAATGGATTCAAGCCTAAGAACTTATTAAATTTCCAAAACTAACATTCAATCAAAAACCCGACCAAACGATGTCCGAATGACCTGAAAATTTGCGGACATATCCAAAATCCCATAATAAAGCTACAGAAATTGTCAGAATTCCATTCCGACCCCCGGATCAAAATCTCACCTATCGTTCGGATTCGCCAAAATTTCAAACTTCGGCATTTCAAGCCTAATTGAGCTACGGACCTCCAAAATACATTCCGAACGCGTTCCCAACCCAGAAATCACCTAACGGAGCTAATGGAACCATTGGATTTCTGTTCCGTGGTCATCTTAACACTGTTCCGGCTACGGGCGATTTTTCAACTATAAGGCTTCTATTTAGGGACTAAGTGTCCCAAACCACTCCGAATTCTAGAACCGAACTTTCCGGCAAACTACAATAGCAACAATGAACTTAGGGAAACAGTTAAACCGGGGATCGAGGCGTAAATTTCAAAAACGACCGGCCGGGTCGTTACATTACAAATGATAAAAAGATTTACTATCTTTATCTTATTACAGTAATGTCTGGTAAGAAATATGTGCTTGTAATATTACTTGCTCTTTCCTCCGGCTTATACTACACAAATATTAGCAGGATAGAAACACATGCCGTAGTAAATGAGAAGTTTACTAATCAAGAAAACTTTATTATTAGGCACGACCGGTTGGACCATCTGGGTTCTAATATGATGTGTAAAATAATTGAGAATTCACATGGACATGCAATGAAGAATCAGAAGATTCTTCAATTTAAGTAATTCTTTTGTGTTGCATATTCTCAATGAAAATTAATTATTAGACGATCAACTATTAAAGTTATGATGGAATCCCCTGCATTTCTGGAACATATACAAGATGATATGTATGGCCCATTCACCCTCCATGTGGACCATTTAAATATTATATAATTTTGTTAGATGCATCTACAAGATGGTCACATGTGTGCTTACTATCAACTCGCAATATGGCATTTGCAAGATTGTTGGCTCAAATAATAAAGCTAAGAGCACAATTTTCAGATTATACAATTAAGACAATTCGTCTTGATATTGCCGGTGAGTTTACATCCCAAGCCTTTAATGATTATTGTATTTTTACTGGGATAACAATTGATATCTTGTTGTTCATGTTCAACACAAAATGGTCTAGTATAATTATTGATCAAATGCCTCTAATTAATTGCTAGGCCAATTTTTATGAGAACAAAATTTCCCATTTCGGTATGGGGTTATGCTATTTTGCATGCAGCAGAACTTGTGGGGATAAGGCCCACAAGTTATCATAAAATCTCCCCATTGCAATAGGCTTTTGGTCAGAAGCCAAATATTTTCCATATTAGGATTTGATTGTGCGATATATGTTCCAATTTCTCCACCACAACGTACAAATATGGGTCCTCAAAGAAGGTTGGGGATATATGTTGGATATGAATCTCCTTCTATTATAAAATATCTAGGGCCGATGACTAGAGATTTTATTACAGCAAGATTTTCTGATTGTCATATTGATGAATCAGTATATCCAACATCATGGAGAGAAAATAAGCAACTAAAAAAGAAGATAGATTGGAATGCATTATCACAGTTTCATTTAGATCCTCAAACAAATCAATGTGAATAAGAGGTTTAAAATATTATTCATTTATAAAATATTCCAAATCAATTTCCAGATGCATTTACTGACCTACCAAGGGTGACTAAGTCACATATTCCAACTGCTAATGCTCCAATTCTAGTTGATATCCCAATAGGACAATTAATTAAAGCAAATGAGTCTTTCATGCTTGAAACGTGGAAGACCAATCGGTTCTAAAGATAATAATCCTCGAAGAAGAAAAGGAGCAAATGATCAAAGTGAACATAACACAGAGGTAGTGGGTCAAGAAGAACCCCAAGACGTAACAAATGATAAGACCTTAGGGGAGGTCCAAGTAGCTAAAAATATTGAGAATGAAGAGATATAAATAAGTTACGTCTCAACTGGGAAAGATGGAACCGAAATGATATTGTTATCGATAATATTTTTGCTTATAACGTTACTGTTAAAATAATGCAACAAGATGAGGATCTTGAACCAAAATCTGCCAATGAATGTAGACAGAGAAATGATTGGCCAAAATAGAAAGAAGCTATCAAGGAAAAGTTAACTTCACTTGGAAAACGTGAAGTCTTCGGATCCATAGTTCGAACACCTGAAAGCATAAAGCCATTAGGGTATAAATGGGGTTTTGTGCAAAATCGAAATGATAAAAATGAAGTCGTTAGATATAAAGCGCGACTTGTGGAACATGGGTTTTTGCAAAGGCCTAGAATTGATTATATGGAGGCATATTTTGTTGTAGTGGATGCTATCACCTTCAGGTATCTCATAAATATGGCAGTGCAAGAAAAACATGATATGCATCTAATGGCTGTTGTTACAGCCTATTTGTATAGATCATTAGACAAAGAAACTTTTATAAAAGTACCTAAGGGACTTAAAGTACCAGAAGCACATAAACGTTTTTGGGAAACTTGTTCAATAAAGCTTCAGAAATCCTTATACAGATTGAAACAACCAGGTCGTATGTGGTGTTGACACCCCTTTTTTACTAAGTTCCCCAGAGTTTGTACAAATTATTACAACCCAAAAAGAAACAACTAAAATTAAAAAATATATCAGAAATCCTCAGCTACATAAGAGCAGCCTAATCCAGACTTGAGGCCTAATAATATGAGCTTGAGCCACTCCAGAGATCCAAATTTCCAAGCCTTCTTATCTAAGGTGTTTCAGAGATCAAAGGGATTTTAGAAACCCCAGGCAGTGCATACACCCAAGATATTAATAGGAATTGAGTTGTGCAGTGTGGAAGGGCCAGCCCTTTTGTGTCCAAGTTCAGAAGGAGCTCAAGGGTCCCAAGGCAAGTCTCACACAAGAGGGGCAGAACTTAAATTTTAGTATTTGAGTGTAAGTGCAATAAAAAGGGTAGGGGGTTACCCTATCAGGCTAGTGGTCATGCCTAGCCACAAACAGACTGGTACACCCTTGACCAAACCTGTTGATCAAGCATTTAGGGAGTAAAAGATCTAGTGAAGGTCAATCCATAGCTTGAGAAACAATCAAAACTACTGGCAGGCCAAAGCTGTTACTCAGCACACATACAATAAGAGAATGGGGATGGAGAATTGATAAAGCTTAGGGCCCAAAGGGTCCAGTTCATATCCATGGATAATGATTTCAGACATTTGCATGTTTATGAACCATAACTCAAAGAATATAAAGGGGATATGGGGGTTTGGGATTGATAAAGTATAAAATAGATAACAAACAACTAACATGATACACATGTAACTAAACATTGAATTACAAGGGAAAGTGTAACATGTTACAGCATGCTAATAACACATGTTAACTTAAAGAAAACATGAACAGAAGTAAACAGGAATGAAAACATGTTGTTGTTGAAACATGTAAATTAACTTGGACATACCAATAGAGAAGCAAAAAGTGCAGAAGATAGTAGGGCAAACAAAAATCCCCAGCCTAGTGACAACACAAGTAGTAGAAAAGAGAGAGAGTTTTTAAAGTGTAATGAGAGTATTTTAAACTCAGTTTGTTTTTGTCTGTGTTCGTGTGTTCAAAGAAAAGAGAGGAGAGTGTTTATAGCTTTGAAAACGTGTAGAGAAATAAGATAATAAGTACAAATCTAACCCAAATATGGGCAGGGTCACAAATCAAAATCATTTAGAATAAGACTCCCCTTTAATTAGGGGATTCTTATTCAAATGGATACTAATGGGATCCAAATAAGGAACGGAGAATCATCCCTGTAAGCTGAATGGATGTTGCCATAAAAGAAACGGTAAATTCATACAATAGGCAATTAAGTCTAAGTACATAATTTGAAGTTATTTTGGGATATATTAAGTGAGGCCAATCAAAGAAAAAGAATCAATTAGACTTTGACAAGCTAGTAAAATTGGGATCTCGGGGAAGGAAACGTTTTTTGAAATCAATTTCAAGTTTAATAAATCACATGAGGAACTAAGTATATAATGCATGCATAAATAGCAGACATGTGAGGCTAAGCTATGGCAAAAGAAACATCATAGAGTAATAGCATAGAGCAGACATTGAAAACATGATTGTTAGGCTTCAGTGTGTAATAGAGAGAGAAGGAGTCAAAAACATACAGAGAATCGAGTGAGAATCATAATTGTAGAACATATAGAGAAAAAAATGTTAAAATAAGGAATCAAGTTGAATAATTTCAAACATACAAGCTTCACAAATAACCTCACAGGACTTGAATAGCCTCCCAAAGAGACTAGGGTTTTCAAATCAGTTGAGGTTAGAGACGACAAACATGTGAATCAACAAGAAATTTCAAAGCTCCAAGCGAAAACCCCTAAAACTAGGATTTTAACTATTAACCAGTAAACCAAACAGATAGGCTCAGGAACTCAAGTAAATCCCAAAATTAGAGTTTTTAACATCAAATAAACCTAGAGATGATAAGAGTATGAATTGAATGAAACCTTAACTCTGCTTCTTGTATGACCTTCAATGAGGGTATTATCGAGAGGGTATTCATATGTTATAAGATTCAGTAGAGCTGGTTGCATACTGGGGCAAGTCAGGACCGGATGGCTCTCAATAGCGGTCCTATTGAATTCAAGAGGTAACGTGTGGTGCCAGATCGCAGAGTCTATAACATCAACTCTGCTTCTTGTATGACCTTCAAGAAGGGAATTTCTGCCTCAGCGGGGATGACCGGTTCTGTACCATAAACCAGCATGTAGGGAGTTGCTCCGATCGATATGTGTACTGTGGTGCGGTATCCCAGTAAGGTGAATGATAACTTCTCATGCCATTGTTTATGACTTTCGACTATCTTCCTTAGTTTCTTCTTGATATTCTTGTTGGTTGCTTCTACAGTTCCATTCATCTGATGCATGTAGGTTGTAGAGTTCTTATGTTTAATCTTGAATGCCTCACAAATTGCTTTCATCAAATCGCTGTTGAGATTGGAACCATTATCAATGATGATTGATTTCGAAACTCCGAATTGACAAACAATATTGTCATAGACGAAATCTGTCACAACTCTCTTGGTCACTGCTTTGTATGATGTTGCTTCAACCCATTTAGTAAAATAATCAATTGCCACCAAGATAAACCTATGCCCGTTTGATGCAGCAGGCTCGATAGGTCCAATGGTGTCCATCCCCCAGGCGGCAAATGGCCACGGTGAGCTTGTTGCAGTAAGCTCGTTATGAGGCACCTTTATCGTGTCTGCATTAATCTGACAACGATGGAACTTGCAAACATACTGGATACAGTCTATTTCCATAGTAATCCAAAAATACCATGCTCGGAGTATCTTCTTTGCTAAGACAAAACCATTCATGTGCGGCCCGCAGGTCCCTGTGTGCACTTCGGCTAATAGTTTGGATGCTTCTCTTAGTTCAGCACACCTCAATAAACCCAAATCGGGAGTCCTCCAATACATGATTCCCCCAATGTGAAAGAAGTTGTTGGACAATCTCTGAAGTGTGTGCTTCTAAGTAGCGTTGGCAAGTTTTGGGTATTCTCCTATTGTCAAGTACCTTTTGTTGTCGTGGAACCATGGTTTTCCGTCCGCTTCATCCTCAACGTGAGCACAATAAGCTGGCTGATCATAAATCTTCATTGGGATGGGATCAATAAAATTTCTTTCTAGATGCTGGATCATGGATGATATAGTAGGTAATGCATCAGGAAACTCGTTCTGGACCCTGAGGACATGTTGAAATTATGTCTTTGTGAATCTTTTCCTTAAGTCATGTATATGATGCAAATAAGGAAGTATCGTAGAGTTTTTGGTTGCCCACTCTTCTCAAACTTGATGTATGAGAAAGTGTGAATACCTGATTACTATCAACTCCTGAATGTTCATGTCAATGGCCATTTTGAGCCCTTGGATGAAAGCTTCATATTCGGCCATATTTTTTGTGCAATGGAATCTAAGCTTGGCAGATACCGGGTAATACTGGCCGGTTTGTGATATTCGGAACACTCCTATGCCAACTCCTTTGAAGTTTGCGGCCCCATCGAAAAACAATCTCTAACCATCGTAGGATTCTGCAATATCTTCTCCTACAAAGGACACTTCTTTATCAGGAAAATACGTTTTCAGGGGTTCGTATTCTCTGCCGATGGGTTTCTCGGCAAGGTCATCTGCTATGTGTCGACGCCCCCTTTCCTAAAGAGAAATCGGGTTTACGATATTATGGACAAAACAACTCTTATTCTATTTTGAGGAATCGGGTTATGGAATTTCAAGAGTCGCCACCAAATGATTATAGTGCATTAAGACACTTTTAGAGAAAAGAAGGATTTTGAAGGAAAATCAGAGTTCGGGTAAGGGTTTGAGATTATGTCGAGGGGAAGGTGTTAGGAACCTCTCAAGATCCACTAGTGTGGTTCCCGACCATGCTTAGTTGTGACTTTAAGAAGAGTAGGAGTAAACAAACAATGTTTGCACATAGGGAATACAAATAAGTTGAAAGTTTTGGAAGAAAAGAAAAAAAAAGAAAGACATAAGTGGCTTTGGAAAGGAAACATAAAATTTAAGAAAAAAAATATATTATATAAATAAAAGAAAAGGGTCCTAGGTTTAAGTGTAATATGGATCATGTTGGTGCAATATCCAGCAATCATTCTCACACGAGATATTAGAGCAGCATCATCATCTCCATATTCTACCCTTCCCACCCGTTAAGGTATTTAAGTGTGATTAGTATCCTTTACTTATTGCATGCTAATACCCATCCCTACTTATCAGTCCCAGGGTATTTGGACTTCTAATCCTAAAGGGAAGAAAGGGATGGGGGCATATATGGAGTTTTAAAGGACAAAATACTAAGACGTCAATCAAAACAAATAGCAAATAAGTGGTGTACAAATCAAACACTCAAAGGCTCATACAAACCCTGTAGATCACAACAGCAATTAGTTTAGCATGACTTGCACATACAGATTTGTTCTTTATAATTAATGGTGGACAGATTAGTTTAACATCTAGAATTGGATAAAAAGTTCGCATTAGGCAACCCGGATCCAGTTGTCACAACTTAAGGTATTTTAAGACAAGTGATTCAGAGAACATTAATTTTAGACAAGAGCATGTACACAAGAGTTTTGAAATAGAAAAGTTGAGGATTGCAGAAGTTCAGAGATGGCTTGCAAATTAGCCGAATTGTTTAAGTAAAAGTATAGTAAAGTTATAAATAGGCATTTTTCCTTCGAAAAGCATTGAAATAAAATGCAGGCAGAAAACTAAGGGATTGGTTTCAGAATAAAGATGTAAGTTTGGGATTTAAAGGACACCACAGATCTATAGGAATGTTGAAAAAGACGGACTTGGACATATTTTAAAAGCAAACAGGTTTGGACATGCTGAAAGTGTTTGAGGCTAACTGACAAATCATCGCTCATATTAGGTGGGTTTGAAATCCTATAGGCTTGATATCTATATCTTTATTTTTAAGACTCATTACTGTCATTGAGCTGGCGAGGGATGCATATTCGATTGCCCTACAGTTTGCCTAGCATTTTATGTGTCTCCTATAGGTATGATCTCTATAGTGCTTACAATGCAAAGTCCTATAGACATGATTTCTATGCAATATTAAAGTCCTATAGGCATGATTTCTAGATGATTTGCAATATTAAAGTCTTATAGGCATGATTTCTAGATGATTTGCGATATTAAAGTCCTATAGGAATGATTTCAAGATGATTTGCGATATTAAAGTCTTATAGGCATGATTTCTAAATGATTGCGATATTAAAGTCCTATAGGCATGATTTCTAGATGATTTGCGATATTAAAGTCTTATAGGCATGATTTCTACCCATTGTCTTATGAAAGTAATATAAACCCCTCCCACACCCTTCACTAATATTCCCCAAATTTATTACAAGATTGTTACAGAACCAAAAGAAAGTAACCAAAATACAGTACAGCCTACAGCTAGATCCGATAAGCTTGATTCAATCTTAATATCCAATAATATGTGTTTCACCAGATCCGGATTCTAGATTCCAAGGCCTTCTCTTGGGGTGTTTCAAAGTTCCAAGGGTTTTCAGGAAGTCCAGGCAATGCTTACACCCTAAAGATTGAATGTTGTAAAAGAGTAGTGCAATGTGTGGAATTACCAGCCCTTAGGCATCAAAGTTCAGAGAGAACTCTAGGGTCCCAAAGCATGGCTTACCAAAGGGGGGCATAACTTAAAGAACTAGGAATAAGTATAAAGTAAGGGGATTAGGGGAAAACCAAAGCAAAGTGTGGTCATACCCAGCCATGGGTAAGACTGGCGCACCCCTGACCCTTTACTTGGTTTAAACAGATAAAGAGCGGACTTTTAGAAGTCAGATAGGGGTCTGGGTGGTGATTAAAGCACCACCAGACCTTAGTCAAAGCTCAACACATAAAGGGGGTTAAGGTAATGGGGCTGATTTGAGTAAAGGTTCATGAGAACCTGGTCCCAGGTCTAGGATAGAAATGGGATGCTACCTTAACCTAGAATAGTACTCACATATAAAATGGGTTAAAGGGATGGGACCACATGAAAGCATTCACATAGGAAAAGCATAATAGCACTTTAAAGATGCAGAAGCATGAAGAAAGGCCTAACAGACTAATGGATGGTCATACATTGCAAGAAAACATGTAGTGAGAGGTTATGTAAAAGGGAGAAGTAAACACATATTTTGGGGAACAATATTTAAATTATGGAGACATACCAGTTGCAACATTCAAACAGCAGAACAAACAAAGCAAGACAAATCCTGAAGTCTAGCCTTGGCTTTCAGCCGGCTAGTCAGAACAATAGCACAAGCAATCAGTAAAGAAAAGAGAGCTTTTAGTGTGTGTATATTTGAACTCAGTTGTCCATTTTTCAGAAAAGAGATGAAGTATTTATAGTTTGAAAATAGGTGGGTAAGCAAGGCAAGAAATAGTTCAGTATCAGTCATAATCAATCAGGGGAAGGGAACTCCTTTAATTAAGGAATTCGAATTTGAATAGGAGAGGGAAGAATTGTTTTTAAGGAAAGAAAACCAATAACACATGGTGCAATAAAGGGTAATACATAGGAGAATCTTTTAAAAAAAAAATACGATTAGATAAATAAGGTAAGGGTAAAATCAATCAATTACATAGTAAATAAGGAATCAAAGATTTTAACATAATAATGAATTAAGTCAGAAACAGGTCCAAATCAAACAGGGAGAGAATCAAATAAATTTGTATAGAAATCAATCCCCAAAAAATTAGGGTTGTTTACAGAGTAAAAGGTTTGACTATAAAGAGAGTGTAATTTTAAACATGTGAGGCTAAAATTAACAAAGTAGTCATGCGATCAAAAATAGAAGAGCATAGCCGTGAGAGAAACCAGAAGATCTTGCAAAGCTTAGCAAGAGTCAGAGAACATGAGACGAGCTTTTGGAAATTAGGGTTTTTGAAATCAAACAGGAAACAACACAAGAAGAAAAACAATCGCCCAAAAGTTGTAGAAAACCCCCAAAAACTAGGTTTTCCTCCACGGATTACATGCAAAAATGAAAGCATAGGAAATCAGGCAAAATAAACTTAGAAAATCCAAGGAATCTTAACATTTCAAAGAAGCAAACACAGTAAAGAAAATCCCTAGAAACCCTAGGATGAAAATACGATAAAGAAAATATACAGAAAACATAGTGAGAACACTTAGGAATAATAGAAAAGTAATAGTAAGAAATTGCAGTAGAACAAGTAAAAAAAATCAAGGAAACCCTACGTTCGAGAAGATGGACGGTTTTGAAAGGAAAAATCAGAAAAGATGTAAGAACTACTTTGAAAATCTCAGAAATAGCACAAATCTAAAGTACATCTAGAGAGAAACAACAAAACCTCGAAATGGCTTAGGGTTTCAGAGAAACCCTAGAAAAATGAGAAAGGTCTGGAAAGGGCTGGTCCGAGTCGGAGATGAACTCGCAAAGCTAAGACACGCCCGAGATGAGCCAGAGATGGCCACAGAACATGAATCAGAGGGATTCTAAGCTAGGGTTTTCAAGGTCGGGCCTTGGATATTCAAGTAAAGGAGTATAAGGGCATGAGGGGGTGAGTACATGCTACCCAGTTCCTAAGATGCCATGGTTTCCGGTGACATACGCTGGAAATAGGTGGGAAAGGGGCTAGGGTTTTGGAGAGGCTTGAGAGGATTTGAGAGACGAAGGGGATATTAGGGTGACTATTTGGTTAGAAGTGATTAGGGTTTAGGGGTTGGGCTGAGTTAAAAATGGTAAGGGCAAACGTGGACCATTGATTAAAACAATCAACGGCCACGATTTAAAATTGAGTTTGGGGGTTACTATTAATCAGGTCTGGGTCGAGTATGAAATGGGATTGGTCGTTTAATTAGGGGGGTGGATTGGGGTGCAAATCAGACTATAATTGAAAGTAAAGTTGGCTACAATTGAAATAGCCACTTTTCCACTTTTGAATTTATAAAAATAGTAAAAAGATGTTAAAAATCCAATTAAAAATACTGATTTAATGAAAAATATGTAAGTATTAATTTAAAAATATTGGAAATTATTTGCGATTGAAAATGGCATTAAATTGAGAAATAGGCTAAAATTGCAATTTCATGCAATTTTAGTATAAAAATACAATGGACTTGTAAAATTATGTAAAAATCATGTAAATTATATTTTTGAGTAAATTTTAGAATAAAATAAATTAAAGACCCAAATGACGAGTTTTGGGAATAATTATTGGATTTTTAGTGCAAAATTGGCCATAAATTGGTTTTTAACAAAATCTTTAAAATTTGGAAAAATACAAAAACCTTTGGGGATGCTTATATATGCTATTTTAAAAGTATGTTGAGTATAAAAATACATAGAAAACAATTGGGTATCAACAGTTGCCCCTCTTTACCCCAAGAGGATGAAAGAGTTGTTGGGTAAAGATAAGATAGCCAATTTTTATCGGAAACAGTGATCGGGAATGGATTTTGATTGCACTCTAGTTTTTGAGTTGCCTACATATCCCTGGTTTTACAGGAATCAGTCCACATGTAGTCCAGGAACCATTGACAGAATATGCCGATGGAAATTCTAAAAGACGGGCGCGATGGCTAGACCCGAGAGGGTGCTTGGAATCAGACAGGCTGCAGAGAACCGGTGTGGGATTTCTCCTGCTGAGACGGCCGTGAGCCAACCGGAGTACCTGCAAATGGGTGATGTGCATGTATATATTGCGTAATTTAAACGTGATGTAAGTTCCCGTTGGATCATGAATGTTTGTCTTTGGACGGTTAGGATGACATCCTCATACTATGATGTCCTGGGCCATGAAGAGCGTAAAAGTGAAGGTTCGCAGGACATGAAATGATGTTCTCAGGCTATACAGATGGTGCCTCCGAACTATGATGCCTTTGAACGGGTTGGCGACCTTTCAGCTCATGAGAAAGTGGCAATCTTTCAGCCAAATAAATGCAAAAGGGTGGCGATCTTTCAGCCAGAGCGAGAATTTAAAAGTAGGTGGCAATATTTCAGCCAAATGAGAATTTAAAATGCAGTTGGAGATGTTTCAGCCAAAGCGAGGATTTAAAAGCAGGTGGCGATATTTCAGCCAGTCAAATAATAAGACAACGATATTTTAGCCATGCCGGGCGGAGGCAGAGCTTAATTTCGAAAGGTAGATAGTAGCCTTATGCAATATGGAGGTAGAGCTTAACCTTGGAAGGCAGAGAGTAGCCTTATGCAAAGTGCAGATGGAGACAAAGCTTAGTCTTGAAAGGCAGATAGTAGCATTATGCAGTGTGGAGGTAGAGCTTAACCTCGGAAGGTAGAGAGTAGCCTTATGCAAAATGTCGATGGAGATAGAGTTTAGTCTCGAAAGGCAGATAGTAGCCTTATGCAGTGTGGAGGTAGAGCTTAACCTCGGAAGGCAGAGAGTAGCCTTATGCAAAATGCAGATGGAGACAGAGCTTAGTCTCAAAAGGCAGATTATAGCCTTATGTAGTATGGAGGTAGAGCTTAACCTCGAAAGGCAGAGAATAGCCTTATGCAAAACGCAGATGGAGACAGAGCTTAGTCTTGAAAGGTAGATAGTAGCCTTATGGAGTGCAGGAATGTAAAAGGATAAATGGCAGTGTGTTTCCTTAGCTGGTAGATGGTTTGCGATATTAGGACTGTTGGGGAGCGTTGAGTGTGGATAGTGACTTTGCGAATGGGCGATTTTTCCTCACTTTTAAAGAGCACGAGTGTGTGAATGTATTCAATAATTTGCGACCTGGGGTGCCTGTATTCAAAGAAAAATCGTGTGTTTTGTAGAGGGGAAAGGTTAGTTCATATCCTTAGCCCTTGACGTCACGTATCATTGGGGTAGCGTTGCTAAACGATGGTGATGCAAATGATGCTTATACATGACTTAGTAAATATAATGTAAGTACAATTTTGAAAACGGTTTTATTTTCGATGAACCAACAACTGCAACGTGGTTCAAGACACGACAACCTTGCTTGTTCCGAAATTTTGAGGGTCCTCCTCAAAATTCTGTCCCAGTTTACTGAATTGGTGCTGTTGATGGATGTGCTGAATAACTAAACGCAGATTAATTCCAAAATTTTGAGGGCCCTCCTCATAATTCTGCCCCGGTTTACTGCGTTGGTGCGGATGGAAAGACTGAAAATCTTACTTCGGAATTTTGAGGGTCCTCCTTAAGATTTTTCCCCAGTTCTAATTGCAGGGGGAAAGATGGAATTTTTTATTAAGATGTGACCGAACCTATAGGGCTGCCTACGTATCCCCTCTTAAACGGGAATCAGGTCAGGTCTAGTTCAAATTACATCATAAAAGAAAAGCATATGATCAAATGTAGTATCTTTTCACTGTGTCTGAGTTGATAGGCTTTGGCCAAACTTCTGCATCCATTTCTGTGAGAATAAGGGCTCTGTCAGAACACGATGAACCATGTAATTCTCACCCATCTAGTCCATTTCTTCGCGTCTTGGCTAATGTACCAAGATAATGCATCACCCTTCAGTCTCCTTATGAACAACTTCATGCGGATTTTCTCATCTCTTCCAACTCCTACCAACTTGTCACAATAAATTCTGAGGTGGACCCTGGGATCACCTGTACCATCAAACATTTCAAACTTGGGAGGTTTGTGTCCCTCCAGCAATTCAACATCTGGCTGAACACAAAGATATTCGTAGTTCAACCCTTCAAAACCTTTGCTACCTTCAACATCCTGGATCCAGCTAGTCAATTTCTTGAGGTCGGTGACTAAATTCTGAATGAGAGAGTCTTTGTCATCTGATTCGGGTGCATCTGAGATGGGCTGGGTGTAGTGAGGTACAGTGTCTACAAAAATGGAGGTGTTATGATTGCTTGTAGTGTTTTGTGGCTCAAGAATGTGTAGTGGAGTAATGTGAGTAGATTGCACTGGCGGTTGTGGGATATTTTATTGAGGCGCGGTATTCTGAGTGTTAACATCAGGAGCGGCATGAGTGATTGATAGGCTTGCCAAGTTTTTGACTTGGTCTAGCGCCTCTCGGAATCTTAGCAAAGTTTGCTCCAGATGAGCAGCAGTTTGCTTAGTGATTGCAGTGTTCTGAGAAGTTCCCTCAAGTTCCTTCCTAGCACTTGTATCTCCCATTTTGCCTTTGTTCTTATTTCTGGTAGGACTCTAGGGAGGAGGTGGAGAACCTTTGGATCTTGTTGAGTATGCTGATAGTGCCAGAATTCATGAACTAACCTTTGGGAAAGCGAATAATAAATAAAATAAAAACAAAAAGGTAAAAGTTAGTGTAGATTTTGAGAAATAAAACATTGCGATATTTAAACACGTTGTGCAAAAATGTAAATCGCTTCCTCATTTTGGATGCCTCGTTAAGCCAGAGGTAGGCCTAGCAACAAATGAAATTTGGAGAACTTATAATGCTAAATGCCTCATTTTATTGATAAAAAGAAGATGAATCTAAAAATAACTGAATAAAAGATGTCACTAATGGCCAATGGCCTTATTACATTATAAAAGCAGCAAAATAAAAGATCCTAACTACTTGGTCCCAGAAGGACCTTCCCCTTATTCGGTATTCTTGCCTCCCTCGTACAGCTGCACCAACTCGCGCAGTCCCAGCAGCAAATAGGCTCGGGCTAGATGTCCACCCTCATTACCTTCAACATTCTGACAATTGTTGATCCTCTTCAGAAATTTACCTTCCAGTTCCACCAAGCCTCGTTCCAAATATCATAGCCGGTTATTGGCGTTGATGCCCATATCTTTCCACTCGTTGATCATCTTCTTGTGGGCTTCCTATATTTCCCAGTGCTTATTTTCACATTCGCACATCCTTTTGCGCAGTTGATTGTATTTGACTTGCGTTGCAGCTTTCTCATCAATAAGCCTATGACCATGGACAATAATAGGGCAACCCAAACCAATGTGATCATCTTGCAACAACCCGTGTAGTGCGACATACATCCTACATGATACCTGTCTGGCTTAATGGATTCTCTCCCTAAGACGAGCTTGCAGTGCCACATGTGCTGAGCTTCACACATGTACTGGCTATTGTTATCCTGAAAGTCAGCCCTATAATGACTTATCTTCTCTATCCTTGGTATGATTTGTTTCCTTTCTGCTTGCCTCATGTCTCGAAGAGGGACATAAGGGTAAGTTCCTCTTAAGCCAAGGAGTATAAAGAAAGGCGCATCCCAAGAACGGATGATAAACTCCTCTGTTTGGAACCACTCGAACATCAACTGAATTTACTCTTCTTTTATATTGTCGAACAACTCCACCAATCAACTAGCGTCCTCTGGCTTAGCGAACCTGTTGGGCATGAATTTCATTCGCTTTGGGTGATGAAAAGCGATATGGTCATCCCAATCCCTGCAGATAATTCCCTGTCTCTAGTCGCCTTTCTGGAGGTGCTCTATGAGCAAAAGTTGAAGTAGCAGATTACAACCCTTGAAATGTGGAGCCCATCGCTGACATTTTCCTAAGGCTCGGTATATTTCTGCAATGATCATAGGCACTATGTTGAAAGACTGCCCATCAATTCCTTCCATTAGGGTCTTGGTCACCATGGCTAGTCATGTGTGGATCCTAGCCTTATTCATAGGGAAAATTATCATGCCCAAGAAGCACAACATGAACACAAACACCATTCTGTGTATATGTCCCAAAGAAGTGAGAGCGAACTCGTCCATGTAGGTGTGGTAGGATTTGTTATGACCAAACCTTTCATACAATAAGTCGAAGGGTATGTAGGACTCTTTCAAACATGTTAAATCTGAATTCTTCTTCAAACCCATCATCTTGAGAAAACCCCTGCTCTTAGAATTTTCTGGCATAAGTATTCCCGACGTCTCCCAAGGTACTCTATCTAGACCTCCTTTTTCTTCTAGCAAAGGTGTCATTTCCAATTTCCCGAAGTGGAACACTGACCAATCTCCATCCTAGAACAAAGTGGCAGCAGCAATGATCTTGTTGTTGGGTTGGATTTCCAGAAGGGAGGGCACGTTTCCTAAGTATTTGTGGACGAGGGTCCGATCACTACTATGAAGATCCTCCCACCAACTCAGCAACTTTGGGTGAATGTTGGATACCGTAGCGAATTTGGGGACCTCGTGCCTCATTTTAGCAAAACAAAAGGTTAGATCCTACCCCCGCCAAATTCGACCTATTTAAACCAATAATTAGCATGATAAGACATCTAAGTTATCCAAAGAAATGCACATAACGTGAAGGCGTCCGTTTGGGTCCCAAGAAAACCCGATGGACTTTGGTTTAGGCTATCTTAATGAGTCATTATGTGGACAACATAACTGACTCGGCTAGATTTGACCATGATGCATGCACAATTGAAATAGAATAAGGTTTCTGTTGAGGGATTAGACAGGTACCCTTGAGCGGACAACTCTAGAGGGAAAGGCACGGAACCATCAACTGCACTGCTGATCGACTGGTTTTATTGCAAATCTGCCTTTGCCAAATTTAGGGGGTTTATAATATTGGAAGAGAGCAACCACTCATAGTAAGCGTTGCTGTAGGATTTGTTTTGGCATGAGTGGAATATGATGTTGAGGAATGTAGTTACAAAAATGAAACAAATTGCATATGTTTTCACGTTCATAAAGATTACAATAAATACTCGAAGAATTACAACAAAATTGAAATATGAAAGCATTAAAAGGGAAATAAAAACATGAAGAGCCAAGTTAGTAATGGTAAGAAATAATCAAAGCAGAAATAAATGCATTTAAGGAAGCAATAAAGTCACAAAAGCAAGTAATGCTAAAAGCCTAAAAGAAATCCCCATCAGAGTTGCCATGCCGTCGACGCCCCCTTTTTCCAAAGAAGGAGAAATCAGGTTCACGACATTATGGACAAAACAACTCTTATTCCCTATTGAGGAATTTGGGTTATGGAATTTGAGAGTCGCCGCCTGATGATTATAGTGCATTAGGACACATTAAAGAAAGGAAGAAGATTCGAAAGAAAAATCAGTGTTTGGGTAAGGGCTTGAGATTATCTAGAGGGGGAAGGTGTTAGGCACCCCACAAGATCCACTAGTGTGGTTCCTGACTTGCTTAGTTGTGACTTTAAGAAGAATAGGAGTAAACAAACAAGATTTTCACATAGGGAATACAAATAAGTTGAAAGTTTTGAAAAGAGAGAAAAGACGTAAATGCTTTTGGAAAGAAGACATAAAATTTTATAGGAAAAACAGCATGCCATATAAATAAGAGGGAGAGGGTCCTAGGTTTAAATATAATATGGATCACGTTGGTGCAATATCTAACAAGTCATACCCGCACGGGATCTTAGCGCGCCATTGTCATCATCTCCATATTCTACCTTTCACATCCCGTGTAACGGCCCGACCCGTCATTATAGGAGTTATCGCCCCGTTTTCTTCAATTTATGCTTTAACATGTTAATTTTTATGTGTTTGGAGAGTTAGAAGCAAATTGGATGGGATTTAGGTAGAAATGAGGCAATAAACCTCTTTATGAGAAGAAGAGTTTGGAAAAGCCAACCGAATGTTGACCGGTGAGTTAGACCGCTTTGAATCGAATTATGATGATTTGGTATGCTTTGAGAGATCATTTATGACATAGGAGAGCAATCATAATCAAATTCGGAGGCCCGGTGTAGTTTTAGGCTTGACTTGGCTAAGGTTGAATTTTGGCGAAACACGAACGGTAGGCGAGATTTTGATCCGGGGCTCGGAATGAAATTTTGAGAGTTGCAGTAGCTCCGTTAGGTGATTTTGATATGTGTGCAAAAATTCATGTAATTCGGAGGTGTTTAGGTCGGGTTTTAGATCAAATGTTGGTTTCGGATGTTTTCATGAAAATTAGGCTAAAATCTGTGAGAAAATGGTGATTTTGATGTTTATGATGGTGTTTTTATGTTGCGAGCAAGTTTGAATGAGGTAATGTGAGGTATTTGTGATTTTGGTTGAGGTCCTGGGGGCCCCGAGATTGTTTTGGATGGTTAATCGGGCAAGTTGAAGTGTTATAGCAGGTCTGTGTTCTGTTGTTTCCGCATATGCGGTGGATGAGCCGCTTCAGCGGTCCCGCAGATGCGGCTATGTGATCGCAGAAGCGGCCATTATCTCCTGGGGGAAATTTCCACAGAAGCGGACTTAGTTCTGCAGGAGCGGTCCTCGCAGAAGCAAGAAATATCTCGTAGAAACGAGATTCGGTCGGTGAGGTATTTCCGTAGAAGCGGACCTGGAGTCGCAGGAGCGGTCTCGCAGGTGCGATGACTGGGCCGCAGAAGCGGTCCTGACCCTTAAGGAATAAGTCGTAAAAGAGACATAATATCCGCAGAAGCGGAATCGCCGAAGCGAGTAAATTTCCGTAGAAGCCGAAATCGTCGGTGATTTAATGAGAACAGTGTATCGAAATTTCAGAATTTAAAGAACCACTTTTGACTTCGGGGAGAGACAAATTTCGAGGGTTTTCAAGGAGAACAGTGGGAAATCATCAGGTAAGGGTTCCTAAACACAAATTATGTTGTTATAACACAAAACGTAGATTATACGCCCCAAAACCTGAGAATTTAAGTGAAAAACATGGTGGTTAGGGCTTGGAAATTTAGGAAGATAAAAGTGAAAGTTGAGGGGTCAAACGGACTCCGTTTTCGATAAAATTTATATGCACGGACTCGTGGCGAGACGGGGAATCCGTTGGTATGATTTTTAGAAGTTTTTGAGAAGTGGGCCCGGGGCTCGGGTTTCACCAACTTGGTTTATTATTGCATTTTTCAAGTAAATTTGATTGGGTTATGTTCCTTTGACCAATATTGATGTAATTGCTGTGGTTTTGACTAGATTCGACACACGAGGCGGAAAATTCAAAGGGAAAAAGCATCGTAGACGAGTCCATGGCTGGCTAGAGGTGAGTAGTTAGTGTATATGGTAGCCTGAGGGTTCGATACCCTAGCTTAGAACATTGTGACGCTAGTAGGGCTTGGCTCGCACCCCATGGCAGGTGCGGGATTGATTATTACTGGGGATTGAGACTTGGTCCATCCCGGATATGAATAATATGTTATATGTGGTTGAAATGCACACTGTGTTAGATATATTTGTGGGTTGTAAGCCATGTTTGGGGCCTTGTGCCGACCTGTAGTATCCCTAGTGGGAAAGATATATATGTGATAGCTTGGTTTGCTTAATCACTGATCCCAGTCCTGGTTTGAAATCACTATTATAAAATTCTAAGTCACCTGTTCTTGGAAAATTAAATAAAATTTAAGTATTTTCATTATTATAAAACTAGAACCTGGAAATTAAAAATTTGAACTATTGTGTGACTCATATGCATGTTGTGGAGTGAGGGTGGATCGGGCTGCATGCTGTAGCAGATGATATAAGGATCGGGCTGCACACCGCAGCAGATGATATAATATTGCGCTTGGACTGAAGGAGCCCCTTCGGAGTCTGTACACACCCTCAGTGATCACCGTCGATGTTAAATGGATCAGGCTACACGTTGTAGCGGTCATATGTATTGCATTGAATTTTATCTATTCAATTACCTGTGCTAATTGTGACTTGCTGCTGTTGTTAGTTTGTGGTAGGTATCGGACTGTAGTTTAGCTTTACTCTGTGGTATTTTGTGGATTTCCTGCTTTAAGCTATTAATATATACTTTTTACTCACTGAGTAGTTAGTACTCACCCCTACTCCTTGCACCTTTGTGTGCAGATTCAGGTATACAGGAGGGTTTGACGAGTGCTCCAGCTTCTATCAGAGTTATTTTGAGTTGCTGAGGTTGATGCCGGCGTTCGCAGAACCTAGCTTCTCTTTCCATTCAGTTAGTATTATATGTTTCAAACTTGAGTATTTTATCCAGTATTCTATTACTATTCACTTTTGTGTAGAGGCTCTATACTCGTGACCCCAGATCTTTGGGAGTGTTATTTCGATTTCACACTTCTCAGTATTTATTCATACTATTATTATTGGAGTATTTATTGACTCATATATTCTTCTTGAGATGTCCTTTTGGGACTGGTTTCTATTTGAAAACAGTTGTTGGTCTGGCTGGCCTAGCTTTCGTGTTGGGCGCCATCACGGCCGGATTTGGGTCATGACAAGTTGGTATCAAAGCCTAGGTTACTAGGACTCGTGAGTCATGAGCCAGTTTAGTAGGCTTTCACAGATCGGTACGTAGACGTCTGTATCTATCCTCAGGAGGCTACATAACTTTTAGGAAACACTTCACTTTCTTGGAATTCTTATCCTGCATATTTGATTCAGCTTGAGAAATAACTCTTGAAATTCCTTCCAAACGTTTGTACACGTATGCCAGCATTCAGTAATACATCTGCATCGATGGCTGGAGATTCCCCGATCGAGGAGCGAGATGTAATCTCCGTGAGTTCACGTTGGGCCAATCTGGAGGACATGAGGCCGAATCTTCGCCTACGGCTTGAGCACCGAAGTGCTAATTATGCGAGCAAGTACTTGTAACTTATGTGTTCGGTAATGTCCTTATTAGCGGGGATGGCAGTCGGATATCCACGTGATGAGTAAGTTAGCGCTGTGAGGTGTATCTATGTGATCTTGGTAGTGACGAAAACATTTGTGGGATAATAGATGAACTATTACGCGATTCATTCTTATTGCGATCTGTTGTGTAACCCCAAATTGCGGGCGCGTAAAGAATATTATTGTATCTCCTACTTGGAAAGCTAAGTGCAATACGCGTGGCGGTATGAGTTCAGACTCAAAAAGATAAATTGGCGGTATTTTATATGTGTTATGATTCAAATAAGTGTAACGCAGGTCCCTGAATCACTTTTGATAATATAAAACAGGTAGTATTGAGATTAATGTTGTGATATACATTTTGATGTTTTGTCGAGTTGTAACGGTGTTGTTAGGATGATTTTGGTGATTCTCTGGCAGGTGAATTGGCCCAATTACAAAGGAAACTCTGCCAAAATTTTTGAAAAATTTGGGACTTAGTAAAAATTTGCACCTAGAAAATAGGCTTAACTGTTATATGGGTGAATGCAAGAAAACAATGCAGAAGAGTTAAAATTCCAGATGATTTGTGTTTCCACAAGCTTATGAAAGAGCAAGTTTAATATCATTATGGTATTACGACTGTAATGAAGCATACGCGTTATGAGTATAGTGAGTTGTGATATATGGCTTCGAGCTAAGTTAGGGAGACTGCGTTGAGTAGCTAATTGCACGATTATGTGCTATGTTAGTTCTGTCTTATAGTTACTGGCGAACCAGTTCTGCTTGTATAATTGAGCCGAGAATGGCACGAGTGAAGGAAAAGTTTTGACAAGAAGTCAAGAGATCGAACAAGATGGAAGGAAGTTTCGATGGTTAAGATAAATTAATATCGTCTTCACCATCACCTGAGAGCAGTGTTGTGTCCTGATTAATGATTCTTGATCGCTCTTCAGCGTTAGTACGACCAGTGGTTTGGAGGTGCACCCCAAATATTGTTGTGGTAGGTTGTGTGAGTGTATTCCACTAGAATATTATATAAGTGTGGCAGGCAGTCACTTGACTAGTTAAAGATGTAAACCAAGTATGAAGGTTATGATAGTGCCGTTAAATTGAGGAATTCATGTCTGGAGGGCACGTGGCATATTGGGTTGTGAACTAGGGAGGATTACTCCGATTATGATGGTTGTTGTGTTCTATGAAGAAAATGGAAGTTATCATGGACCTTTGAAAGGTTATTAGGCCAGTTCAGTGTGATGAGGATCGACTTGAAGTCGGTGGATAGATTTAATGTGAATATTGGCCATATACTAGGCCAGATGTGTTCATTTTTGTAAGCGGTCCTCCTGGAGGAGTAGTTAGTTGATGTTTCTTTGTCGGATGCTTCACATAGTAAAGAATTGCACTGGGTGAGTGTGAAACGGCTTGAGAAATTGCTATGTGTTAAGAATCCATGTAGGAATGACGTTATACGAGCATCTTGGCTTTTAAAATTCCAATTGTACATCACACCTCAGTTGTGCTTGAGTTTTGTCGTTTATAACATTAAATATCCCTCAGGGATGATATCATGCACTTAGCATGCATACGACCGATACTCGGTATTATGTTGTAATGAGCAAATTTGGCTCGAGGAGCATGTTCTTATGTGATAGTTATATGTGGATTAGGTGGCACGCCTCCATGGGTATGCTATCTGGAACGGGTTGCACGCCGCAACAGTGTGGTATCGAGTATAGTTCTCTATATGCCATTGTGGTATGTCTTGCTTCCTATATTCCAAGGAACGTCTATGTTAGTGCGTAGGATTTGATAATTTCCTTTCAATGCTCGTTTACTTTAGTACCGCATTCAAATCGGAAACCCGTTGGCACATTGGGGCCTCATATGAGACATTTACTTATGTCTGGAGTGGCTTATTGCCCGAGCAGTTCGTACCGAGTGAAACGAGATCATTGAATTCGAGATCAGTGCAATCTGAGTATATGAAGTAAGGTAAAGAGCTAAGACCATTGTTTGGTTCAGAATAAGGTGATAGTCCTTGCCAAGAGTATAAAACTAATGAATTGTTGTCTCGACGGTCGCTAAGAATGTATAGGGATCTCATCTGTCATGTCAGTATTGTAAGAATTTGCACAAGGCATGCGTATGTCATGCAGAGCATGAAATGTATAGCGATTCATTCTAAACGATTAGATGAGAGAGCTTCAGATGATTAGGGAAGTTGGTATTGCTAAGTGGAAGTGACTTGACGCGAGTATGTGTTTAAAAAAAATGGGCAATGTGATTAAGTTAATAGCTCCTCGGTAGTGTTGCAGCATTTTTGTGATAGATCGATTTTTGGGTATTTGAATTGCTGATGGCTCAAGGAAATTTTTGGATATCTCTCATTAAATGAATGGATACTTGATAAGTGATGTATACTTACGGTGGAAACTGGTATCAGGTATGATGATTGAGTTCTGATATACATGCTATGTTGTGGTGGCAGATTTTCATTCGCTGGTATGTTATATAGTGGATGCAATGTTGGAAGTCGGATTGGTTATTGTAGTGGCGGGTGATTTGAAACTATTGTATTAGGGGCTATGCCGGAAATGCCATGGGTTAAGTGGTGAGGTGCGTTAGAATATGTTTTAGCAGAATGATTTATATTTCAAAGACAGCGGACAAGTGGGAAGGAGTGGGCATTCATGATAGATATCGGTGCAGAGGTTGCTATCTTAGATCCTGTTTCGTTATCAAGGGACTTTTTGGATGCATTTTGTATGACCGGGCATGTAACCAGGTGATATTATGGATTTCGGTATTATTTGGTGCCTTCGGCAGGAGTTAGTGAAGTGGAAAAAACATTTTCAGGCTTCTAAGGAGAAAGCCCAGGAGTTTGAGAGGAGGTTAGTTGATGGTGGAGCTTGGAGAAGTTCTGGGGAAGCGGACGCAATGTGGTCGGAGACGGCGAACTTGGTTAGGGAGGTAGCACGGGATGTGCTCGGGGTAGCCAAGGGCTATTCAGGCAGACATCAGGGTAACTGGTGGTGGAACGATGTAGTCCAAGAAAAAGTAGAGGTAAAGAAGGCGGCGTTTGCTAAGTTGGCAGGGAGCACTAACGAGGATGAAAGGAGAGTGAACAGGGAGACCTACAAGGCGGCGAGGAAGGAAGCAAAGCTGGCGGTTACGGAAGCTAAAAACGCGGCATTTGGTCGCATGTACGAGGAATTAGGGGAGAGAGGCGGAGACAAGAAGTTATTACAGTTAGCTAAAGTAAGGGAGAGGAAGGCGCGGGATCTAGACCAAGTCCGGTGCATTAAGGACGAGGATGGTAGAGTTCTGATGGGTGAGTCTCAGGTCAAGCAGAGGTGGCAGGCGTACTTTCGAGATCTACTTAACGAGGAGGGGGATCGAAACATAGAGCTTGGGGAGCTGGGGCATTCAGAGAACCATAGAGACCTTGGGTACTGCAGGCGCATTAGGGTGGAGGAGGTCATAGGGGCTTTGCGAAGGATGGGTAGGCGCCAAGCGACCGGGCCTGACGAGATCCCGGTGGAGTTCTGGAAATGCATGGGTAGGTCAGGAGTGGAGTGGCTCTCCAGGTTGTTCAATGTGATCTATAGGACTAAAAGGATGCCGGAGGAGTGAAGGTGGAGTACGGTGGTGCCCTTGTACAAAAACAAAGGGGATATCCAGTGTTGCAACAACTATAGGGGTATCAAATTAATAAGTCACACCATGAAGGTCTGGGAGCGGGTGATCGAGGCGAGGGTGAGGGAGATGACATCTATATCGGTGAACCGGTTTGGTTTCATGCCGGGTCGCTCCACTACAGAAGCTATCCACCTTGTCAGGAGATTGGTGGAACAGTTCAGGGATAAGAAAAAGGACATGCACATGGTGTTTATCGACTTGGAGAAGGCGTATGACAAGGTCCCAAGGGAGGTGCCATGGAGGTGCCTGGAGGCGAAGAGCGTGCCGGAAGCCTACATCAGAGTAATCAAGGACATGTACGATGGAGCTAAGACTAGGGTTAGGACGGTAGGCGGTGACTCAGACCATTTCCCGGTAGATATGGGGCTCCATCAAGGATCGGCGCTTAGCCCTCTCTTTTTTGCGTTGGTGATGGATGCTATAACCCGACATATTCAGGGGGGTGTTCCTTGGTGCATGCTATTTGCTAATGACATAGTATTGATAGACGAGACATGGGTCGGTGTGAATGAGAGGCTAGAAGTATGGAGACAGACTCTAGAGTCTAAGGGTTTCAAAATAAGCAGATCTAAGACTGAATACCTGGAATGCAAGTTTAGCGTCGAGCCGAGCGAAGTAGGTAGGGACGTAATGATTGGAGCTCGGGTCATCGCTAAGAGGGACAGTTTCAGATATCTTGGGTCGGTGATTCAGGGGGACGGAGAGATTGACGGGGATGTCACTCATCGTATAGGAGCGGGATGGTTGAAGTGGAGGCTTGCATCAGGAGTCCTGTGTGACAAGAAAGTGCCACTGAAACTCAAGGGAAAATTTTATAGAGTTGTGGTTAGACCTGCCATGTTGTATGGGGCGGAGTGCTGGCCGGTGAAGAACTCTCATGTTCAGAGAATGAAGGTTGCAGAGATGAGGATGCTCAGGTGGATGTGTGGACTCACCAGGTTAGATAAGATTAAGAATGAAGTTATTCGAGCGAAGGTGGGGGTGGCCCCGGTGGATGAGAAGATGCGTGAAGCGAGGCTCAGGTGGTTCGGGCATGTGCGGAGGAGAAGTCCTGATGCCCCGGTCAGAAGTTGTGAGCGACTGGCGGTAGTCGGCGTGAGGAGAGGCAGAGGGAGTCCTAAGAGGTATTGGGGAGAGGTGATTAGGCATGACATGGCTAGAATGCATATTTCCGAGGACATGGCCCTTGATAGAAAAGTCCGGAGGTCTAGTATCAGGGTTGTAGGATAGGGGCTCCTAGAATTTTTTGTACTCCTTTCCCGGGGTTGGGTGAGGCTTGTCAGGGCGACTCATAGATGATTCGTGCATTGGATTGTGTCCCCCTTATGGTAGTTATTTATGGTAGCTACTGTTTGATATCATTGCATGCCATTTTATGTATAATTCTTATGTTTAGACAATTATTTATGCGATTTTCTGCCGGAATTACTAATGTTGTTTTGTTTTTGTTTTTGTTGTTGCTTCCCCTTCCCTTCTCTAAGCCGAGGGTCGATTGGAAACAGCCTCTCTACCCTTTTGGGTAGGGGTAAGGCCTGTCTACATATTACCCTCCCCAGACCCCACCTTGTGGGACTATACTGGGTAGTTGTTGTTGTTGTTGTTGTTTGGTACTGAATTCGTTGGCAGGCTGATATGGCTACGTATTTAGCTTGAGTTAGGTTGGTTAACACTGAATTATTTTTCGATGTTGTAAGACATTGTGATTTGCTAGTTATGGGCTTCTTTGTATCACCGTGGGTGTAATGAATTGCGTTAGTTTCTGACATCAAATATGCGTAGTTGTTGACTTTGAGCATAGCGGCTTGAGGTGCTTCAGGTGTAATAGTGTTGGGATAGGATCATGCATTGTAGCGAGGCTATGGGAGTTATGACCTTTTGGAGTAGATTCAGGCGTTCTATTTCTATGATGTGAGACGAGGTCTCAGCCTTGTATTGTAAGGACATTGATGAGTTTGAGGTACAACTTTTTTGTTTGGGTCATTTGACATGATTTGAGTGTGTCCAGCTCTTTTCTTACAGGTGCGTGTATTATGCAAGATGTGGTTTAGACTTGTCTTGGGGTATCATATCACCGAGTGGTGCTGGAATTCGAGGTGATCGTCAGGTTCATTAATAAATACAGATGGATTTGATCTCAGCTTGTTAGGTAGATAATATCGAGGTTTGACCCGGAAATCTGTTGCGATATCAGTCAAGGGAAGTGGTTTCATGAATGGTTGATCTGAGAGATAATTACGGTTATAGCATGTTTCCTTCATCGTTGGCAGTATAGGGAAGTGTTGGAATAAGGCTTTAGCTAAGAGGAAGTTCTCTGCCTGAAATCGGTTGTGGGGGACAACTACTGTGAATAGAAGTTATGGTTCCAAGTGTTTGGTTTAAGAGGTACATCATATGTTTTCACCTGAGGGTGCAGGTATGGGTTATTACAGCTGGTCCGGGTTTACTTTAAGTTCAGATGTGTATTTCTGATCTGGTGTATGATTTTCTGAAAGTGCGACGTGGTTCTATGGTTAGGTTATAGATTAAATGGACTGTGAATGTTCAGTTGTAATGTGTTATCGGGTCTATGAGAGATAGGATGAAGAGGGATCACCCCTGGGTATATGATTGGTAAGATCATTCAGCTGCTGTATGGCTTTTATAACAACTCTCGATACGCTCGCGGACGAGCGTTTTGTTTAAGTTGGGGAGAATGTAACGACCCGACCCATCGTTACAGGAGTTATCGCCCCGTTTTCTTCAATTTATGCTTTAACATGTTAATTTATATGTGTTTGGAGAGTTAGAAGCAAATCAGAGGGGATTTAGGTAGAAATGAGGCAATAAAACTCTTTATGAGAAGAAGAGTTTGGAAAAGTCAACCAAATGTTGACCGGTGAGTTAGACTGCTCGGAATCGAATTCTAATTATTTGGTTAGCTTCAGGAGGTCATTTATGACATATGAGAGCAATCAGAATCAAATTCGGAGGCCCGGTGTAGTTTTAGGCTTGAATTGGCTAAGGTTGAATTTTGGCGAAATCTGAACGGTAGGCAAGATTTTGATCCGGGGCTCGGAATGTAATTTCGAGAGTTGCAGCAGCTCCGTTAGGTGATTTTGGATATTCTTGCAATATTTAATGTCATTCGAAGATGTTTAGGTCGGGCTTTAGATCAAATGTTGGTTTCGGAAGTTTTTATGAATATTCGGCTTGAATCCGTGAGAAAATGGTGATTTTGATGTTTATGATGATGTTTTTATGTTGAGAGCAAGTTTGAATGAGGTAATGTGAGGTATTTGTACTTTTTATTGAGGTCCGGGGGGCCTCGGGATTGTTTTGGTTGGTTAATCGGGCGAGTCGAAGTGTTATAGCAGGTTTGTGTTATGGTTTTTCCACATCTGCGGTGGATGAGCAACTTAAACAGTCCAGCAGATGCGGCTATGTGATCGTAGAAGTGGAAATTATGTCCTAGGGGAAATTTCCACAGAAGCGGGCTTAGTTCCGCAGGAGCGGTCCTCGTAGAAGCGAGGAATATCTCGCTGAAGTGAGATTGGGCCGGTGAAGTATTTCCGCAGAAGTGGACCTGGAGCCGCAGGAGCGGTCTCGCAGGTGCGATGACTGGGCTGCAGAAGCGGTCATGGCCCTTAAGGAAGAAGTCGCAAAAGAGACATAATCTCCACAGAAGCGGACTCGCCTAAGCGAGTAAATTTCCGCAGAAGCGGAAATCGTTAGTGATTTAATGAGAACAGTGTATCGAAATTTCAGAGTTTAAAGAACCATTTTTGACTTCGGGGAGACACGAATTTCGAGGGTTTTCAAGGAGAAACAGTGAGAAATCATCAGGTAAGGGTTCCTAAACCCAAATTATGTTGTTATAACACAAAAACATAGATTAAACGCCCCAAAACCTAAGAATTTAAGTGAAAACATGGTGGTTAGGGCTTGGAAATTTAGGAAGATAAAAGTGGAAATTGATGGGTCAAACAGACCCCGTTTTCTATAAAATTTATATGCACAGACTCGTGGCGAGACGACGAATCCGTTGGTATGATTTTTGGAATTTTTCGAGAAGTGGGCCCGAGGCTCGGGTTTCACCAACTTGGTGTATAATTGCGTTTTTCAAGTAAATTTGATTGGGTTATATTCCTTTGACCCATATTGATGTAATTGTTGTCTTTATGACTAGATTCGATGCACGAGGCAGGAAATTCGAAGGGAAAAGGCATCGTAGACGAGTCCACGGCCGTCTAGAGGTGAGTAGTTAGTTTATATGGTTGCCTGAAGGTTCGAAACTCTAGCTTAGCACATTGTGACGCTAGTAGGGCGTGGCTCACACCCCATGGTAGGTGCGGGAATGATTATGACTGGGGATTGAGACTTGGTCCATCCCGGATATGAATAATATGTTATATGCGGTTGAAACGCACACTGTGTTAGATATATTTGTGGGCTATAAGCCATGTTTGGGGCCTTGTGCCGACCTGTAGTATCCCTAGGGGATAGATATATATGTGATAGCTTGGTTTGCTTAATCACTGATCTCAGTCCTGGTTTGAAATCATTATTATGAAATGCTAAGTCACCTGTTCTTGGAAAATTAAATAAAATTTAAGTATTTTCATTATTAATGAACTCGAACCTGGAAATAAATAATTTGAACTGTTGTGTGACTCATATGCATGTTGTGAACTGAGGATGGATCGGACTGCATGCCACAGCAGATGATATAAGGATCGGGCTGCACGCCGCAGCAAATGATATGATATTGCGCTTGGGCTGAAGGAGCCTCTTCGGAGTCTGTACATACCCCCAGTGATCTTCGTCGACGTTAATTGGATCGAGCTACACGCCGTAGTGGTCATATGCATTGCATTGCATTTTTATCTGTTGAATTATCTGTGCTAATTGGGACTTGCTACTGTTGTTAGTTTGGGGTACGTATCGAACTCTAGTTTAGCTTTACTCTGTGGTATTCTGTGGATTTCCTGCTTTCACCTATTAATATATACTTTTTACTCACTCGGTACTTAGTACTCACCCCTACTTCCTGCACCTTTGTGTGCAGATTCAGGTACACATGAGGGTTAGATGAGCACTCAAGCTTCTATCAGAGTTATTTCGAGTTGCTGAGGTAGCTGCCGACATTCGCAGAACCTAGCTTCTTTTTCCATTAAGTTATTATTAAATGTTTCGGACTTGAGTATTTTTTCCAGTATTCTATTACTATTCAGTTTTTTGTAGAGGCTCTATACTCGTGACCCCAAATCTTTGGGAGTGTTATTTCGATTTCACACATCTTAGTATTTATTCATACTATTATTATTGGAGTATTTATTGACTCATATATTCTTCTTTAGATTTCCTTTTCGGACTGGTTTCTATTTGCAAAACAGTTGTTGGTCTGGCTGGTCTAGCTTTTGTGTTGGGCGCCATTACGATCGGATTTGGGTCGTGACATCCCGTTAAGGTATTTAAGCGTGTTTAGTCTCGTTTAGTTATTGCATGCTAATACCCATCCCAACCTATCAGTCCCAGGGTATTAGGACTTCTAATCCTAAAAGGGGAGGAAAGAGATGGGGCTTCGCATGGAGTTTAAAGGTAAAAATGACTAGGCGTCAATCAAAACAAATAACACATAAGAGGAGTAAACAAACATACGAAAGCTACACATAAAACCCCTTAAGCCATACAACAATTTGTTTAGCATGACTTGCAATTACTGATTGGGTCTTTAAAATTAAAATTGAACAGCTGACGGACTAATTTAACACATAGAGTTGGATAAAAGTCTGCATTAGGAAACCCTGATCTAATTGTTAGAAATTGATGTATTTTAAACGGGTTATATATTAAGAGCATAATGCGGGAAAGTTTAAAACAACAGATTGAAAATTACACAAGTTTAGAGATATCTTTGAAAATCAGTAGATTTGTTAAGTAAAATACAACAGAGTTATGAGGAAAAGTTCCGAAAATGAAAACGCTTTGAAAGTAAGAACGAGTTAAAGAATGTATTGAAGAAGTAGCTTTATGAGATAAAAATTCTGGCAGGAAGCTGAAAACTGTTTCAAGAAAGAAAATACAAGTTTAGAAAATTTAAGAGCATTGCAAACAAGTTTGGGACGGGTTTTGTTGAAAAACCTGAAGCTAATCGCCGGGTTATAGCTTACACAGACTTAAGCGAGTTTGAAACCCTATAGGCAGGATATCTATACCTTGATTTTTTAAGACTTATTACTGTTATTAATCGGGTATGAAATGAGTATTTGATTATCCTACAGTTTGCTTAGCATTTATGCATTTTGTATAGGCATGATTTCTCTATGCAACTAATTGTTTGATTATTAGGTCCTATAGGCAGGATTTCTAATGATTGAGTATGACTGAACATTAAATCGTAATCTAAGTGACTTAGTTATAACATTAAATCTTATGGGCATGGTATCTAACTGACCGAGATATAACATTAGATCCTATATGCATAGTATCTACCCTTAATTACATGCAATAAAGTAAACCCATCCCACACCCTTTACTAATACTTACCCCAATTTGTTTTACAAGATTGTTACTGAAAATAAAGTAAATAATAGAAAAATACGTCATATACTACAGCTAGAACCGAGAAACCTAATTCAATTTTGAAATCCAATAACATGTGTTTCACCAAATCGGATTCGAGGTTCCAATGCCTTCTCTTAGATTGTTTCAAAGTTCCAAGGGTTTTTTAGCAAACCCAGGCAATACTTACACCCTAGAGATTAAATTGAGCAGTGCAATGTGTGAAATTACCCGCCCTTAGGCATCCAAGTTCAGAAAGAGCTCCATGGTCCTTAAGCATGGCTTACCACGGGGGAGGGGGGTAGGACTTAAAGAACTAAGAATAAGTGTAAAGTGAGGGGATTAGAGGAAAAACCAAAGCAAGGGATGGTCATACCTAGTCATGAGTGGGACTGGCACACCACTGACCCTTTGCATGGCTTGGACAAATAAGAGCAGACGTGAGAAAGTCAGACTTAGACCTGAATGGTGATTAGGACACCACCGGACTTGAGTCAAGCTCAACACATAACAGGGGTTAAGGGAATGAGATCGATCTGAGTATAGGTTTAGGGAAACTTGGTTCTAAACTAGGGATAGGAATAGAGTGCCACCCTAGTATAAAATAATTCTCATACACAAAGGGGTTAGGGAAAAGGGATTAATATGGAAGCATTTGTTCCAACAAACAGCATTAAGCCAAGGGGACTTGGGGAAAGGGATGTACAGGAAAGTACTAATACAAGCATAACAGAATCAAAGACATAGGAATATGGGGTAGGGATGCAGCATGCTGAAGTTTAACTGCATAAGAAAGTCGAACACAAATATGTATATGAAAAAGGTAAATAAACACGTAGTTTGGAGATGGTATTTAAATCATGGACATACCAGTTGCAATAGTAAAGCAAGTAAGGCAGATAGAATCATATAGATTAGCCTTAGCTTTCAGCCGGCTAAACCCAATCAGTAGAACAAGTAGAAGAGAAGAATAGAGAAGAGAGGAAAGAGTTCAGTAAGTGTGAAATTGTAATTGTTCGTGTGTGTCCCCTCCGAAAACTCGTATGTGCTGTGAGCTTTTATAGTGCAAAAACGAGTAGACAAGAAGGTAAAGAAATAAAATCTTAGTCAATCAAATAACATCTCCCTTAGTCAAAGGGATTTGATTTCAAACGGGTGTGGTAATTAAGGAAGGGAAAACCTTTCAGAATTATATAATAAAGGGCAATGGCACACTGAATCTATTTACGGTAGGAAACTATAGTACACGTTTTTTTTTTTTTGAATAAATAAGGAAATAAAATAATCAAACAGTTAGAAATTTCAAAACCTTAAATGAACTTAGTCAGGAAAATAGGGAAAAGGATGAGTTGTAAAAATTAGAAGCAAATCAATTAAGCCTTAGTAAAAGGGGATTGAAATCGATCACAAGCTAATAGAATCAATTCAGAAGAAAAACCCTCGTATATAAGCATGCTAACATCAAGCAAAGGAGAAGAGATTGGCATAGATAGTTTTTTTTTTTGAATCAAAAGCAAAAGAACAACATGTTTCCAATTTAGTCTTTGAACTCAGCATGAGTTTGAGAGCCTAGGGTTTCTAGGGTAGAACCCTAAAACCAAAAGCTTGCAAGAATCACAGACACATGTAACAATCAAAAGTAGTAGAGTGAAAGCTTGTAAAGAAGGGTAGGACTTAAGAACTAAGAATAAGTGTAAAGTGAGGGGATTAGAGGAAAAACCAACGCAAGGGATGGTCATACCTAGTCATGAGTGGGACTGGCATACCACTGACCCTTTGCATGGCTTGGACAAATAAGAGCAGACCAGAGAAAGTCAGACTTAGACCTGGATGGTGATTAGGACACTACCAGACTTGACTCAAGCTCAACACATAACATGGGTTACGGGAGTGAGATCGATTTGATTATAGGTTTAGGGAAACTTAGTTCTAAACTACAGATAGCAATAGAGTGCCACCCTAGTATAAAATAATACTCACACACAAAGGCGTTAGGGAAAGGGATTGATATGGAAGCATTTGTTCCAACAAACAGCATTAAGCCACGGGGACTTGGGGAAAGGGATGTACAGGAAAGTACTAATACAAGCATAACAGAGTCAAAGACCTGGGGTAGGGATGCAGCATGCTGAAGTTTAACTACATAAGAAAGTCGAGCACAAACATGCATATGAAAAAGGTAAATAAACACGTAGTTTGGAGATGGTATTTAAATCATAGACATACCAGTTGCAATAGTAAAGCAAGTAAGGCAGATAGAATCATATAGATTAGCCTTAGCTTTCAGCCGGCTAAACTCAAGCAGTAGAACAAGTAGCAGAGAAGAATAGAGAAGAGAGGAAAGAGTTCAGTAAGTGTGAAATTGTAATTGTGCTTGTGTGTCCCCTCCAAAAACTCGTGTGTGATGTGAGCTTTTATAGTGCAAAAATGAGTAGACAAGAAGGTAAGGAAATAAAATCTCAGTCAATCAAATAAAATCTTCCTTAGTCAAAGGGATTTGATTTCAAACGGGAGTGGTAATTAAGGAAGGGAAAACCTTTCAGAATAACATAATAAAGGGCAATTGCACACATAATCTATTTAAGGTAGGAAACTATAGTACACATTTTTTTTAAAGAATAAGGAAATAAAATAATCAAACAGTCAAAAATTCAAAACCTTAAATGAACTTAGTTAGGAAAATAGGGAAAAGGATAAGTTGTAAAAATTAGAAGCAAATCAATTAAGCCTTAGTAAAAGGGGATTGAAATCGATCACAAGCTAATAGAATCAATTCAGAATAGTAACCCTCATATATAAGCATGCTAACATCAAGCAAAGGAGAAGAGATTGGCATAAATAGTTTTTTTTTTGAACCATAAGCAAAAGAACAACAGGTTTCCCATTCAGTCTTTGAACTCAGCATGAGTTTGAGAGCCTAGGGTTTATAGGGTAGAAGCCTAAAACCAAAAGCTTGCAAGAATCACAGACACGTGTAGCAATCAAAAGTAGTAGAGTGAAAGCTTGTAAAGAACACGTTTTAGGAAAACTAAAACTCAAACCAGTTCAATGAAGAGATACCATAGGAGTTTAGGAAACAGTGAAAGAAGCAAGTTCGATAACACAAATAGATTCAGTAAAAGTAAGCACTTTCAGTAGGCAAGATAGGCGTATAAACATGCTTGTAGAAAAATCAGTAAAAGTAGTAATAGAACAAAGGCAGGGAGACATGCATATTAAGAATCAAACGAAAACCCCCTCAAACATGGAATGAACAAACAGATTCACATAAAGAAAGAAAAAGAAGAAAAGGAATCGTTTTAAGATTTTGAAAACCCTAACTTGAACAGACTAATTTTAAAAGGGAAAATTAGGGAAAATCATTAAAAAGGCCGAATAGAGCATAGATCTTCTGCAGATCTAATAAGCTAAGGAAAGAAAACCTCGAATCAAGTCTTATAGGATTTCTCAGAAACCATAGAGACGAGAAGGCCTGGAACTGGCTGGTCCTGAGTTGGAGACGGACTCGCAGGGCTAGGGCTCATTGGAGATGAGCCAGAAATGACCGTAGAACTTGAATCGGAGAGCTTTCGAGCCGGGGTCTTCAAGGTCAGGCATTGGACCTTCGAATAGAGGGAGTATAAAGTCTAGTGAGGGTGAGCACAGATTACATAGGGCCTGAGAGGCCATGGTTTCCGGTGAAATAAAGTTAGAGACCGATGAATAGGGGCTAGGGTTTCGGAGGGGAGTTGAGAGAATTTAGGGATGAAAGGGATACAAGGGCGGACGTCTGTGAGAAATTATTAGGGTTTGGGGGTTGGGTGGAATTAAAAAGAAAAGGGAAACGTGGACCGTTGATAAAAGCAATCAACGGCCCCGATTTAAGATGGGGTCCGGGTGGGTTTATTTAATTGGATCTGGGTCGGGTAAGGAATGGAATTGGGTCGTATAATTTGGGTTTAATTGAGGTTAAAAACTTGGGATCATTTGAGGCTACAATTGAAAGCAATTTGAGGCCAAAATTGAAATAGCCATTTCCCTTTTGAATTTATAAAAATAGTAAAAGATGTTGTAAATTAAATTAAAAGCAATGATTTAACAAACAATATGTAAGTATTAATTTAAAAATATTGGGGATGATTTAGTGATAAAAATGCTATTAAATCGAGAAATAGGCTAAAATTGCAATTCCATGCAATTTTAGTTTAGAAATACTAAATGGGCTTGTAAACTTATGTAAAAATCGTGTAACTTATATTTTTGTGTAAATGTGAAAATAAAATAAATTATTCACCAAGATGACAAGTTTTGGGAATAATTATTGAGTTTAATGAATAGGCCATAAATTGATTTAAAAATCCTCAAGAAATGTGGAAAAATACCAAAACCTTTGTGGATGCTTATATATGCATATACAAGCTATTTGGAAAGTATTTTGAGTATAAAATACATAGGAAAAAATTGGGTATCAACAACCATATTATCACGAACGAAATCTGTTACTACCTTTTTGGTGACCGCCTTGTATTATGCGGCCTCAACCCATTCGGTGAAGTAATCAATTGCCACTAAGATGAACCTGTGCGCGTTTGATCTGGCAGGTTTGATTGGTCTAATGACATCCATTCCCCAAGCGTCGAACGGCCATGGCGAGTTCGTTGCAGTAAGCCCGTTTGGAGGTACCTTTATCATATCTGCATGTATTTGACAACGGTGGCATTTTTGGACGTACTGGATGCAGTCTGTTTCCATAGTCATCCAAGAATACCCTGCTCGGAGTATGTTCTTCGCCAATACGAAACCATTCATATGTGGTGCGCAGGCTCCCGCGTGCACTTCCTCTAATAGTCTAGTTGCTTCTCTTGCCTCGACACACCTTAATAATCCCAAATCAAGACTTATCCTATATAGGATTCCTCCACTATGAAAGAAGTTGTTGGACTGTAAGGCCCCGTAAAATTTTTGTGCATAAAACCTAGTAGATGTGGTGTCATGGTCCGAATGATGTGTTAGGAATGCGTAGAATTCTTCGCGGCGAGCTTGCGAGCCGCGGTTCGGACCCTTGGTAGTGATTTAAGTTTCAAAAATGTAGAGAAATAATTTTTCCGAAAAAGTGTCAAATGTGCGGTCAAGAATGCGGTCCGCATTTGACCGCACATTTGACACTTTTTCGGAAAAATTATTTCTCTACATTTTTGAAACTTAAATCACTACCAAGGGTTCGAACCGCGGCGAGCAAGCTCGCCGCGAAGAATTCTACGCATTCCTAACACATCATTCGGACCATGACACCACATCTACTAGGTTTTATGCACAAAAATTTTACGGGGCCTTACATGGACAATCTTCGAAGTGTTCATTTCTGAGTAGCATTGGCAAGTTTTGGGTACTCTTGTTTTGTGAGGTATTCTCTGATATCTTGGAACCAAGGTTTCCCGTCGGCTTCTTCCTCGACGTGGGAAAAATAAGCCGGCTGGTCGTGAATCTTGACTTGTATGGGGTCAATAACGTTTGTATCGGGATGCTGGATCGTAGACGATAAAGTGGCTAAGGCATCAGCGAACTCATTCTGTATTCTGGGAACATGCTGGAATTCTGTCTTTCTGAATCTCTTCCTCAACTACTGTACATGATGCAGATAGGGGAGTATTTTGGAATTTTTGGTTGCCCATTCTTCTCGAACCTGATGTATGAGTAGGTCCGAGTCTCCGATCACTAATAGTTACTGAATGTTTATGTCAATTGCCAGTTTGAGCCCTAGGATGGGGGCTTCATATTTGTCCATATTGTCGGTGCATAGGAATTTGAGCTTGGCGGATACTGAGTAATGCTGACCGGTTTCTGATACCAAGACCGCTCCTATAGCAACTCCTTTGAAATTCGCGGCTCCGTAAAAAAACATCCTCCAACTGTCATAGGATTCTGCAATGTCTTCACCTATGAAGGTTACCTTTTCATCAGGAAAATATGTCTTTAGTGGTTCGTATTCCCCTATTACAGGATTCTCGGTGAGGTGATCTGCCAAGGCTTGCCCTTTGACTACCTTCAAATAACATAAATAATGTCAAACACGCTTAACATGATTTTCCATTTGGCGAGCTTGCTGGTGGGCATGGGCTTTTGAAAGATATATTTCAATGGGTCTATTCTAGATATGAGATAAGTTGTGTAGGCACAAAAGTAATGCCCCAACTTTTTGAGCTACCCATGTTAGAGCACAACAAGTGCGCTCTAATAAGGAATACCGAGCCTCGTACGAGGTAAACTTTTTGCTGAGGTAATAGATGGCTTGCTCTTTTCTTCTGGTTTCATCATGTTGTCCCAAAACACACCCAAATGCTCCATCCAATACTACGAGATAAAGTAATAGAGGTCTCCTTGGCTCGAGTGGAACCAAGACTGGCGGTGTTGACAAGTATTCCTTGATTTTGTCAAAAGCCTTTTGACAATCATCAGTCCATTTAGTGGCTGAATCCTTCTTTAGCATCTTGAAAATGGGTTCACAAATGATAGTGGACTTGGCTATGAACCGGCTGATATAGTTGAGTCTTCCCAGAAAACTCATCGCGTACTTCTTGCTCTTTGGTGGTGGCAACTCTTGAATGGCTTTAAAATTTGACGGGTCCAATTCTATTCCCCAGCGACTCACAATAAAACCTAATAATTTTCCAGCGGGAACCCCGAATGCACACTTGGCGGGATTCAATTTTAAGTTGTATCTCCTCAGCATGTTGAAGAATTTTCTCAAATCTCTCATGTGATCTGCAGCTTTCTTGGATTTGATGATGACGTCCTCCACATACACTTAAATTTCTTTATGTATCATGTCATGAAAAATAGTGGTCATGGCCCTCATGTAGGTAGCATCGACATTCTTTAAACCGAACGGCATCATTTTGTAATAGTGCATTCCCCACGGGGTGATGAATGCCATTTTCTGTACATCTTCCTCATCCATCTATATCTGGTGGTATCCAGTAAAACAATCAACGAATGACTGCAGCTCATGTTTGGCGTAGTTTTCAATCAATATGTGTATATTTGGAAAAGGGAAATTGTCTTTAGGACTGGCCCGGTTGAAATCCCGGTAGTCGACACAGACTCTAACCTTCCCGTCCTTCTTTGGTACTGGCACAATGTTGGCTAACAATTTCGGATACTCTACCACGTTGAGAACCCTGGCTTAGACCTGCTTAGTAACCTCTTCTTTGATTTTCAAACTCATGTCGGGCTTGAACTTTCTTAGTTTTTATTTGATCGGTGGGTATGCCGGATCTGTCGGCGACTTGTGAGCCACAATGGATGTGCTGAGGCTGGTCATATCGTCATACGACCAAGCGAATATATCCTCATATTCTTTCAGAAACTCTGTATACTTTTTATTTTCCGATGGTGACAGGTGTACGCTGATACGTTTTTCCTTGACATTTTCTACATCTCCCAAATTAATGACCTCAGTTTCGTCTAAGTTAGACTTAGGCATGTTCTCAAAGTTTTCAATCTCTCTGACAATCTCTTCTGGTATTTCTTCCTCTTCTGAGTCTATGTCTGTTTGTTGCATTGCCTCATTTCAAGTCACAGTCGTTGGTTCATCATCAAGATATGTAATAGTAATGATGTGTAAAATAAAGTAAATGAAAGAGAAAGTAATAAGAGAAAGATAAAAATAAACTTGGTAAATGCTTTTGATTAAATTCATAATTGTTTTAAACATCAGAGCTCTTTTCAAAAGTAAAGACAATGCGGGAAAGTAAAATCAACTAAAAAGATAAAATGCGATGCATAGTGCGTCGTTTAGCCTTGCTACCCCGAAGCTCTCCGGGCACTGGTGGTCCTGACTGACCAATTGGTGAGGCGTTCTCCTCGGTTCACAACTTGAATGGAAGTGCTTTCTTCCCCCTCCTTCTCGAAGTTAACATAACAATCCATTTCATCCTCCAGAAACAGGTTCTTTATTACTGCTAGTGCCTCGTCTTCCTCTGATCCATATATAACATCGGTCAGTTGAAAATTCTACTTCAACTGAGGTAGAGGGTGCTTCAGTGGGTAGTAGGGACCGCGCCATAGTGGCGACCAGTTGTTGAGCTCATTCCAAGTGTATTCATAACCCATGCCAAAAGTAGTTCCATGCTTCTTCAACTCGATAGGCTTGGTGATGCCTTGGAGATTCTTGCCAAGTCCCTTTCCTGGCTCGTATCCGCTCTAATTCAGAATGATCTCAATTTAGTTATCCCACCACTTGTCTTTGTCTATGGCATTGACTCGCTCGATGTGATGATATGTTTCTCCACCTATCCTCCTTCTTCCTCCGATCATCAGGATGGCCTGACGAATGTATATGGGGTACCGTCACCATGAATGATTACTTCCTGATGATTCCATTCAAATTTTACAGCTTGATGCAAAGTTGATGCCACAGCCCCAGCGGCGTGGATCCATGGTCTTCCTAGCAACAAATTTTAGGACGGTGGTACGTCAATGACTTGGAACTCAACATCGAACCAGGTAGGTCCCATCTAGAGGCATAAGCTAATTTCTCTGATGGTGGACCTTTGAGATCCATCAAAAGCTTTGACACTGATAGACCCATCTTTGATCTCATGCAATCCCTTACCCATTGTCCTGAGGGTTATTACCTGGCGAATGTTAAGGCTGGATCCCCCGTCGACTTGAATCCTCATTATAAAGTAATATTCGCATTGTGTAGTGATGTGCAATGATTTGTTGTGACCAAGCCCTTCTGGAGGTAGTTCGTCTTCGTGAAAAGTGATCTTATGGCTTTCCAATACCTGCTCCACCATGTTTTCCATTTCACTTCCTGTTATGTTGTTGGGAACATAAGCTTCACTTAGTATTTTCATTAAGGTGTTTTTATGTGCCTCGAAGCTTTGTAGATGAGCCGGAATAGAAATATGTGCTGGCATCTTGTTCAGTTTCTCGATGGCAAATTACTCTTTGGCCTGTACCTTCCTCCAAAGATCATCGGGTCCAGTTTCAACAGCCCGCCCGGAGGCCTACTTGCTGGACTCAACTAAATGTTCTTGGATGTATACCCTGCTTGTCCTAGTCATGCCCTTTACGGCAATTACTTCCCTAGTATATGTCATCCCCTTCCTTCTTGCCTCAGCGGTATAATCCCAAGGTATAGCATTTGTCTTGGACGGGGTTACATCTGTCATGGAGACTGGAATTGGTACCCTGGGGGGTGACACAGTAACTTCAAATCGTGCAGGCGCCTCTAGAACCCCGAACTCAACCTCAATTGGTTTTGGCACCTTTGCAGTAGGTGCATCAAACTTGAGCGGCACTGACCCATTTACCACATCGCCCTCAGAGGGCTGAATCTGAACAACAATGGGATTGAGAGTAACTGCTGGCTTCTTAGGCTCGTGTCTTTCAACTATCTGACCGATTAACCCTTTGGGGTCCCAATCGTCTTCAATCTTGATCATATGGATGACTCTACCCCTGTGGTCAGGAAGATTGTTGTTACGGACATTAGAGGTAGCCACATTTGCTATCATGATCTTGTTGTCAATTATGTTCTGAACCATATCTTTCAACGAGCGACACTCGTCAATGGTATGGCCTTTTATCCCGGAATGGTATGCGCAAATCTTTTTTCGGTTGATCCACTGGGAAGGGTTTTCTGGAGTTACAGTTGGGATAGGGGTAATGTAACCAGCTGCTTTCAGTTTCTCATATAATTGGTCAATTGGCTCAGCTATGGCGGTCTATTGTCTGGGAGGTTTGCGGTCGAAGTTTCTTCTAGGCCGAGGGAAGTTTTAGCGGGTAGGTAGTGATGGGTAGTGAGAAGGTTGGGAATTATATGCTTGGTACATAGGTGCAGGATGGGAATATCATGGTGAAGTGGGTTGATATATGGGCGGTGGAGTTGATTGGTTGGCAGATGTTGGAATTTGGTAAGTGGGTGATGGTGCTTGGTAGTTTAGGGTAGGTTGATATGTGAGTGAAGCTGAAGGATAGGTTTTGTACTTCATAGGGGAGTTGTTCCTTTGTGCAACCATTATAGAATTCAAATCCTTTTTATTTGACAAGGCACCAGACTGTAAAGCCTTGTTGGTAGCTTGCAATGCCTCGAGGTTAGTGACCATACCATTTTTGATGCCTTCGTCGATCCTTTCTCCTACTTGATGATATCGGAGAACTTTTGGCCTTCTATTAGCATTAGCCTCTTGTAATACTGTGGATCCTGATCACGGACGAAGAACCTGTTCATTTGTTCTTCCTCCAAGGCCGGTCTGACCTTAGCAGCTTTTGACCTACAACGAGTAGCATACTCGCGAAAGGTCTCTGTGGGCTTCTTCTTGAGATTCTGGATATAGAAAACATCCGGTGCATTTTCAGTGTTGAACCTAAACTGATCCATAAAGTCAGACGCCATGTTCACCCAACTAGTCCATTTCTTCTCATCTTGGCTAATATACAAGGATAGAGCGTCACCCTTCAAACTCCTCATGAACAGCTTCATGCGGATTTCTTGTCCCTTCCGACTCCTACCAACTTGTCACAATACATTCTCAAGTGGACCCTGGGGTCACCTGTACCGTTAAACATCTCGAACTTGGGAGGTTTGTACCCCTCTAGGAGCTTAACATTTGGCTGAACACAAAGATCTTCGTAGTTCAACCCTTCAACATCTTTGTTACCTTCGAAACCTTGGACTCGGCTAGTCAACTTCTTGATCTCAGTGGCTAAATTCTTAATGAGGAAGCTCTTGTCATATGACTCGACTGCACTGGCGATTGTCTGATTATAATGCAACATAGTGTCCATAAAGATTGGAGTGTTATGGTCTTTTGTAATGTTTTGTGGTTCAGGAATGCGCAGTGGAGTGTTATGAGTGGATTGAATTGGAGGTTGTGGGACGTTTTATGGTGGTACAGGGTTTTGCGTGTTAACTTCGGGAGCGAAAAGAGTGATTGATAGGCTTGCCAGGTTTCTAACTTGGTCTAATTCCTCTCGGAATCTTAGCAAAGTTTGCTCCAGATGAGCAGCAGTCTCCTTGGTGATTGCAGTGCTCTAGGAAGTTTCCTCAAGTTCCTTCCTAATGCTTGTATCTCCGATTTTTCCTTTGTTCCTGTTTCTGGTAGGACTCGGAGGAGGAGGAGGTGGAGGACCCTTGGATCTTCTTGAGTATGATGATGGTGCCAGAATTCACGAACTAACCTTTAGGGAGGGGAATACAAGAAAAAATAATAAGGTAAAAAGTTAGTGCGGATTCTGATAAATATTATTGCTATATTTAAACACATTGTATGGGAATATAATTGCGTCCTACTTTTGGGTGCCTCGTTGTGCCCGAGGTTGGCCTAGAAACAAATTGTTTTGGAGAACTTATAATGCTAAATGCCTCATTTTATTGATAAAACAAGACGAGTCTTGAAACAACTGAATGATAAAAGATGGTAATGGCCAGTGGCCTTATAACATTAAGAGGGCATGAAATAAAAGATCCTAACTATTTGGTCCCAGAAGGACCTTCCCCAGATTCAGTACTCTTGCCTCCCTCGTACAGCTACATACTCTCGCGCGTCCCTAACAACAGATAAGCTCGAGCTACACTTCCTTGAGCATTCTGATAGTCTTCAAATCTTCTTAAGAACTCCCTTCAAACTACACTAGACCTCGCTCCAGATACCCCAAATGGTTATTGGAGTTGACATCCATATCATTCCACTCGTTGATCAGTTTTTCGTGGGCTTCCTGTATTTCCCAATGTTCATTCTCACATTCTCTCATCTTCTTGCGCAATTGATTGTATTTAACTTTCGTTTCAGTTTTCTCGTCTATAATCCTATGACCGTGGACGAATCCTGGATGACCCAAACCAATGTGATCATCTTCCAACCAATCTGTGTAGTGCGGCACACACCCGACATGATACCTGTGGTGTTTGATAGACTCCCTCTCTAAGACTATCTTGCAGTGCCACATATGCTGAGCGTGACACCTGTGCGGGCTATCATCATCTTGAAAGTCAGCCTTGAAATGACTCATTTTCTCTATCCTAGGTATGATTTGTTTTCTTCCAGTTTTCCCATAGCCCGAAGGGAGACATAAGGATGAGTTTCCCTCAGACCAATGAGTTTGAGGAATGGTGCTTCTCGCTAATGGATGATAAACTCCTCTATTTAGAACCACTCGAACATCCACTAAATTTGCTCTTCTTTTAGATCTCGAACAACTCTATCCATGCACTGGCGTCCTCTAGATGAGTGAACATGTTGGACATGAAGGTCATTCGCTTTGGGTGATGAAAAGCGATATGATCATCCTAATCCCTGTAGATAATTTCCTGCATGTAGTCGCCTTTCTAAAGGTGTTCTATGAGCCAAAGTTGAAGTAGCAAATTACAACCCTCGAAATGTGCAGCCCCTCGCTGACACTGTCCTAAGGCTCGATAGATTTCTGATTCACGTCCAAGCAACGGTCGTAGTCAATATAACCTTGTCTAATAAGTCCAGAATCGATCCCACAGGGAATTAACCTACCAATTAAAACTTTCACAACCCAAGAGTACTTCCAAATCAAGTTCCCAAAATTTCGAGTATATGGTTGTGAGTGTTTCGACTAACTACTTTTGCAAGAATTAAAAAGGCTTAAAAAAAAGAATTGAATGTTGAGTAAAATAATATGGAGAAAGACTAAGGTATTGATTTCCCCTATTGATGGAATCCCTTATCGTTATGCTCATACAAATTGTCAATATATTCTATCAATCATGAACGCTATTTGTACTGTAACCCACTCCCGAGCAATTACAATAATTTACTAGTGCACTCTCCCGAGCTACCCTAGCTAGCTTTAATTTGAATAGTTCACTTTAGATTGCACCCAAGACTTCGTTTTTCCTAATCCCGTCTTTACGCCTAAAGTTATAGATTCCTCCAATAACCTAGGTGTGGTGTTGTTCAACAATATACCTAAATATGCACTCTTTTCCAAGTTATGCACACTAAATAGGCACAGCTAATTGGGTATCCTACTAATTAGCTACAATAAGAATGAAGTTGAACAAATAGAAATCTAGCTAACAATTTCTAATCACATAAACGAGAAGTTCATCACTCAATAGGTTCCATCAAAACCTTAGAAAAGGATTTAGCTACTCATGCTCAAAGAAACAAGAATAATAATTGAATTCATAAAAAAATACTTGATAAAAATAAAGGAATGAGTTGAGAGAGTTCTCTCTTACTAGTTGTCTTGCAAAAGTAGACAGAAAATACCAGGCTTGCCTCTATTGGGCAAACTAGCAGTTTATATAGAGATTTTAGGGCTAAAAAACTTAATTTGTACACAACTAGGAAACTACGGTGCGGCACCTTCCACGGTTCGTCTGCGGCCGCGGGCGAACCGCGAACAGAGCAGTGTTCTGATTCTTCTGAAAAGTTCAGAGAGAGCTTGATATTTCGCGGTTGATCCACGGTCGCGAGTGAACCGCGGATGAAAAGTACTTCGGATTCTTCTTCAATTTTTCAAGCTCACTTCACTTCAACTCTTCACTTGGCCTTTTCATCAACATGTGACTCCAAAATAGCTCCTTTAGCATCCAATGGTTCATGTGTACCTACAGCACACCAATAAACACTAATCAAAGCATTTTGTCATCATAAACTATATCAATTTAACAACAAAGTGTGATTATTTAGGGCATAATTATAGTAAAATTCACCTATTATCAATACCCCTCACTTAAACCGTTGCTCATCCTCGATTAACCTTAATCACACTTTAGGCCAATTTTATTTATGTCTCCCCCAAATTATGACACAAAAGCTAATTTTCATGATTAACCTAAGATATGCACAATCTTTACTTAACCGTAAACTCTCATGCCATCACATTATTGCTTACTCTAGTTATTATCAAAAACTTGCATATTTACCGTTTTCCTCTTGAGTTTCATGCCCTCACACAATTTATTGAGAGAAGTTCCCACACATAAACAATTTGGAACATGGAACTTATATATATCGGAAAAATTCACTCACGCTCAACAAAGAATATTCATATGCATACAGACACCGTAGGCTTGCCCCTAGTGTAATACTCCACTAATCGAGTTATTCAATCATAGACCAAGAGGTCTTTAAGGGTTGTAATGTTGGCTACGGGACGGGTATGATACTTTTGGTTATAGTGACTAACCTCCCTAAGCACGTTTCTTCTCCCTTTCACAACTTCCCTTTTCGTTTTCTTCCTTATGTCTCCCCTAAACATTCATTCACTTTTATTTACCTTTAATACCCACTTTTCTTTTATTGGTGTAACTGGCCTTTCTAATTTTCATATATACATTGATATAGCTCTATTTCTCAAAATTTTCTCTTCTTTTTTTTTCTCATTGCTTTGCAACACATTTACATTATTTTGGCCAGTTTACTATTTTCTACCATTCATTCTTGATTTTCCCTTTTTCAATTTCCCTTCACCCCACACTTAGACTTTTGCGTATTCATTACAATACAAGTGGTTCTAGGAGGTAAAGTAGAACAATATAATAATTTGAAGAACATTCAAGGGTTATCAAAGAATAGGCTTTAAGCTCAAAGGGGTTAACTAGGATATTATGTACGGGTGAATTCATGTCTATTGGTTTATGGGGTTACACAAAGAAATGCCTCTGTCCTTTCTACAACCAAACAACTTCTATTTCGCTTTGCAAACACACATGGCAAGTTCTAGGCATCATGTAAAGCATACAATGTAAGTAAAACCTCATACACACATAGCATGCAACTCATTTGGAATCTGGTTCGTCTACAAAGTCCTATCGATGTTCAAGCAAGCATTATTGTGCAAATTTAAGCCATATTTAGATTCTACAGTCAAGCTTAGAAAATACATTCTCAAGTTCAATTAAGCTTTACTAATGTGCATACTTGGGGTTACATGTTACCCTTTTTCCTCTAATCCTAAGAAAAGAAAAATCTACCCAACCTGGTTCAATAAAAACCCTTGGAAAAGAACCGTGGTCAAAAGAAAAACCAAGGGGAGGTGATACACTACCTAGAAAAAGAAAATAAAAGAAAGAAAATTCCTACGTGGACTGCTTCCCTCAAGAGTACTTGTCCTAAATAGTCCGTCATCAGGAAGAGTCCTCTACTCATATTTTTGGATTTTTTTGATTTTTTTTTTTTTTTTTGTATTTTTTTATTCTGACTTAGACCCTTAAGAAACCCGTCGCCAAGTGTCCATCATCGGGCCAAGCCAGCTATTTGTATTAACAACTACAACTAATATATACAACATATACAAGATAAGTCACCCACCCCACACTTAAAATCATGTCATGTCCTCATGACATCAAAAACAATATAGCTCAAGAGGGGTGAGAAAACTTACCTGAGACTCACTCGGAGTCGGAGACAATGGATGGGTCGACGTGACATGCTCGACCAAGTGCTCGGAGCCATGCCATGAACCTGCTTTCTGACCGAGCTTGCCTTTATGACATCGCGTCTAAGCGCGTGTGCAAGCCATCTACGGAGGTGCGCAGATCAACAATCTCATCCTCAAATGACCTAAGCATAGGTCGGGTAGATTCGGACCTAGACATACTCGCTCCACGGTGAGTATTCCTGGAAGGTCCGGCTGAATCGATGGAGTGCCTGGCCCGGGCAACCGCCACAGGGTCAACCTCAGCATCCAAGTCGATGGGGTCATTGTCTCGGCCGACCCGGATTTGTGAAGCTCTAAATGGAGCTTTTGGTGGGAGATCACCATCCGCGGCCAGGACCGGGGTATGATGGCCGAGACACAAAGTAGTGACGAGAAATGGGTAGTAAAAACACTTGGCTTTGAAGGAACCCCTCAGCAGCATCTCGTCACTAATTAAGCGAGCGATGTCCACGTCCCGCTGTGTTACAAAACACCATGTTAGAAGTTCCCTATTAAAATTGACATCCGTGGTGTTGCTGGAGGGCAAAAGCCGGTTACATATGATAGAAAACCAGCATTTAGCAGTATGTGTAAAACAATTAGAATGGAGTGTTTTATTGCGTATCCAAACAGGGATGCCATCTACACATAAGGCCTCAATTATCATGTCCCAGGTGACACCCGGCCTATCGTGGTTGTAGTCCACGTCACTAGTATGATTCGGCAGTCTAAGTGCCTGTCTAATAAAATAAGCAAGGCGTAGACGTACTTACCTCTGACGAATGCCTCCCTAGCCAAACCGTAGGGAGCATTGGCATAAAACTCCCTAACAAGCATCTTGTTTACGAGGGGCGGTGCATCAAATAGGAACTCTATTTCGCATTAGCGAATTTCGTCATATATTTCTGGCTTTTCTGACCGTAGGGCCAACCTGTCAACTTCAACTTCCTGTAGCCAGGACTTAGCCACCTTGGCGTGGAAATCACCTTCCGCCTCCTCACTGGTGAACCTTGACTCGTCATATGTAGGTTGCCTAGAAGAGCTAGCGCCCTATCGTGATCTTTTGGGGGCCATGATCCTGCACAAAATAGACAACCAAAAATTTGCATAATGTTTGAACATCGGTTGGCTACTCAAACTTCGCCATCCGTGGAATACCACAATTGTCTTATTAGTGCTATCATCCCATAACTCCTATACTTAACCACTTATCTAAGAATTTCACCAATTCAAATTCAAGCACCCCACACTTATTTATTTTGGCAATCTAACATGACCCAATTACTCTAAACCATCTCCAATAATATACAACAACAAGCAACTCACTATTTGGGCATTATTTCCCCTAAAAATTCATTAATCAATTACTACAACAACAATTTGCCCAACTTGGCCAACCAACCAACAATTATAATCACCAACACTTTTGGGTCTCCAAAACAACAAAATTAGCATTATTAACTCAATTGGAGACCCAACAACACAATCTCTACCCTAATTCCATCCATATCACAAGGTTCTTAAAAAAATTCATATAACATTCTACTACAAAAACCAATTAATATATATGGATTCTACTAAACTAGCAATATATTCTACATATTATACAAATTAAACTACAATTAACTAATTAAGTCTACCAAATATAAGAATTAAAGAACTAAAAGAAGAAAGAAGTAAAAAGAATAAGAAGAAGAAGACTTACTAGTGAGAGAAGTAGAGGAGTAATATTAAAGAGGGGGAGTTATTTGGAGAAGAAAGTAGGAGGGATTGTAGAGACAATGAGGAGAGAAATTTAGAGAGAGAGAGGGGTTTGGGAGAGAAGGTGGCGGCTGTTGTGGGGTAACTAAGGGGGGGTTAGTGTTTTAGGGTTATTAAAGAAGGGGGGGAAGAAAAAAAAATTCTGCCGACCGTGGAGCAGTCCGCGGTCGTTCGCGGTTCGTTCGCGGTCGCGGACGAACTGCGAATAGTCAAACTTCAGAGAAGTGGATTTTCCACGGTTGCGGATGAACCGCGAACAGAGGCCCTCTCTGAAAAAAATTTCGCTGGTCAGAATTTCTTCTTGTTTATATAGACTAACTACAATGAGAATACTTACAAAACGTTCGTGGGTTGCCTCCCATGTAGCGCCTGATTTAACGTCGCGGCACGACTCGTCTTAGCATGTCGATCGACAGGGTGTCAATGCCCTAAGATATATCGGGGCATCTTTTTCCTTTTATTTTTGAATTTGGCACTATTTAAATAAAAAAGGGACCGCCGGCGCGAACACAGTGGTCTCTGACCAGGACCAGGAACCAATTCGAATTTGGATCTTGACGTTTAAGGCTCGCTAGACCTTTGAGGTTCATCTAACCGTAGTTCCACTTTGTCCTCGATGTCATCCATGCCAAGATAAGGTTTCAACCCCTGTCTATTTACCTTGAATGTGCGTGAACCATCAACGGTCTGAATTTCCACAGCGCCTGAATCAAATACCTCAATTACCCGAAAGGGTCCTGACCACCTTGATTTTAATTTTCCCGGGAACAACCGTAATCTCGAATTGTATAACAGTACCATGTCCCTTGTTTTGAAGTTCCGCTCAATGATATTCTGATCATGAATCCGCTTCATCCGCTCTTTATACAGTCTAGTGCTTTCAAAGGCCAGATACCAGAATTCTTCCAATTCATGCAACCCGGTCATTCTAGATTTCCCCGCTTCATCCCAGCAATTCAATTGCTTCAGTGCCCACCAGGCTTTATGCTCTAGTTCCATAGGTAGATAACAAGCTTTCCCAAACACCAATTTGTATGGTGACATGCCGATTGGTGTCTTGAATGCTGTCCTATAAGCCAATAATGCGTCATCAAGCTTCCTAGACCAGTCGGTCCTCGTGGCGTTCACTGTTTTAGTTAATACACTCTTTATCTCCCCTGTTGGAGACCTCAACGTGCCCGCTGGTCTGCGGGTGATATGGAGTGGCCACTCGGTGTTTCACATCATACTTAGCCAATAATTTCTCAAATGCCCGGTTGTACAAGTGTTTGCCCCCGTTACAGATGATAGCCCTTGGAGTCCCGAAACGGGTGAAAATGCTCTTCTTCAAAAATCCCACCACCACCTTAGCATCATTGGTGGGTAATGCTACAGCTTCCACCCATTTGGACACGTAGTCTACCGCAACAAGTATGTATTTATTTCCGTATGAGCTGATAAAGGGCCCCATGAAGTCTATTCCCCAGGCATCGAACACTTCTACTTGCTGGATTGTGTTCATTGGCATTTCATGACACCGGGAGATGTTCCCAGTGCGTTGACATTCGTTGCAACCCTTCACCCACAAGTGTGCATCTTTAAACACCGTTGGCCAATAAAAACCGGCCTCAAGTATTTTGGTGGTTGTACACACTCCTCCAAAGTGACCACCATATGCAAAAGCGTGACATGCCTGCATAACAGAAGATTGTTCTTTCTCGGGGACGCATCTCTAGATCATGTTATCGAGACATATCCTAAACAAATAGGGTTCATCCCAACAATAAAGCTGCCTTTCACGAAAGAATCTTTTCCTCTAGACCGACGAGAGGTCGTGAACAACACCGTTGGCCAGGAAATTTGCATAATCTGCATACCTTGGCGCTTTAAGGAGAGTGGTGGTGAGCAGCTGCTCATCTGGAAAGGTTTCCAGAATTTTCCCACTCTCTTTGACAATTTCAGCTCTTTCAAGTCGTGACAAATTATCAGCAACTTGATTTTCAATGCCCTTTCGATCACGAATTTTAAGGTCGAACTCTTGGAGAAGCAACACCCAACGAATTAGGCATGGCTTAGAGTACTTTTTATCGATTAAGTATCTTAAAGCTGCATGGTCAGTGTATACAATTACCTTGGATCCTATGAGACAGGACCAGAATTTGTCAAATGCGAACACGACCGCAAGCATCTCCATTTCCGTCACTGTGTAGTTTAGCTGTGCTCCACTCAAGGTCCTACTTGCATAGTATATTGGATGCACCAGCTTGTCTTTCCTTTGGCCCAGCACTGCCCCCACTGCATAGTCACTTGCATCGCACATTAGCTCAAAAGGTTGCTCCCAATCGGGGGCAATGATGATGGGTGTTGTGACAAACCTCTTCTTCAGTTCCTCAAAAGTAATCCTGCATTCATCAGAAAAAACAAAGGGGTGATCTTTTTCAAGTAACTTACAGAGAGGGTTTGATATTTTGGAGAAGTCTTTGATGAACCTCCGGTAAAAACCGGCGTGTCCAAGAAAGCTTCTTATGGCCTTGACGGATGTTGGTGGAGGCAGCTTTGCAATGACATCAACTTTGGCTCGGTCAAACTCAATGCCTTCGCTTGAAACCCATTGCCCCAATACTATACCTTCTTGTACCATGAAGTGGCACTTCTCCCAGTTTAGCACTAAATTTGTCTCCATGCACTGTTTCAGCACTCTTGTCAGATTGACAAGGTATTCATAGAATGACTTCCCTACCACTGAGAAATCATCCATGAACACCTCCATAATGTCTTCCACCATGTCAGTGAAAATGGCCATCATGCACCTTTGGAATGTGGCAAGTGCATTGCATAGTCCGAATGGCATCCTCCTGAAGGCAAAAATGCCATATGGGCATGTGAAGGAGGTCTTCTCTCTATCCTCGGGGGCTATAAAGATTTGATTGTACCCCGAGTATCCATCCAGAAAGCAGAAGTGTGACCTCCCTGCCAACCTGTCAAGCATATGATCACTGAAGGGAAGTGCGTTTGCGGGTGGCTAGATTCAGCTTCCTGTAGTCCATGCATATTCTCCACCCGATCACTGTTCTGGTTGAGATCAACTTATTATTCTCGTTTTTCACCACCATCATGCCACCTTTCTTTGGCACACATTGAACTGGGCTAACCCAGCTGCTATCAGAGATTGGGAAAATGATTCCCGCGTCTAGCCACTTTATTACCTCTTTCTTCACCAGTTCCTTCATGTTTGGGTTCAGCCTTCTTTGATGTTCCCTAGAAGGTTTGTGTCCCTCTTCTAGGAGAATTTTATGCATGCAATATGCGGGGCTGATCCCCTTTATGTCTGCCATGGTCCACCCAATGGCAGTCTTACATTCTTTTAGTACCTGTATAAGCTTTTGAGCATGCATATCTAACAAACCAGATGAAATAATAACAGGTAAAGTGGAGTTAGGACCTAGAAATTCATACCTGAGATGAGATGGTAGTGGTTTAAGCTCACGCTTTGGTGGCTCTTCCATGGATGGTTTTGCAGGAGGGGTCTCTCTTTTCTCTGAGTGTAGAGGCTCGAATTCAAGCTCTCTCTCTCCCAAAACCCCTTGCCTTCCAGAGATAGTACCCATTCTGCTAAACTTTCACCATTTACCTCTTCCAAATTCATCAGGCATGCTTGAAGTGGATCTTCAATGGTCAACTCTGCATCGCCGGTCTCCACTATCACATCAACCGCATCAATAAGAGAGCAATTCACAAATTCACTAGGGCGCCTCATGGATTTTTTCACATTGAGTATCTTCTTATCATTCAACCTCATCTTGAGTTCCCCAGTCTCACAATCAATTAGAGCTCTCCCGGTGGCTAGGAATGGTCTTCCTAGGATTATAGGAATTTCCTCGTCCACCTTGCAATCAAGAATCACAAAATCGGCTGGAAACACGAAGTTCCCTACCTGGATAAGCACATCATCTAAAATACCAAATGGACGCTTAATCGTCCTATCAGCAAGCTGTAATAACATAGATGTGGGCCTTGCTCTCCCAATGCCTAGCCTCTTATAAATAACCAAGGGCATTAGATTAATGCTCACCCCAAATCACACAATGCCTTTGCAAAGGCATAATTTCCTATAGTGCATGGAATGGTGAAGCTACCTGGATCAGATAGCTTCTCAGCAATGGGTCTGGAGACCACTGCACTACAAGTCTGGGTAAGGGTCACGGTGGCCAGTTCTTGGAAATCAAATTTCCGCGACATCAAGTCTTTCATCATCTTAGCATACCCAGGCATTTCTTTTAAAGCTTCAATTAATGGAATGTTTGCCTGGATTTGCTTGAGCATATCAAAGAACTTCTTGTATTGCTCTTCTTTCTGGTGTTTGGCCAACCTTTGGGGGAATGGTGGGGGAGGCCTCTTCTTCCCAATGACTTGGGAATTTTCTTTCTCTATCATTTTCTCTTCAACTTGCTGCTCTACCTGTTCAGCAACTTTCTCCGTTCCTTGCTGCGCCTCTTTATTTTCAGCAACTGGCTGGACTGTAACTTTTGTCAGCCATGTGGACTCATCTAGTTCAATGGGTACTGGAGTGAGTGTCTCAGCCTGTGTGTTGCTTTTCTCTCTTTCTTTCTCAGCATCAAGATCTCTACCACTTCTCAGAGTTACTGCCAGCAGCTGCTTTGCGACTTGGTCTTTTGGGTTTGTTTGTGTATCTGCAAGCAATGTCCCTTGAGGATGATTGTTGAGAGACATAACAATATGGCCCACCTATACTTCAATATTCTTGATGGTTGCATCATGCGCATCTATCCTCTCATTGGTTTTGGCATTTGACCCAATTACCTACTGCATCATAGCTTTCAACTCTACAAACCCATCGTCATGTCTACCCCCATGCTGTGGTGGAGGTGGATGGTATCCCTGCTGCTGATTGCCGAAATTCTGAGGTCTAGGATATGGAGCCATGTTGTGTGGTGGCCTCATACCTGCTACATTATACTGTAGTTGTGGAGGCCCGTATTGATGTGGAGCCTGCTGACCCCAACTCGGATTACCTTGTCTCTGCCCTCCATAATTTGCTACATAGTTCATATCCTCATGTTGATGATGATGTTCTTGGTCTGAAGCCCATGGATTACCTATGGGTTGGCTAATGCAAGATGTGCATAAACCACCATTGGTAGTATCTACAATGTGAACCTACTGCTTGACCCCAGATTATTCCTCCTACTTTGTCATGATGCTCATTTGTTTCAATAAGGTTGCCATGTTCTCATCCATAGTGCTGGATGGATTCAGAGGTACAGAGTGTACCACTGGTGTGATAGGAGCATTCCTGGTCGTCCACCCGGAAATTTGAGCCATCTTGTCTAGCAAATTCTGGCCCTCTCTCCAAGTCTTGCTCAGAAAAGCCCCACTTGATAAAGCATCTACAATGTTCTTCATACTATCTGAGAGCCCCATGTAAAACCTTTGACCCAACATCTGCTCAGGAATACCATGGTGAGGACACATAACAAGCATACCCTTGAATCTGCCCCAAGTTTCATGTAATGTCTCCATTGGTTTGTGCTTGAAGCTCACAATCTAATTTGTTGAGCTGTCTTGTTAGGTGGATCAAACTTGTTGTGGAATTGCTTGACTAACTCATCCCAAGTTGCAATAGAGTTAATAGGAAGTGAGTTTAGCCATACATGTGCAGCCCCTGTAACTGAGAACGGAAAGAGCAATAGTCTGATGGCTTCCGGAGTCACATTCGGTTGCCTTTGTGTCTTGTATAACGAGAGAAAGTTCTTCAGGTGCTGCTATGGATATTCAACCTGAGACCTAGAGAATAATCCCTTGTTATGCAACAAGTGTAGCATGTTGTTAGTAATCTGGAAAGACTCAGCTTGAATTCCTGGTACAACGATGGAAGTTGCCAAATTATCCGTTATGTGTTGTGCCTAGTCATATAGTGCACCTTCCTGTGCCTCCTGCGCCTCTTGCATATTTAACCCAGCTTGCTGGTTTGGTTCGTTTACGTTACCCATGTCGAAGTCTAGTTTGATTGGTTGTTGAGATTGCTGAATTTGTTTGATAGCCTTGTTACGTGGTCGGAAAGTTTGCTCGGGGTCTGAGAGTCTTTCAATTAGTTCTCCAGTCCTTGCAGATTTTCTAGGCATGCACCCTGAGTACCCAAATCAACAACCGTCAAAATATTCAATGTAAAGTGTAGAAAGAACCCGACTACACAAGAATCTTGAAGTTCTGTCAATGGCAATTGATAATTCCGTTACCGGCAACAGCGCCAAAATTGATTCACGTCCAAACAACGGTCGTAGTCAATATAACCTGGTCTAATAAGTCCAGAATCTATCCCACAGGGAATTAACCTACCAATTACAATTTTCACAACCCAAGAGTACTTCCGAATCAAGTTCCCAAAATTTCGAGTATATGGTTGTGAGTGTTTCGACTAACCACTTTTGCAAGAATTAAAAAGGCTTAAAAGAAAGAATTGAATGTTGAGTAAAATAATATGGAGAAAGACTAAGGTATTGATTTCCCCTATTGATGGAATCCCTTATCGTTATGCTCATACAAATTGTCAATATATTCTATCAATGAACGCTATTTGTACCCTAACCCTCTCCCGAGTAATTACAATAATTTACTAGTGCACTCTCCCGAGCTACCATAGCTAGCTTTAATTTGAATAGTTCACTTTCGATTGCACCCAAGACTTCGTTATTCCTAATCCCGTCTTTACGCCTAAAGTTATAGATTCCTCCAATAACCTAGGTGTAGTGTTGTTCAACAATATACCTAAATATGCACTCTTTTCCAAGTTATGCACACTAAATAGGCACAGCTAATTGGGGATCCTACCAATTAACTACAATAAGAATGAAGTTGAACAAAATCTAGCTAACAATTTGTAATCACATAAATGAGAAGTTCATCACTCAATAGGTTCCATCAAAACCTTAGAAAAGGATTTAGCTACTCATGCTCAAAGAAACAAGAATAATAATTGAATTCATAAATAAATACTTGATAAAAATAAAGGAATGAGTTGAGAGAGTTCTCTCTTACTTGTTGTCTTGCAAACGTATTCAAAATATACCAGGCTTGCCTCTATTGGGCGAACTAGGAGTTTATATAGAGGTTTTAGGGCTAAAAAACTTAATTTGTACACAACTAGGAAAGTACTGTGCGGCGCCTTCCGCGGCCGCGGGCGAACCGCGAACAAAGCAGTGTTCTGATTCTTCCGAAAAGTTTAGAAAGCTTGATTCTTCGCGGTTCATCCGCGGTCGCGAGTGAACCGCAGATGAACAGTACTTCGGATTCTTCTTCAATTTTTCAAGCTCACTTCACTTCAACTCTTCACTTGGCCTTTTCATCAACATGTGACTCCAAAATAGCTCCTTTAATATCCAATGGTTCATGTGTACCTACAACACACCAATAAACACTAATCAAAGCATTTTGTCATCATAAACAATAACAATTCAACAACAAAGTGTGATTATTTAGGGCATAATTATAGTCAAATTCACCTATTATCAATTTCCGCGGTGATCATAGGCACTATGCTGAAAGACTGCCCATTGATTCCTTCTATTAAGGTCGTGGTAACCATGGCTAGTCTGGTGTGGATCCTAGCCTTTTTCATAGGGAAAATTATCATGCCCAAGAAGCAAAACATGAACACAAACTCCCTTCTATGTATATGTCCCAAAGAAGTGAGAGCGAATTCGTCCATGTAGGTGCGATAGGACTTGTTGTGGCCATCTCTCGTACAAGAAGTTGAATGCTATGTAGGAGTCCTTCAAGCAAGAAAGGTCGGCATTTTTATTGAGTCCCATCATCTTAAGAAAGCCTCTACTTTTGCGGTTCTCCGGCATAAGATGACCCGGAGTCTCCCAAGGGATACCAGCTAGGCCCCCTATCTCTTCTAGTAAAGGGGTCACTTCCAAATCCCTGAAGTAGAACACTGATCGATCACCATCCCAAAACAAATTGGTAGCCTCAATGATCTTGTTGTTTGGTTGGATTTTCAAGAGTGAGGGCAAATTTCCTAAGTATTTGCAGATGAGGGTTTGATCACTGCCATGAAGATCTTCCCACCAGCTTAGCAACCCTGGGTGGATATTGGATACCATACTGAATCTGGGGACCTCGTGCCGCATTTCTGCAAAACAAAGTGTTAGGCCCTTAACCCCACCTGACTCGACTATTTAAATCAATAATTAGCAAAAGGCATTTAGTTCTCCAAATAAATGCACATAACGTGAAGGTGTCCGTTTGGGTTTCGAGGAAACCCGATGGACTTTGGTTTAGGCTATCTTAAGGAGTCATTATCCGAACAACATAACTGACTCGGCTAGGATTGACCATGATGCATGAACAATTTAATTAAATAAGGTTTCTACTATTGAGGTGCTAGACTAGGTACCCTTGAGAGGACAACTCAAGAGGGAAAGGCACGGAACCGTCGACTACACCGTTGATCGACTGGTTTTACCGCAAATATGCCTTTGCCACATATAGGATTTTATAATATCTGAAGGGTGCAACCAATAATTATAAGCGTTGCTATAGGATTTGTTTTGGCACGAGTGGAATATTATGTTGAGGAATGTAGTTAAAATAATGAAGCAAATTCCATGTATTTTCACGTTCATAAAGATTACCATAAATACTCAAAAATTACAACGAAATTGAAATAATAAGGCAGTAAAAGAAGAAATTAAAGGGGAAGAAAAACATGAAGTGCCAAGTTAGTAATTGTGATGAAATAATCAATAACAGGAAATAAATGCGATTAAGTAAGCAATAAAGTCACAAAAGCAAGTAATAGTAAAAGCCGAAAAAGAATCCCTAGTAGAGTCGCCATGCTGCCGACGCCCCCTTATCCTAAAGAGAAATCTGGTTTACGACATTATGGGCAAAAAAACTCTCATTCCTTTTTGAGGAATCGGGTTATGGAATTTGAAGAGTCGCTAACTGATGACTGTAGTGCATTAGGACACTTTTAGAGAAAAGAAGGATTTTGAAGGAAAACCAAACTTCGGGTAAGGGGTTGAGATTATCTCGAGGGAAAGATGTTAGGCACCTCTCAAGATCCATTGGTATGGTTCCCGACCATGCTTAGTTGTGACTTTAAGAAGAGTAGGAGTAAACAAACAATATTTGAACATACGGAATACAAATAAGTTGAAAGTTTTGGAAGAAAAGAGAGAAAAGAAAGACATAAGTGGCTTTGGAAAGAAAACATAAATTTTAAGAAAAAAAACATCATATTATATAAATAAAAGAAAAGGTCCTACATTTAAATATAATATGGATCACGTCGGTGCAATATCCAGCAATCATTCTCAAACGAGATATTAGCGCACCATCATCATCTCCATATTCTACCATTCCCACCCATTAAGGTATCAAACGCGATTAGTCTCATTTACTTATTGCATGCTAATACCCGTCCCACCTTATCACTCCCAGAGTATTTGGACTTCTAATCCTAAAGGGAAGAAAGGGATGGGGGCATATATGGAGTTTTAATGGACAAAATACTAAATCGCCAATCAAAACAAATAGCAAATAAGTGGGGTACAAATCAAACACTCAAAGGCTCATACAAACCCCGTAGATCACAACAGCAATTAGTTTAGAATGACTTGCACATACTGATTTGGTCTTTAAATTAACGGTAGACAGATTAGTTTAACACATAGAGTTGAATAAAATGTCTGCATTAGGAAACCCGGATCTAGTTGTCAGAACTTAAGGTGTTTTAAGACAAATGATTCGGAGAACATTAACTTTAGACAAGAACATGTACAAAGAGTTTTGAAATAGAAAAGTTGAGGATTGCAGAAGTTCAGAGATGGCTTGCAAAGTAGCCAAATTGTTTAAGTAAAAGTATAGTAAAGTTGTAAAGAGGTGTTTTTTTTTTTAAAAACATTAAAATAAAATGCAGGCAGAAAACTAAGGGATTGGATTCAGAATAAAGATGTAAGTTTGGGATTTAAAGGACACCACAGATCTATAGGAGTGTTGAAAGAGATGGACTTGGACAGATTTCAAACGCAAACAGGTTTGGACATGCTGAAAGTGTTTGAGGCTAATTGACAAATCATCACTCATATTAGGCGAGTTTGAACTTCTATCGGCATGATATCTATATCTGTCACATTCCCTTCTATTGACAAATCATCCTTTAAGACTCATTACTGTCACTGAACTTACGAGGGGATGAATATTCGATTGCCCTATAGTTTGCCTAGAATTTTATGTGTCTCCTATAGGCATGATCTCTATCATGCTTACAATGCAAAGTCATATAGACATGATTTCTATTCAATATTAAAGTCCTATAGGCATGATTTTTAGATGATTTGCAATATTATAGTCATATAGGCATGATTTCTAGATGATTTGCGATATTAAAGTCCTATAGGCATGATTTCTAGATGATTTGTGGTATTAAAGTCCTATAGGCATGATTTATAGATGATTTGAGATATTAAAGTCCTATAGGCATGATTTCTACCCATTGTCTTATGCAAGTAATATAAACCCCTCCCACACCCTTTCACTAGTATTCCCCAAATTTATTACAAGATTCTTACATAACCACAAGAAAGTAAACAAAATACATTACAACCTACAACTAGATCCAAGAAGCCTGGTTCAATCTTAATACCCAATAATATGTGTTTCACTAGATCCAGATTCTAGATTCCAAGGTCTTCTCTTGGGGTGTTTCAAAGTTCCAAGGGTTTTCACGAAGCCCAGGCAATGCTTATACCCTAAAGATTGAATGTTGTAACAGAATAGTGCAATGTGTGGAATTACCAGCCCTTAGGCATCCAAGTTTAGAGGGAACTCTAGGGTCCCAAAGCATGGCTTACCAAAGGGGGCAGAACTTAAAGAACTAGGAATAAGTGTAAAGTGAGGGGATTAGGAGAAAACCAAAGCAAAGTGTGGTCATACCCAGCCATGGGTAAGACTGGCATACCCCTGACCCTTTACTTAGTTTAAACAGATAAAGAGCAGACTTTGAGAAGTCAGACAAGGGTCTGGGTGGTGATTAGGGCACCACCAGACCTTAGTCAAAGCTCAAAACATAAAGGATGGTAAGGGAATGTGACTGATTTGAGTAAGGGTTCAAGAAAACCTGGTCCCAGGTCCAGGATAGCAATGGGGTGCTACCTTAACCTAGAATAGTACTCACATATAAAAGGGGGTTAAAGGGATGGGATCACATGAAAGCATTCACATAGGAAAAGCATAATAGCACTTTAAAGATGCAGAAACATGAAGAAAGGCCTAACAGACTAATTGATGGTCATACATTGCAAGAAAACATGTAGTGAGAGGTTATGTAAAAGGGAGAAGTAAACACATAGTTTTGGGAAACAGTATTTAAATTATGGAGACATACCAGTTGCAACTTTCAAACAGCAGAACAAACAAAGCAAGAGAAATCCTGAAGTCTAGCCTTGGCTTTCATCCGGCTAGTCAAAACAATAGCACAAGTAATCAGTAAAGAAAAGAAAGCTTTGAGTGTGTGTATTTTTGAACTCAGTTGTCCGTTTTTTCAGAAAAGAGGTAAAGTATTTATAGTTTGAAAACAAGTGGGTATGAAAGGCAAAAAATAGTGCAGTATTAATCATAACCAAATAGGGGGAGGGAACTCCTTTAATTAAGGAATTCGAATTTGAATAGGAGAGGAAAGAATTGTTTTTAAGGAAAGAAAATCAATAACACGTGGTGCAATAAAGGGTAAATACATAGGAAAAGCTTTTAAAAAAAATACCCGATTAGATAAATAAGGTAAGGTTAAAATCAATCAATGACATAGTAAATCGGGAATCAAAGATTTTAACTTAATAATGAATTAAGTCAGAAACAGGTCCAAATAAAACAGGGAAAGAATCAAATAAATTCATATAGAAATCAATCCCCAAAAAATTAGGGATGTTTAGAGAGTAAAAGGGTTGACTATAAAGAGGGTGTAAACTTAAACATGCGAGGCTAAAATTAACATAGTAGTCATGCGATCAAAAACAGAAGAACATAGCCGTGAGAGAAGCCAGAAGATCTTGCAAAGCTTAGAAAGAGTCAGGGAACATGAGACGAGCTTTTAGAAATTAGGGTTTTTGAAATCAAATAGGAAACAACACAAGAAGAAGAACAATCTCACAAAAGTGGTTAAACCCCCCCCCCCAAAAAAAAACTAGGGTTTCCTCCACGGATTACATGAAAATATGAAAGCATAGGAACTCAAGCAAAATAAACTTAGAAAATCCAAGGAATCTAAACATTTCATAGAAACAAACATAGTAAAGGAAATTCCGAGAAACACAAAGATGAAAATACGGTAAAGCAAATACACAAAAAACATAGTGAGAACACTTAGGAATTATAGAAAAGTAATAGTAAGAAATTGCATCATCCTCTCTACTCATTCGGGGTAGATAAGGTCTGCATACACACTACCCTCCCCAGACCCCACTAGTGGGATTTCACTGGGTCGTTGTTGTTGTAATAGTAAGAAATTCCAGTAGAACAAGTAAAAAAAATAAAGGAAACCCTAGGTTCGAGAAGACGAACGGTTTTGAAAGAAAAAATCGGAAAAGATGTAAGAACTACATTGAAAATCTCAGAAATAGCACGGATCTAAAGTAGATCTAGAGAGAAACAAGAAAACCTCGAAATGGCTTAGGGTTTCAGAGAAACCCTAGAAAAATGAGAAAGGTCTGGAAAGTGCTGGTCCGAGTCGGAGATGAACTCGCAAAGCTAGGACACACTAGAGATAAACCGTAGATGGCCATAGAACCTAAATTGGAGGGAGTCTGAGCCAGGATATTCAAGGTCGGGCCTTGGATCTTCGAGTAAAGGAGTATAAGGGCATGAGGGGGGTGAGTACAAGCTACCCGGGGCCTGAGATGCCATGGTTTCCGGTAACATACGGTGGAAATCGGTGGGAAAATGACTAGGGTTTCAGAGAGGTTTGAGAGGATTTGAGAGATGAAGGGGATCTTAGGGCGGCTGTTTGGTTAAGGTTTAGGGGGGGCTGAGTTAAAAATGGTAAGGGCAGACGTGGACCGTTGATTCAAATAATCAATGGCCATGATTTAAAATGGAGTTCAGGCGTGTTCGTTTTAATCAGGTCTGGGTCGAGTATGAAATGGGATTGGGTCGTTTAATTAGGGGGTGGATTGGGGTGCAAATCAGGCTATAACTGAAAGTAACATGGGCCACAAATTGACATAGCCACTTTTTCACTTTTGAATTAATAGAAAATAGTAAAATGATATTGAAAATCAAATTAAAAATAATGATTTAATGAACGATATGTAAGTATTATTTAAAAATATTGGGAATGATTTTGCGATTGAAAATGCCATTAAAACGAGAAATCGGTTAAATTGCAATTTCATGTAATTTTAGTTTGAAAATACCAAATGGACTTGTAAAATTATGTAAAAATCATGTATATTATATATTTTTGTAACTGTGAGAATAATATAAATTATTCACCCAAATGACGAGTTTTGGGAAAAATTATTGGATCTTATAGTGCAAAATAGGCCATAAATTGGTTTTTAACAAAATATTTAAAATTTGGGAAAATACCAAAACCTTTGGGGATGCTTATATACGCTATTTTGAAAATATTTTAAGTATAAAAATACATAGGAAAAAATTGGGTATCAACACTATGGCTTGACCCTTGATTGCTTTCTGCGTCACATAAACAATATCGAATCCACTCAGCAAGATTTGCCACTGGCGAGCTTGCCAGTGGGCATTGATTTCTGAAAGATATACTTCCGCGTGTCCATCCTTGATATGAGATAAGTTGTCTAGCCACAAAAATAATGCCTCAATTTTTTAGCTACCCAAGTCAGAGCACAACAGGTGCGCTCTAATAAGGAATATCGGGCCTCATACGGGGTGAACTTCTTACTGAGATAGTAGATTGCTTGCTCCTTCCTCCTCGTTTCATCATGCTATCCCTGAACACAACTGAATGCTCCATCCAAAACTGCGAGATAAAGCAATAGAGACCTTTCTTGCGTGGGTGGAACCAAGACTAGTGGAATTGACAAATATTCCTTGATTCTGTTAAAGGCTTTCTGACAATCGTCGGTCCATTTAGTAGTAGCGTCTTTCTTCAACACTTCAAAGACGGGTTTACAAATGGCCATGGATTGAGCTGTGAACCGGCTAATATAGTTGAGTATTCCCAAGAAACTCATCACATCCTCCTTGTTTTTTGGCGGTGGTAATTCTTGAATGGCTTTGACTTTTTATGGGTCCAATTCTATTCCTCGATGACTCACGAGGAAACCCAGTAATTTTCTAGCAGAAACCACAAATGTACACTTGGCGGGATTCAGTTTCAGATTGTACCTTCTCAGTCCGTTGAAAAAATTTCTTAGATCTTCCATATGATCAGTGGCTTTCTTGGATTTGACAAAGACGTCATCTACATATACCTCAATCTCCTTGTGTATCATGTCATGAAAGATAGTAGTAATGGCTCTCATATAAGTGCCACCATCATTCTTTAACCCAAATGGCTTCATTTTGTAACAATACATTCCCTACGGCGTGATGAAAGTTGTTTTATCTACATCTCCCTCATCCATCTATATCTGATGATACCCAACAAAATAATCAACAAAAGACTGTAACTCATGCTTGGCGCAGTTGCCGATAAAAATATTTATGTTTGTCAAGGGGAAGTCATCTTTGGGACTGGCCCAGTTAAGATCTCGGTAGTCAACACAAATTTTAACCTTCTCGTCCTCCTTTAGTACTGGCACGATATTGGCTAACCATGTCGGATACTCTACCACCTTGAGAACCTTAGCTTTGACTTGCTTAGTAACCTCTTATTTAAGTTTCAAACTCATGTCGAGCTTGAATTTCCTGAGCTTCTGCTTTACCGGCGACACGCTGGATCTGTTGGTAGTTTTTGAGCTACAATGGACGTGCTGAGACCAGTCATATCATCATACGACCAGGCGAATATATCCTTATATTCCTTTAAAAATTCAGTATATTATTCCTTTTCTGATGGCGACAAGTGAATACTGATACGAGTTTCTTTGACCTTTTCTGTATCTCCAAAATTAATGACCACAATTTTTCCAGGTTAGACTTAGGTCTATTCTCAAAATTCTCAACCTCTCTGATGACCTCTTCAGGTATCTCATCTTCTTCTGAGTCTATGTCCTTTTGTTGTGTTGTTTCATTGCAAGTCACAATCGTTGGTTCATTATCGAGGTAAGTAATAGTAATATTGTATAAAAATAGAGTTAATGATAGAGAAAATAACAAGAGCGAGATATATGATAAATTGAAATGCTTCGATTAAACTCATAATTGTTTCAAACATCGGAGCTCTTTTTGAAATTAAAGATAATGCGGAAAGAAAACAACTAGTAAAGTAATCAAAAAATGAGATGCATGGTGCTTTTGTTTAGCCTTGCTACCATGAAGCCTTCTAGGCCTTGACGGTCCTAATTGACCAATTGTTGAGGTGATCTCCTCTGTTCACAGCTGGTATGGAATAACCTTCCTCTCATTCCTCCACAAAAAGAACACAGCAGTCCATGTCATCATCTTCTATGAAAAAATTATTCATGGTTGCCAAAACTTCATCTTCTTCTGACCCATATATAGTATCTAACGGTTGGAAGTTCTGTTTTAGGCTAGGTATCGAAAACGCCAATGGATAGTAGGGTTCGTGCCATGGTGGCGACTAGTTCTGGAATTCTTCCCACGTATAAGCGTACCCTAAGACAAATGTAGTACCATACTTCTTTAGCTTGATGGGCTTAGTGATCCCCTGAAGAGTTTTACCGAGTTCCTTTCCAGGCTCGTATCCACACCAATTCAGGATACTTTCGATCTTGTTGTCCCACCATTTATCCATATCTATAGATTTTACCCTTTAGATATGGTGGTATGTTTCACCACCTATTATCTTTCTGCCCCCGATCATTGGGATGGTCTGGCGAATATAAGGTTACTACCATTACCATGAATGATCACCTCTTGGTGATTCCATGAAAACTTTACTTCCTGATGCAGGGTCAATGCTACGGCTCTAGCATCGTGGATCCACAGCCATCCTAATAGTAAATTATAGGATGCCAGGACGTCTATTACTTGAAAGTCAACGTCAAAACATGTTGGCCCCATTTGTAAGCATAGGCTGATTTCTCCGATGGTAGATCTCTGGGACCCATCTTTGATCTCGTGTAGGCTTTACCAAAGTTCTGAGAATTATCAGCGGACAGATGTTGACGCTCGATCCTCCATTAATCAAGACTCTAGTGATGAAATAATCTTCGCACTGCACGGTGATATGCAATGCCTTTTTGTGTCTCAATCCTTCTGGCGGCATCTCATCTTCGTGGAAAGTTATTTTATGGCTCTCCTGTACTTGCCCTACCATATTCGCTATTACACCCTCGGTTATATTGTTGGGCAGATAAGCTTCGCTCAATATCTTCATTAGGGCATTTTTGTGAGCGTCAGAACTCTGCAGAAGAGCTAGGATATATATATGTGCTGGTGTTTTGTTCAACTGTTCAGCGACTGAATACTCTTTAACCTGTATTTTCCTCCAAAGATCGTCGGGACGAGTTTTAATAGGCTGTCCTGGGGCTTGCTTATCAGACTCGGCTAAGAGTCAGGGGTTTAAACCCTCCTTGTTCTGGTCATTCCTTGCATGAAAATTGTTTCTCCTATCTTGGTCTTTCGTTTCCTCTTAGCTTCAGCAGTGTAATCCCAGGGTATGGCATTTGAGTGGAATGGTGTTATGTCTGAAATTGCCACTGGAATAGGTATCCTTGGTGGTAACACAGCAACTTCAAAGGTTGCAAGTGCTTTAGGAACTACAAATTCAACCTAGATTGGCTCGGGCGCCTCTACAGAAGGAGGTGCTTCAAATTCAAGAGGTATAGACATATTTACTTCACCATATCTGGAAGGCTAATTCTGCACAACAATTGGGTTAAGTGTAACTACCGGTTTCTTTGGTTTATCACCCTCAGCAATTAAACATATCGACCTTTTGGGATCCCAATCATCTTCGATCTCGATCATGTAAATGTCTCCACCTTTGTGGTCAGGCAGAGGATTGTTACGAAAATTAGGAGCAGGCTCCTTTGCCACTATGACCTTATTGTCGATCATGGTTCGAATCTTGTCTTTCTATGAGCGGCACTCATCAAGGGTGTATCCCTTTATGCCAGAATGATACACATAGGTCTGATTGGGGTTGACCCACTGAGAGGGATTTTCTAGAGCTTTGTCTAGATAGGAGTGACGTAACCAGCAGCTTTAAGTCTTTCATATAGCTGGTCAATTGGTTCAATGATGGCTGTGTATTATCAGGAAGGTTTGCGATCAAAATTTGGTCTGGGTCTTATGAAATTTTGACGGGTGGCTGGTGATTGGTAGTGAGAGGGTTGAGAATTATAAGCTTGGTAAACAGGTTCTAGTTGAGAGTATCTGGGTGAGGTGGGTTAATATGTTAGAGGTGGAGAGAATTGGTAAACGAGAGGTGGATAGGAGGGTGCGGGTGCTTGGTAATTCGGGATAGGCTGATATGTAAGTGGAGGTGATGGGTAAGTGTGCTATTTTGGTGGTGATTTGGCTCCCTATGCAACCATTACGGCACTTACATCCTTCTTTTTGGATGTGCCACTAGTCTATAAAGCCTTATTGGTGGCCTGCAATGCTTCAAGATTTCTAACCATACAATTCTTAATGCCTTCTTTGATTTTTTCTCCAAGTTTGATGATATCGGAGAACTTTTGACCCTCGATCGGCATCAACCTCTCGTAATATTGGAGATCCTGAGCCTAGATGAAGAATATATTCATTTTCTCTTCTTCCAGGGCCAGCCTGACCTTTGTGTCTGTAAGGCCCCGTAAAATAATTGTGCATAAAACCTAGTAGCTATGGTGTCATGGTCCGAATAAATGTGTTAGGAATGCGTAGAATTCTTCGCGGCGAGCTTGCTCGCCGCGGTTCGGACCCTTGGTAGTGATTTAAGTTTCAAAAATGTAGAAAATTAATTTTTCCGAAAAATGTCAAATATGCGGTCAAGAATGCGACCGCAAACCTGACATGCGGACCGCATTCTTGCCGCAAAACGTTCCAGAGAGTTTCCCAAAAATCGTGTCAAAAGTGCGGTCGATATGCGATCGCATGTCAAATCTGCGGTGCACTTTGCGACCGCAGATCAAGCATGCGGACCGCATTTTGGCCGCATTCCTTAACAGAACCTGTGTAAAATTTGGGGCAATTCTGCGGTCACTATGCGAACCTCATGTTGATTCTGCGGTCGCATAGTGCACCGCATAATTGACCCCGGCCCAAATTTTTGTAACATTTTGACCCGATCTCTTCTTTAATATAACACACTTCTTCTTCATTTTATCATATCATCTTACCAAAATTAGAGAGAGAAGAGAGGGTTTTTAGAGAGAGAAATCTTTCATCTTTAAAGATTGTTCCAACCATCTTAGTTTAAAGGATCCTAGGGCAAAGATTCAACTTCCCCAAATCTTTTCAAGGTAAAAACCCTAACTATTTTCTTTGACTTTCAGTTTTAATTGGGTAAAGAGAGGTTTGCATATAATAGCTTTTGAAAATAGAATTTTTACACTCATGCATGATTATTGAACTTGATTTTTAGTAAAAAGAAGTGAGTAGAAGTAAGAGTCTTCAAGAACAAGGTTGGCAAGAGTAAGATAGCTTGGGTAAGCATAAAGTAGGAAGTTAACGGAAGAAAACTCACCACCAGGTATGTATGGCTAATTTTGATTCTTGTAAAATCACCCAAATGTGTGCGAATTGTTTTGGCATGTGTCAAATTGAGAAATTTTACGTAATTCTTTGATTTCCTTATTGAGCATTCGATTGATGTTGAACTACGTGTGGTGTGGTATGAAATATGAATTGAAAGATAAAAAGGTAATCGAGATCGGTAAAGAATTGGGAACAACCATTGTGATGGCATATTTGGCTTATTGTGGAAGGAATTTGAAACACCTTAATTATGGTAAATTGTTGAACATGATTATGTGGGCATTTTCGATTTTTGGAATACTTGTAACTTGGTTTTGATATTGGCTTGAGAAGAAATTGAGAACATGAACCAATGTGTAAGTTGTTTATTTGAACTTGTTGAAATTGTGTGTAGTACCTTATCTGCTGTTTGAAATTGTTGTGTTTCCAACTGTAAGGCGGGGTCGTGTTGCGCGCCGCAACGTGGGGAAATAAGGTGTGGGTTGGGGTGATAAGGGTGGCCAAGGTAATAAGGGTGGTCAGGGGCAATAAGGATGGAAAGCGATCGAAATCGCTATTGAAAATTGATACAAAAATCAATAATGTGAAATTGTGAAAGGAGACAGCAGGAGAGTTTGCAACCTGTGGGGCACTGATTGCCCCTTTGTTTGACTACTTGTGCCTTACGTGATTGATTGGTTATTGTTAAATTGGTTGATCGTAGAAAGTGCTTTGTGTTGAGAATTATTTGAAATGAGGAAAATGTGGAAACATGGTTGGCTTGGCTTAATTAATTGTTTATGTAATTCAATGGCTTGAGTTTACTTGGGACAAAGTTTGTCCATACATACCAGTACAATTCAAGTGTACTGACGTCCCTTTTGCCGGGGACGCTGCATTCGTGTTATGATTGTAGGTGGATCTGTAGCAGGCACTTCAGCACATCGGCAGTAGTATCCTTCATCCTCCACTGCCGTTTTTGGTGAGCCCCTTTCTTCCTCGGGGCCTTGTGTGGTTCATGCCACTTCTGTTTAGATTTCATTTTGGTTTTGTAAGGTATAGCCGGAGCCTTGTTACCGGCAAGTATTGTATTTCCCTTTTGTATCCTAGAGGCTCTATAGACATGTAAACTGTGGGACTCCAGTCTTATGTATATACTATGTTATATCGGGCGTTGTAAAAACTGCAAACTTGTTAATGAATCACTCGTATGGTTTTATTTGTTTAATGTGAAATTATTCATGGTTAGTAAGATAGTTGGTTAATGGGAAACAATCAATACAGGGGTAACGCGTGGGAATGAAAGGAACCCAGGTCCGCTTGATTGGGGCAACCCGGTCAGGCGCCGGTCATGTTCCCCGATTTGGGGCGTGACAAACTTGGTATCAAAGCCTATGGTTTTTAAAGTGTCCTAGGATGTCTCGGAGCCGTGTCTAGTAGTGCACTTCTTATAGGTGTGTTGTCGACCACATCATATAAGTAGGGGGCTACACGGGCATTTAGGAATTTACCTACTTCTTTGTTAATCTATATCGTGCGGTAAAGTGCAATGTGGAGATATTTGTGTCTAATTCGCGCCTTGTTCCCAAATTTTTAGAATATGGCACCTAAGAAGAAGGCTAGACTCGGCCTTAGGGCCAATGCCGGCCCAAGTGCAGCTGTTAATCATGTACCCGATGCCGTGGGAGAGAATGACCCACCGGTCCCGAATTTGCCTGACCCATCTGTTCAAAACCCAAGTGTCCCTATTCCAGCTGCGGCAGAGGATGCCACCATTCCTCCTGCCAGTGTTCCTGACTCAAATACAGTTCCCGCTTCGGGCTCTGGTATCTCTAATGAGGATCTGAGGGGAGCCATTCATATGTTAACACAGCTAGTGGCCGCCCAGGCCCAGAGATCCCATGATGCCCCTGCATCCTCCAGCGGACAGGGAGATTCCTTTGGCTCCAGAGTCCATCAATTCTTGCGATTGGCCCCTCCAGAATTTTCAGGCACCGATCCAGAGGCTGACCCACAGGAATTCATTGATGAGATATACAAAACCCTCAGAGTGATGAAGGCTACAGATATAGAGGGGTAGAGTTGGCCTCTTACAGGCTGAAGGGAGCGGCACGTTCATGGTTCGAAATGTGGGAGGATTCCCGTGAGGAATGGAGCCCTCCGGCCAGATGGGATGAGTTCGTAGATGCATTTATAGACCACTTCTTGCCTGCCGAGGTGATGGCAGCCCGTGCCACGGAGTTCGAGGTCCTCAAGCAGGGCAGTATGAGTGTTTGGGAGTATCACATGGAGTTCGTAAGTGTCACGCCCCAAATCGAGGAACATGACCGGCGCCTGACCGGGTTGCCCCAGTCAAGCGGACCTGGGTGCCTTTCATTCCCACGCGTTACCCCTGTGATGATTGTTTCTCATTAACCAAATATATTACTAATCATAATTGATTTCACATTAAACAAATAAAACGATACGAGTGATTCATTAACAAGATTTCAATTTTTACAACGCCCGACATAACACAATATATATACATAAGATTGGAGTCCCACAGTTTACATGTCTACAGAGCCTCTAGGATACCAAAAGGGAAATACAATACTTGCCGGTAACAAGGCTCCGGCTATACCTTACAAAACCAAAATGAAATCTAAACCGAGTGGCATGAACCACACAAGGCCCCGAGGAAGAAAGGGGCTCACCAAAACGGGCAGTGGAAGGAGAAGGATACTACTGCCGATGAGCTGAAGTGCCTGCTACTGATCCACCTACAATCATGACACGAATGTAGCGCCCCGGCAAAAGGGACGTCAGTACACTTGAATTGTACTGGTATGTATGGACAAACTTTGTCCCAAGTAAACTCAAGCCATTAAATTACATCAACAATTAATTAAGCCAGCCAACCATGTTTCCACATTTTCCTTATTTCAAATAATTCTCAACATAAAGCACTTTCTACAATCAACCAATTTAACAATAACCAATCAATCACGTAAAGCACAAGTAGTCAAACAAAGGGGCAATCAGTGCCCCCCACAGGTTGCAAACTCTCCTGTTGTCTCCTTTCACAATTCCACATTATTGATTTTTGTATCAATTTTCAATAGCGATTTCGATCGCTTTCCATCCTTATTGCCCCTGACCACCCTTATTACCTCGGCCACCCTTATCACCCCAACCCACACCTTATTTCCCCACGTTGCGGCACGCAACACGACCCCGCCTTACAGTTGAAAACACAACAATTTCAAACAGCAGATAAGGTACTACACACAATTTCAACAAGTTCAAATAAGCAACTTACACATTGGTTCATGTTCTCAATTTCTTCTCAATTCAATATCACAACCATGTTACAATATTTCCACAATTCAAGTGTTTCATCTCTTTCCAAAATAAACCAATTCTCAAGTGTTTCGTTTGTTTTCCACAAGGTGCCATATAGGCCATCATAGTCATTATTCACAATTCTTTTGCCAAATCAAACTCTCATTTTACATCACTCATAGCTCAACAACAAACTTTGAATATCCAACAACAACATCAAGAACTTCACACAATTTGTCAATTTAACACGAAACAAACAAACTTCACACATATAGGCGATTTCACAAGAATCAAAATTAGCCATACATACCCGGTGATGATTTTTCCTCCTACTTTATGCTTACCCAAGATATCCTACTCTTGCCAACCTTGTTCTTGAAGACTCTTACTTCTACTCACTTCTTTTTACTAGAAATCAAGTTCAATAATCATGCATGAGTGTAAAAATTCTATCTTCAAAAGCTATTATATGCAAACCTCTCTTTACCCAATTAAAACTGAAAATCAAAGAAAATAGTTAGGGTTTTTACCTTGAAAAGATTGGGGAAGTTGAATCCTTGCCCTAAGATCCCTTGGAATTAAGATGGTTGGAACAATCTTTGAAGATGAAAGATTTCTCTCTCTAAAAACCCTCTCTTCTCTCTCAAATTTTGGTAAGATGATATGATAAAATGAAGAAGAAAGGTGTTATATTAAAGAAGAGATCGGGTCAAAATGTTACAAAAATCTGGGCCGGGGTCAATTATGCGGTGCACTATGCGACCGCAGAATCAACATGCGGTCCGCATAGTGACCGCAGAATTGCCCCAAATTTTATACAGGTTCTGGTTAAGGAATGCGGTCACTATGCGGACCGCATGTTGATTCCGCGGTCGCAAAAGTGCACCGCAGATTTGACATGCGATCGCATATCGACCGCACTTTTGACACGATTTTGGGCAACTCTCTGGAACGTTTTGCGGCAAGAATGCGGTCCGCATGTCAGGGTTTGCGGTCGCATTCTTGACCGCATATTTGACATTTTTCGGAAAAATTAATTCTCTACATTTTTGAAACTTAAATCACTACCAAGGGTCCGAACCGCGGCGAGCTAATTCTACGCATTCCTAACACATTATTCGGACCATGACACCACAGCCTACTAGGTTTTATGCACAAAAATTTTACGGGGCCTTACATCCTCCCCCCTTAAGATCATTCGTCCTCGAATGAGGATTTTGAAATAAATGAGTTGGTTTTGAAAGACATGATATGCAACCATCAAAATTTTGACTAACTCTTATATTTTAGAAAAATTTCGCTAGAGTTTCCTTTGTATTATGGACATATCCACCTGTCAGGAGGGCCCCCGAAACACATTACCAAACAACAATATACAACTACAACACTTTTCACAGCTGGTATACACTTTCTTACCTCAACGAATGCACATATTCTATCACATTGTTACAATTGCACATAAACTAGTCACTTCAATGAATTCTTACCTTATTTAACCATTTTAACACACCATGTACACTTAACAAACCATTACCAATCTACACTTACTATTAGTTGTTTATTAAACACACGAATCTTTCTAAGGCTTCCATTTGTCAAGAAAGGCTCAAATGACCCAATGCGACAACACATTAAATTCATTACAAAATGAAGGAGACTTTACTAATACTAAGAGGGAAACAACTTGGACAAGATAGCAGTTACTAGGAGTAGAAGGGTCACCTAATTTCTTCTAGTCTTGATCGAACAATTGGGGGTACTTTTCTTTCATCTCTTTTTCTGCTTCCCATGTGGCCTCCTCAACTTGTTGACTTCGCCACAATACTTTAACAGAGGCAACTTCCTTATTTCTCAACTTACGGACTTGCCTATCAAGAATGGCAACTGGAACTTCTTCATATGACAAATCTTCATTAACCTATATAGCTTCGACTGGCATGATGGTGGATGGATCTCCAATCACTTTCTTCAACATGGACACATGGAATACCGGGTGCACTGATGACATCTCGGGAGGCAACTCTAGCCTATAAGCAACTTGACCAATCCTTTGAACAATCCGATATGGCCCGACATACCTAGGACTCAATTTCCCTTTCTTTCCGAATCGCATGACTCCCTTCATAGGAGATACCCTCAAGAACACCCAATCATCGACTTGAAACTCCAAATCCCTTCGACGAACGTCCGCATAGGACTTTTGACGACTCTGTGCTGTTTTCATTCTCTCCTGAATAACTTTGACCTTTTCCATAGCTTCGTACACCATATCTGGCCCTAGCAATTCCGCTTCACCTACCTCAAACCACCCGATTGGCGATCTACATCTTCTCCCGTACAATGCCTCAAACAGGGCGATTTGAATGCTAGCATGATAGCTGTTATTGTAAGCAAATTCTATCAGTGGCAAGTGTTCATCCCAATTACCTTTAAAATCTAAGACACAAGCCCGTAAGATATCTTCAAGCGTCTGAATGGTCCGCTCGGCCTGACCGTCGGTCTGCGGATGGAAAGCTGTGCTGAGATTCACCTGAGTTCCCAAACCTTGCTGAAACTTCTTCCAAAAGTTAGCTGTGAACTGAGCCCCGCGATCCGAGATGATAGAAAGTGGAGTGCCATGAAGCCTTACTATCTCCTTGATGTACAATCTTGCATATTGCTCCGCGGTATCAGTGGACTTGACAGGCAGGAAGTGAGCTGATTTGGTGAGTCGATCTACTATCACCCATATTGAATCGAACTTACGCTGAGTGCGACGTAACCCCACCACGAAATCCATATTGATCATCTCCCATTTCCACCTTGGTATTTCTATAAGCTGAGTTAATCCACCAGGCCGTTGATGCTCGGCCTTCACTTGTTGACAGTTCGGACATTTAGCTACAAAGCCCGCCACATCCCTTTTCATACCGTTCCACCAATAAATCTCCTTGAGATCGTGATACATTTTCGTTGAACCAGGGTGCACAGAATACCTGGAAGTATGAGCCTCTGCCATCACTCTTTCCCGAAGCTCGTCCACATTCGGAACACATAGTCTATCTTGACACCGCAATACACCATCTTCGCTGCTGAGTACAAATGCTGAGGTCTTGTTATTCATAACTGCTTCTTTTACCCAAACCAATGCTGGATCCATGAACTGTTTTTCCTTGATTTCCGCGACCAATGATGATTCTGCTCCATTATGCACCAAGATATATCCCTCGTCTGACGCCGAGATACGAACCCCCAAATTGGCTAATTGGTAAACCTCTCGAGTCAGGGGTCTCTGATCCACACCCAAATGAGCGAAACTACCCATGGATTTCCGACTAAGAGCGTCAGCTACCACATTTGCCTTCCCTGGATGGTACAATATGTCCACATCATAGTCCTTGAGTAGTTCTAACCACCGCCGCTGTCTCAGATTCAGCTCTTTCTGCTTGAACAAATACTGGAGGCTCTTGTGGTCCGAAAACACATCTACATGAACCCCATAAAGATAGTGTCGCCATATTTTCAAGGCAAACACAACAACTGCAAGTTCCAAATCATGCGTCGGATAATTCTTCTCATGGTTCTTGAGTTGCCTGGAAGCATAAGCTATAACCTTTCCGTGCTGCATCAATACACATCCCAAACCGACTCTGGAGGCATCACAATAGACTACAAATCCCTCTGTGCCTTCTGGCAAGGCCAATACCGGTGCCGAGGTCAATCTTGACTTCAGTTCTTGGAAACTTTTCTCACATGCTTCGGACCACTGGAACTTAACTGCTTTCTGCGTCAATTTAGTCAATGGGGAGGCGAGGGTTGAGAATCCCTCTACAAACCTCCGATAGTACCTTGCCAGACCCAAAAAGCTGCGAATCTCTGTCGGGGTCGTGGGTCTAGGCCAATCTTTCACTGCCGCAATCTTCTGAGGATCCACCATAATTCCCTCCCTGGAAATAACATGCCCTAGAAAAGCTACGGACTCCAACCAAAACTCACATTTTGAGAACTTGGCATACAATTGATGCTGAAGAAGGGTCTGCAATGCTGCTCTGAGGTGAACGGCATGATCTCCCCTGCTCCGAGAGTAGATGAGAATATCGTCAATGAATACAATCACAAAGGAATCTAGGAATGGCTTGAAAACCCGATTCATAAGGTCCATGAAAGCTGCTCGGGCGTTGGTTAGCCCAAAAGACATGACCAAAAACTCGAAGTGACCATAACGAGTTTTGAAGGCGGTCTTAGGAATATACTGCTCCATGATCTTCAACTGGTGGGTACCCGGACCGTAAATCAATTTTTGAGAAGAACTTTGCTCCCTGCAATTGGTCAAACAGATCATCCACTCGAGGCAAAGGATATTTATTCTTGATGGTGACTTTGTTGAGCTGCCGATAATCAATACACATTCGAAGTGACCCATCCTTCTTTCTGACAAAGAGAACCGGAGCACCCCACGGCGACACACTCGGTCGTATGAACCCTTTCTCTAATAAATCCCTCAGTTGCTCCTTTAACTCCCTTAACTCCGCTGGCGCCATTCTGTATGGTGGAATGGATATTGGCTGAGTATCTGGCATTACATCGATCCCGAAATCAATCTCCCTATCCGGCGGGATGCCTGGAAGCTCATCTGGAAACACTTCAGGAAATTCATTCACAATTGGCACGGACTCGAGGATAGGCACATCCGAGGTGGTGTCCGTTACCCGAACCAGGTGATAGATACACCCCTTCTTAATCATCTTCGAAGCCTTAAGGTAGGAAATAAACCTACCCCTTGGCACTACACCATTTCCTCTACATTCAATGACTGGCTCGTTAGGGAACTCGAGCCTCATAACTCTCGTTCGACAGTCAAGTTTGGCAAAGCACGAATAGAGCCAATCCATCCCCATAATTACATCAAAATCTACCATCCCAAGCTCAATAAGATCGGCTGTGGTATCACGACCACCCACCATAACAACACAATTCCTATAGACTCGTGAGGTTGTAACAGAATCACCAATAGGAGTCGACACAGAGAACGGCTCATGAAGCTGTTCGGGTACTATCCCAAAACTTGAAGCAATGAATGGAGTAACATAAGACAAGGAGGACCCCGGATCAATAAGGGCATAGCAATCAATAGTCTGAACAGACATGATACCTGTAACAACATCTGGAGAAGCCTCGGCATTTTGGCGGTCACTCAATGCATAGAATCGGCTAGGTCCACCCCTACCCTGAGCTCCACCCCTAGCTGCACCACGCCCTGCTGATGCTGGAGTACGCGCCGATGATATAGCAGCCGAAGAACCGAATGACTGAGCAGATCCCCTACCTATACCCTGACGGGGTGCACGGTAGTCCCGCTGAATATGACCTCTCACCACGCACCCGAAGCACACTGGAAGGTCAAGATAGCAAGTCTCTGTATGAAATCTCCCACACTTGGGGCATGTAGGTCTCCCCTGCTGCTGGGATCTCACCCAGGACGACCAGACTGACGAGACCTCCTGCTGTCCGAACCGGGTCTCGAGTAACTGCCCTGCTGATGACTGTGCACGGATGGCGGTGCACTCGCGAGGACTGAGCATATGACTGGGATGGCCCTGATGACCCTCTCCCTGGAAGTGATCTCCCTGAATGACCCATTGACCGGGCCCTGCTGCTACTTTCTCTTTCTGCACGAATCTTCAATTTCCTGGCCTCTGTGGCCTGAGCAAACCCCACAATCCTCCCATAGTTCATGTCCGAGTGCAAAGCTGCTGTGGCGGCCTCATTCACCACCAAAGGGCTAAGGCCCTTAACAAACCGTCGAACCCGGGCATCCATGGTCGACACTAAATGAGGAGCATACTTGGACAACCTTACGAACTCCATGTGATACTCCCAAACACTCATACTGCCCTGCTTGAGGACCTCGAACTCCGTGGCGCGGGCTGCCATCACCTCGGCAGGCAAGAAGTGGTCCATAAATGCATCTACGAACTCATCCCATCTGGCCGGAGGGCTCCCTTCCTCACGGGAATCCTCCCACATTTCGAACCATGAACGTGCCGCTCCCTTCAGCCTGTAAGAGGCCAACTCTACCCCCTCTATATCTGTAGCCTTCATCACTCGAGGGTCTTGTATATCTCATCAAGGAATTCCTGTGGGTCAGCCTCTGGATCGGTGCCTGAAAATTCCGGAGGGGCCAATCGCAAGAATTGATGGACTCTGGAGCCAAAGGAATCTCCCTGTCCGCTGGAGGATGCAGGGGGCATCATGGGATCTCTGGGCCTGGGCAGCCACTAATTGTGTTAACATATGGATGGCTCCCCTAAGTTCTTCATTAGAGATACCGGAGCCCGAAGCGGGAACTGTATCTGAGTCAGGAACACTGGCAGGAGGAATGGTGGCATCCTCTGCCGCAGCTGGAATAGGGACACTTGGGTTTTGAACGGATGGGCCAGGCAAATTCGGGACTGGTGGGTCATTCTCTCCCACGGCATCGGGTACATGATTAACAGCTGCACTTGGATCGGCATTGGCCCTAAGGCCGAGTCTAGCCTTCTTCTTAGGTGCCATATTCTGAAAATTTGGGAACAAGGCACGAATTAGACACAGATATCTCCACATTGCACTTTACCGCACGATATAGGTTATCAAAGAAGTAGGTAAATTCCTTAATGCCCGTGTAGCCCCCTACTTATATGATGTGGTCGACAACACACCTATAAGAAGGGCACTACTAGACACGGCTCCGAGACATCCTAGGACACTTTAAAACCTTAAGCTCTGGATACCAAGTTTGTCACGCCCCAAATCGAGGAACATGACCGGCGCCTGACCGGGTTGCTCCAGTCAAGCGAACCTGGGTGCCTTTCATTCCCACGCGTTACCACTGTGATGACTGTTTCTCATTAACCAAATATATTACTAATCATAATTGATTTCACATTAAACAAATAAAACGATACGAGTGATTCATTAACAAGATTTCAATTTTTACAACGCCCGACATAACACAATATATATACATAAGACCGGAGTCCCACAGTTTACATGTCTACAGAGCCTCTAGGATACCAAAAAGGGAAATACAATACTTGCCGGTAACAAGGCTCCGGCTATACCTTACAAAACCAAAATGAAATCTAAACCGAGTGGCATGAACCACACAAGGCCCCGAGGAAGAAAGGGGCTCACCAAAACGGGCGGTGGAAGGAGAAGGATACTACTGCCGATGAGCTGAAGTGCCTGCTACTGATCCACCTACAATCATGACACGAATGTAGCGCCCCGGCAAAAGGGACGTCAGTACACTTAAATTGTACTGGTATGTATGGACAAACTTTGTCCCAAGTAAACTCAAGCCATTAAATTACATCAACAATTAATTAAGCCAACCAACCATGTTTCCACATTTTCCTTATTTCAAATAATTCTCAACACAAAGCACTTTCTACAATCAACCAATTTAACAATAACCAATCAATCACGTAAAGCACAAGTAGTCAAACAAAGGGGCAATCAGTGCCCCACAGGTTGCAAACTCTCCTGTTGTCTCCTTTCACAATTCCACATTATTGATTTTTGTATCAATTTTCAATAGCGATTTCGATCGCTTTCCATCCTTATTGCCCCTGACCACCCTTATTACCTCGGCCACCCTTATCACCCCAACCCACACCTTATTTCCCCACGTTGCGGCGCGCAACACGACCCCGCCTTACAGTTGAAAACACAACAATTTCAAACAGGCAGCAGATAAGGTACTACACACAATTTCAACAAGTTCAAATAAGCAACTTACACATTGGTTCATGTTCTCAATTTCTTCTCAATTCAATATCACAACCATGTTACAATATTTCCACAATTCAAGTGTTTCATCTCTTTCCAAAATAAACCAATTCTCAAGTGTTTCGTTTGTTTTCCACAAGGTGCCATATAGGCCATCATAGTCATTATTCACAATTCTTTTGCCAAATTAAACTCTCATTTTACATCACTCATAGCTCAACAACAAACTTTGAATATCCAACAACAACATCAAGAATTTCACACAATTTGTCAATTTAACACGAAACAAACAAACTTCACACATATATGCGATTTCACAAGAATCAAAATTAGCCATACATACCTGGTGATGATTTTTCCTCCTACTTTATGCTTACCCAAGATATCCTACTCTTGCCAACCTTGTTCTTGAAGACTCTTACTTCTACTCACTTCTTTTTACTAGAAATCAAGTTCAATAATCATGCATGAGTGTAAAAATTCTATCTTCAAAAGCTATTATATGCCAACCTCTCTTTACCCAATTAAAACTGAAAATCAAAGAAAATAGTTAGGGTTTTTACCTTGAAAAGATTGGGGAAGTTGAATCCTTGCCCTAAGATCCCTTGGAATTAAGATGGTTGGAACAATCTTTGAAGATGAAAGATTTCTCTCTCTAAAAACCCTCTCTTCTCTCTCTAATTTTGGTGAGATGATATGATAAAATGAAGAAGAAAGGTGTTATATTAAAGAAGAGATCGGGTCAAAATGTTACAAAAATCGGGGCCGGGGTCAATTATGCGGTGCACTATGCGACCGCAGAATCAACATGCGGTCCGCATAGTGACCGCAGAATTGCCCCAAATTTTATACAGGTTCTGTTAAGGAATGCGGTCGCAAAAGTGCACCGCAGATTTGACATGCGATCGCATATCGACCGCACTTTTGACACGATTTTGGGCAACTCTCTGGAACGTTTTGCGGCAAGAATGCGGTCCGCATGTCAGGTTTGCGGTCGCATTCTTGACCGCATATTTGACATTTTTCGGAAAAATTAATTCTCTACATTTTTGAAACTTAAATCACTACCAAGGGTCGACGCGAAGAATTCTACGCATTCCTAACACATTATTCGCATTCCTAACACATTATTCGGACCATGACACCACAGCTACTAGGTTTTATGCACAAAAATTTTACGGGGCCTTACATCCTCCCCCCCTAAAGATCATTCGTCCTCGAATGAGGATTTTGAAATAAATGAGTTGGTTTTGAAAGACATGATATGCAACCATCAAAATTTTGACTAACTCTTATATTTTAGAAAAATTTCGCCGGAGTTTCCTTTGTATTATGGACATATCCACCTGTCAGAGGGCCCCCGAAACACATTACCAAACAACAATATACAACTACAACAATTTCCACAACTGGTATACACTTTCTTACCTCAACGAATGCACATATTCTATCACATTGTTACAATTGCACATAAACTAGTCACTTCAATGAATTCTTACCTTATTTAACCATTTTAACACACCATGTACACTTAACAAACCATTACCAATCTACACTTACTATTAGTTGTTTATTAAACACACAAATCTTTCTAAGGCTTCCATTTGTCAAGAAAGGCTCAAATGACCCAATGCGACAACACATTAAATTCATTACAAAATGAAGGAGACTTTACTAATACTAAGAGGGAAACAACTTGGACAAGATAGCAGTTACTAGGAGTAGAAGGGTCACCTAATTTCTTCTAGGCTTGATCGAACAATTGGGGGTACTTTTCTTTCATCTATTTTTCTACTTCCCATGTGGCCTCCTCAACTTGTTGACTTCGCCACAATACTTTAACAGAGGCAACTTCCTTATTTCTCAACTTACGGACTTGCCTATCAAGAATGGCAACTGGAACTTCTTCATATGACAAATCTTCATTAACCTCTATAGCTTCGATTGGCATGATGGTGGATGGATCTCCAATCACTTTCTTCAACATGGACACATGGAATACCGGATGCACTGATGACATCTCAGGAGGTAACTCTAGCCTATAAGCAACTTGACCAATCCTTTGAACAATCCGATATGGCCCGACATACCTAGGACTCAATTTCCCTTTCTTTCCGAATCGCATGACTCCCTTCATAGGAGATACCCTCAAGAACACCCAATCATCGACTTGAAACTCCAAATCCCTTCGACGAACGTCCGCATAGGACTTTTGACGACTCTGTGCTGTTTTCATTCTCTGCTGAATAACTTTGACCTTTTCCATAGCTTCGTATACCATATCTAGCCCTAGCAATTCCGCTTCACCTACCTCAAACCACCCGATTGGCGATCTACATCTTCTCCCGTACAATGCCTCAAACGGGGCCATTTGAATGCTAGCATGATAGCTGTTATTGTAAGCAAATTCTATCAGTGGCAAGTGTTCATCCCAATTACCTTTAAAATCTAAGACACAAGCCCGTAACATATCTTCAAGCGTCTGAATGGTCCGCTCGGCCTGGCCGTCGGTCTGCGGATGGAAAGCTGTGCTGAGATTCACCTGAGTTCCCAAACCTTGCTGAAACTTCTTCCAAAAGTTAGCTGTGAACTGAGCCCCGCGATCCGAGATGATAGAAAGTGGAGTGCCATGAAGCCTTACTATCTCCTTGATGTACAATCTTGCATATTGCTCCGCGGTATCAGTGGACTTGACAGGCAGGAAGTGAGCTGATTTGGTGAGTCGATCTACTATCACCCATATTGAATCGAACTTACGCTGAGTGCGAGGTAACCCCACCACGAAATCCATATTGATCATCTCCCATTTCCACCTTGGTATTTCTATAAGTTGAGTTAATCCACCGGGTCGTTGATGCTCGGCCTTCACTTGTTGACAGTTCGGACATTTAGCTACAAAGCCTGCCACATCCCTTTTCATACCGTTCCACCAATAAATATCCTTGAGATCGTGATACATTTTCGTTGAACCAGGGTGCACAGAATACCTGGAAGTATGAGCCTCTGCCATCACTCTTTCCCGAAGCTCGTCCACATTCGGAACACATAGTCTATCTTGACACCGCAATACACCATCTTCGCTGCTGAGTACAAATGCTGAGGTCTTGTTATTCATGACTGCTTCCTTCACCCGAACCAATGCTGGATCCATGAACTGTTTTTCCTTGATTTCCGCGACCAATGATGATTCTGCTCCATTATGCACCAAGATATATCCCTCGTCTGACGCCGAGATACGAACCCCCAAACTGGCTAATTGGTAAACCTCTCGAGTCAGGAGTCTCTGATCCACACCCAAATGAGCGAAACTACCCATGGATTTCCGACTAAGAGCGTCGGCTACCACATTTGCCTTCCCTGGATGGTACAATATGTCCATATCATAGTCCTTGAGTAGTTCTAACCACCGCCGCTATCTCAGATTCAGCTCTTTCTGCTTGAACAAATACTGGAGGCTCTTGTGGTCTGAAAACACATCTACATGAACCCCATAAAGATAGTGTCGCCATATTTTCAAGGCATACACAACAGTTGCAAGTTCCAAATCATGCGTCGGATAATTCTTCTCATGGTTCTTGAGTTGCCTGGAAGCATAAGCTATAACCTTTCCGTGCTGCATCAATACACATCCCAAACCGACTCTGGAGGCATCACAATAGACTACAAATCCCTCTGTGCCTTCTGGCAAGGCCAATACTGGTGCCGAGGTCAATCTTGACTTCGGTTCTTGGAAACTTTTCTCACATGCTTCGGACCACTGGAACTTAACTGCCTTCTGCGTCAATTTTTGTCAATGGGGAAGCGAGGGTTGAGAATCCCTCTACAAACCTCCGATAGTACCCTGCCAGACCCAAAAAGCTGCGAATCTCTGTCGGGGTCGTAGGTCTAGGCCAATCTTTCACTGCCGCTATCTTCTGAGGATCCACCATAATTCCCTCACTGGAAATAACATTCCCTAGAAAAGCTACGGACTCCAACCAAAACTCACATTTTGAGAACTTGGCATACAATTGATGCTGAAGAAGGGTCTGCAATGCTGCTCTGAGGTGAACGGCATGATCTTCCCTGCTCCGAGAGTAGATGAGAATATCGTCAATGAATACAATCACAAAGGAATCTAGGAATGGCTTGAAAAACCGATTCATAAGGTCCATGAAAGCTGCTGGGGCATTGGTTAGCCCAAAAGACATGACCAAAAACTCGAAGTGACCATAACGAGTTCTGAAGGCGGTCTTACATCCTGCTCCCTGATTTTCAACTGGTGGTACCCAGACCGTAAATCAATCTTTGAGAAGAACTTCGCTCCCTGCAATTGGTCAAACGGATCATCCACTCGAGGCAAAGGATATTTATTCTTGATGGTGACTTTGTTGAGCTGCCGATAATCAATACACATTCGAAGTGACCCATCCTTCTTTCTGACAAAGAGAACCGGAGCACCCCACGGCGACACACTCGGTCGTATGAACCCTTTCTCTAATAAATCCCTCAGCTGCTCCTTTAACTCCCTTAACTCTGCTGGCACCATTCTGTGTGGTGGAATGGATATTGGCTGAGTATCTGGCAATACATCGATCCCAAAATCAATCTCCCTATCTGGCGGAATGCCTGGAAGCTCATCTGGAAACACTTCAGGAAATTCATTCACAATTGGCACGGACTCGAGGATAGGCACATCCGAGGTGGTGTCCGTTACCCGAACCAGGTGATAGATACACCCCTTCTTAATCATCTTCGAAGCCTTAAGGTAGGAAATAAACCTACCCCTTGGCACTACACCATTTCCTCTCCATTCAATGATTGGCTCGTTAGGGAACTCGAGCCTCATAACTCTCGTTCGACAATCAAGTTTGGCAAAGCACGAATAGAGCCAATCCATCCCCAAAATTACATCAAAATCTACCATCCCAAGCTCAATAAGATCGGCTGTGGTATCACGACCACCCACCATAACAACACAATTCCTATAGACTCGTGAGGCTGTAACAGAATCACCAATAAGAGTCGACATAGAGAACGGCTCATGAAGTTGTTCGGGTACTATCCCAAAACTTGAAGCAATGAATGGAGTAACATAAGACAAGGAGGACCCCGGATCAATAAGGGCATAGCAATCAATAGTCCGAACAGACATGATACCTGTAACAACATCTGGAGAAGCCTCGGCATTTTGGCGGTCACTCAATGCATAGAATCGGCTAGGTCCACCCCTACCCCGAGCTCCACCCCTAGCCGCACCACGCCCTGCCGCTGCCGGAGTACGCGCCGATGATGTAGCAGTCGAAGAACCGGATGACCGAGCGGATCCCCTACCTATACCCCGACGGGGTGCACGACGGTCTCGCCGAATGTGACCTCTCACCCCGCACCCGAAGCACACCTGGATGTTCAAGGTAGCAAGTTTCCGTATGAAATCTCCCACACTTGGGGCATGTAGGTATCCCCTGCTGCTGGGATCTCACCCCGGGATGACCAGACTGACGAGACCTCCTGCTGTCCGAACCGGGTCTCGAGTAACTGCCCTGCTGATGACCGTGCACGGATGGCGGTGCACTCGCGGAGGACCGAGCATATGACCGGGATGGCCCCGATGACCCCTTCCCCGGAAGTGATCTCCCCGAACGACCCATTGACCGGGCCTCGCTCGCTACTTTCTCTTTCCGCACGAATCTTCAATTTCCGGGCCCTCGTGGCCCGAGCAAACCCCACAATCCTCCCATAGTTCATGTCCGAGTGCAAAGCTGCCGTGGCGGCCTCATTCACCACCAAAGGGCTAAGGCCCCGAACAAACCGTCGAACCCGGGCATCCATGGTCGACACTAAATGAGGAGCATACTTGGACAACCTTACGAACTCCATGTGATATTCCCAAACACTCATACTGCCCTGCTTGAGGACCTCGAACTCCGTGGTGCGGGCTGCCATCACCTCGGCAGGCAAGAAGTGGTCCATAAATGCATCTACGAACTCATCCCATCTGGCCGAAGGGCTCCCTTCCTCACGGGAATCCTCCCACATTTCGAACCATGAACGTGCCGCTCCCTTCAGCCTATAAGAGCCCAACTCTACCCCCTCTATATCTGTAGCCTTCATCACTCTGAGCTAAATAATTGTGCATAAAACCTAGTAGCTATGGTGTCATGGTCCGAATAAATGTGTTAGGAATGCGTAGAATAAATGGTTCGGACCCTTGGTAGTGATTTAAGTTTCAAAAATGTAGAAAATTAATTTTTCCGAAAAATGTCAAATATGCGGTCAAGAATGCGACCGCAAACCTGACATGCGGACCGCATTCTTGTCGCAAAACGTTCCAGAGAGTTTCCCAAAAATCGTGTCAAAAGTGCGGTCGATATGCGATCACATGTCAAATCTGCGGTGCACTTTGCGACCGCAAATCAAGCATCAAACCGCATTCTGGCCGCATTTCTTAACAGAACCTGTGTAAAATTTGGGGCAATTCTGCGGTCACTATGCGGACCGCATGTTGATTCTGCGGTCGCATAGTGCACCGCATAATTGACCCCGGCCCAGATTTTTGTAACATTTTGACCCGATCTCTTCTTTAATATAACACACTTCTTCTTCATTTTATCATATCATCTTACCAAAATTAGAGAGAGTAGAGAGGGTTTTTAGAGAGAGAAATCTTTCATCTTCAAAGATTGTTCCAACCATCTTAGTTTAAAGGATCCTAGGGCAAAGATTCAACTTCCCCAAATCTTTTCAAGGTAAAAACCCTAACTATTTTCTTTGACTTTCAGTTTTAATTGGGTAAAGAGAGGTTTGCATATAATAGCTTTTGAAAATAGAATTTTTACACTCATGTATGATTATTGAACTTGATTTTTAGTAAAAAGAAGTGAGTAGAAGTAAGAGTCTTCAAGAACAAGGTTGGCAAGAGTAAGATAGCTTGGGTAAGCATAAAGTAGGAAGTTAACGGAAGAAAACTCACCACCAGGTATGTATGGCTAATTTTGATTCTTGTAAAATCGCCCAAATGTGTGCGAATTGTTTTGGCATGTGTCAAATTGAGAAATTTTACGTAATTCTTTGATTTCCTTGTTGAGCATTCGATTGATGTTGAACTACGTGTGGTGTGGTATGAAATATGAATTGAAAGATAAAACGGTAATCGAGATCGGTAAAGAATTGGGAACAACCATTGTGATGGCATATTTGGCTTATTGTGGAAGGAATTTGAAACACCTTAATTATGGTAAATTGTTGAACATGATTATGTGGGCATTTTCGATTTTTGGAATACTTGTAACTTGGTTTTGATATTGGCTTGAGAAGAAATTGAGAACATGAACCAATGTGTAAGTTGTTTATTTGAACTTGTTGAAATTATGTGTAGTACCTTATCTGCTGTTTGAAATTGTTGTGTTTCCAACTGTAAGGCGGGGTCGTGTTGCACGTCGCAACGTAGGGAATAAGGTGTGGGTTGGGGTGATAAGTGTGGCCGAGGTAATAAGGGTGGTCAAGGGCAATAAGGATGGAAAGAGATCGAAATCGCTATTGAATATTGATACAAAAATCAATAATGTGAAATTGTGAAAGGAGACAGCAGGAGAGTTTGCAACCTGTGGGGCACTGATTGCCCCTTTGTTTGACTACTTGTGCCTTACGTGATTGATTGGTTATTGTTAAATTGGTTGATCGTAGAAAGTGCTTTGTGTTGAGAATTATTTGAAATGAGAAAAATGTGGAAACATGGTTGGCTGGCTTAATTAATTGTTGATGTAATTCAAAGGCTTGAGTGTACTTGGGACAAAGTTTGTCCATACATACCAGTACAATTCAAGTGTACTGACGTCCCTTTTGCCGGGGATGCAACATTCGTGTTATGATTGTAGGTGGATCTGTAGCAGGCACTTCAGCACATCGGCAGTAGTATCCTTCATCCTCCACCGCCCGTTTTTGGTGAGCCCCTTTCTTCCTCGGGGCCTTGTGTGGTTCATGCCACTCGGTTTAGATTTCATTTTGGTTTTGTAAGGTATAGCCGGAGCCTTGTTACCGGCAAGTATTGTATTTCCCTTTTGTATCCTAGAGGCTCGGTAGACATGTAAACTGTGGGACTCCAGTCTTATGTATATATATTGTGTTATGTCGGGCGTTGTAAAAACTGCAAACTTGTTAATGAATCACTCGTATGGTTTTATTTGTTTAATGTGAAATTATTCATGGTTAGTAAGATAGTTGGTTAATGGGAAACAATCAATACAGGGGTAACGCGTGGGAATGAAAGGCACCCAGGTCCGCTTGATTGGGGCAACCCGGTCAGGCGCCGGTCATGTTCCCCGATTTGGGGCGTGACAGCAGCTTTTGACCTCCAAAGAGTAGCATACTCGCAAAATATTTTTGTGGGATTCTTCTTCAAATTCTGTATGTAGAACACATTCATTGCGTTCTCTGTATTGAATTGGAATGTATCCATAAAGTTGGATGCCATACCTACCCAATTCATCCATTTCATGGGGTCCTGGCTGATGTACCAGGATAGTACATCTCCTTTCATGCTCCTCATGAAGATTTTCATACGGATCTTATCATCCCTTCCAACTCCAACTAGCTTATCGCAATATGTCCTCAGGTGGACTCTGGGATCTCCAGTTCCATCAAACATTTCGATCTTGGGAAGTTTGTACCCCTCTAAAAGTTCAACATCTAGCTGAATGCATTCATCTTCATAATTTAATCCTTCAATACCTTTGTTACCTTCCACACCCTAAACTCTACTGGTTAATTTCTTGAGTTCTACCGCTAAGTTCCTGATAAGGGAGTCTTTGTCATAAGACTTTGGTGCATTTCAGATCGGTTGAGTGTAGTTGGGTACAGTATCCATAAAAATAGGGGTATTGTGGAGATGGTCATTGTGACCTTTAGTGGCTCGGGAATGAGTAGTGGAGTATTGTTGGAAGTGTGGCATGTGTTGTAGTGTTGAGTATGGGTGGGTTGTATCTGTGGTTGTGGGGTGTTTTGTGGAGGTGCGGGATTCTAGGTGTTGACATCATGGGCGGTGAGGGAAAATGATAGGTTCACCAAATTCCAAACCAGATCCAGTTCTTCTCAAAATTTTAACAGTTTTTGCTCCAGTTGTGTCGCAGTTTCCTTAGCCACAGGGTACCCTGAGGAATCTCAATCTCCTTTATGGCGCTTGGATCTCCATTCTACCTTTGTTTTTATTCCGGATAGGACTCGGAGGAGGAGGTGGAGGAGGTGGAGGGCCCTTGGATCTTGTGGAGTATGACGATGGTGCCAGAATGCACGAACTAACCTTTGGGGAGGGGAATAAAAAAAAGAAAAAAAAGGTAACAAGTTAGTGCGGGTTATGAGGAAAAAATATTGCAGTATTTAAACATGTGCGAAAAAATGTATATCACGTTCTAGTTTTGGTACCTCGTTATGCTTGAGGTAGGCCTAGCGACAAATAGTTTTGGAGAACTTATGATGCTAAATGCCTCATTTTATTGATAAAATAAGACAAATCCAAAACGACACTAAATAATCGAAAGTAAAATGTCACAAGTGCCCATTGGCCTTATTACATCATTAAAGCAAAATAAAAGACTTCTAACAACTTGGCCCCAGAAGGACCTTCCCCAGATTTGGCATCTTTGTATCCCTCGAACAGCTCTACCAACTCGCGTAGTCCTAGCAGCAAATAGGCTCAGGACAGATGTCCACCTGCATTTCCTTCAGCATTTTGACAATCTTCAATCCTCTTGATGAAATTCGCTTCCAGCTCTACTAGACCCCGCTCCAAATACCCTAGCCAATTGTTGGAACTGACAGCCATATCTTTCTACTCCACAATCAATTTTTGATGGGATTCTTGTATTTCCCTATGCTCACTTTCACATTCTTGAATTCTTTTACGCAATTGATTATACTTAATCTATGCTTCAACGTGCTCGTCAATAATTCTGTGACCTCGAGTGAATCTCGGCCGACCCATGCCATTGTCTTCTAACACACCCGAATAGTGCGGCACACAACCGGCGTGATACATGTCTGGCTCAATGGATTCTTTCCCCAAAACGATTTTGCAATGCCACAAATGTTGAGCTTGGCACCTATGAGGGATATTTTCATCCTGGAAATCAGCCATAGGTGGCTTATATTGACCCTTCGTATGATTTTCTTTCTTCCAGCCTGCCTCATGGCTCGGAGAGGAACATAGGGATAAGTCCTCTCAAACCAATTAATATGAGAAATGTTGCATCTCGGGATCGAATAATGAATTCATCTGTGGGGAACCATTCAAACATCCATTGTACCCGGTATTCTTTGAGATTTTCAAATAATTCTACCCATCCCAGCATAGGATCTCTTATCGGTATTCCCATTCTGAAGGTGTTCCATGAGCCAAAGCTGAAGTAATAAGTTGCAACCCTCAAAATGACTGACCTATTGTTGACAGTTTTACAAGGCACGGTGTATCTTGGCAACGATCATGGACACTATGCTGAAGGTTTTCCCACCAATCCCTTCCTTAAAACTCTTGGTTACCATGGCAAGTCTGGTGTGGATCCTAGCCTTCTTCATAGGGAATAGGATCATCCCTAAAAAGAAAAACATGAAAACGAAGACCCTTCTAATGACATGTCCCAATGAGGTGATGGCAAACTCATCTGAATAGGTACGGTATGACTTGCTATGGTTGTACCTCTCGTATAGATAGTCAAATGGGATGTAAGTGTCTTCCAAACAAGTCAAGCATGGGTTCTTCTTTAGCCCCATCATCTTAAGGAAACCCCTTCCTTGGTGATTCTTAGACATAAGCAAACCCGGAGTCTCCCAAGGAATTCCGGCTAAAAACCTCATATTTCTTTAACTAAAGGAGTCATTTCAAGGTTCCCAAAGCAGAACATGGACTTGTCACTATCCCAGAACAATGTCGCAGCCTCTATGATTCTGTTGTTAAGCTTAATCTCTAAAAGAGAAGGCAAATTCCTTAAGTACTTGCGGACGAGTGTCTGATCACTAGAATGGAGGTATTTCCACCAATTTAGCAGCCTTGGTTGAATGTTGGTTACCATGACAAATCTGGCGACTTCGTGCCTTATTTTATGCAAAATAGAGCACTAGGCTCTTATCCCACCACCAGGCTCAACTATTTACGCCAATAATTAGCATAGCAAGCACTTAAGTTCTCCAAATAAATGCACAGATCATGGAGGTGTCCGTTTGGGTTTCAGGGAAACTCGGTGGACTTTAGGATAAAGCTATCTTAATGAGTCATTATGTGGACAACATAACTAATTCGGGCAAGCTTGACCATGATGCATGTATAGTTTAAATGGAGTAAGGTTTCTATTAGGGTTTTAGACAGGTACCCTTGAGCAGACAACTCAAGAGGGAAAGGCACGGAACCATCGACTGCACCGCTGATCGAATAATTTTACTGTAAATATTCCTTCGCCAAATTTAAGGGGTAATAGTATTGGAAGCGCTCAACTACTCATTATAAGCGTTGTTATAGTATTTGTTTGGCACGAGTGGAATATGATGTTGAAGATGCAGTTTACAAGAATAAAACATATTGACATGTATTTTCACGTTCATAGAATAAAGTTTACAATGATTGCTCAAATATTACAATAGCATTGACGGGAAAGCAGTAAATGAAAAGTAATTAAAGAAAAATAAATAAAAGAAACAAGTCAGTTTCAAATAAAGGCATTACACAAAGCAATAAAGAAAGCGAAAAAGTCACACATAGCATTCAATGGTAAAAGCCTAAAGAATCCCCAGCAGAGTCGCCATGATTTTGACTCTTTACTAAGTTCCCCAGATTTTGTACAAATTATTACAGCCCAAAAAGAAACAACTGAAATTAAAAAATATATCAAAAATCCCCAGCTACATACGGGCAGCCTAATCCAGACTTGAGGCCTAATAATATGATATTGAGCCACTTCCGAGATCTAAGGGATTTCGGAACGACAAGCAGTGCATACACCCAAGATATTAATAGGAATTGAGTTGTGCAGTGTGGAAGGGCCAGCCCTTATGTGTCCAAGTTCACAGGGAGATCAAGGGTCCCTGATGATACCCAATTTTTCCCTATGTATTTTTTATACTCACAATACTTTTCAAATAGCATATGTATGCATATATGAGCATCCCAAAAGATTTTGGCATTTTTAAAGGATTTTTAAATTGATTGATGGCCTATTTTTACACCATAAATCCCAATAATTATTCCCAAAGATTTCAATTTAGGAGAATAATTTATTTTATTCTCGCATTTACATCAAAACATATTTTACATGATTTTTGTATGATTTTACAAGTCCATTTGGTATTTTAAAAACTAAATTGCATGAAATTGCAATTTTAGCCCACTTTCATATTTAATAGACATTTTAATTAAAAATTTAATTCCAATATTTTTAAATAAATACTTACATATTATTAATTAACTCGGTATTTTTAATTTGATTTTAAACACCTTTTACTATTTTTATAAAAACAAAAGGGAAAACTAGCTATTTCAATTATGGCCTCAATTACTTTCAATTATAGCTTATTTGGGCATCACCCCAAATCTAGTCCAAATCGATGACCCAATTCCATTTTTTTTAAACCCGGCCCTTTACCCTTTAATTAAACCCGTCTGTTTCATCCTTTTATCCCGACGTTGATCATTTTGATCAACGGCTCACAACCACTCTTTCCTTTTTTATTTTTCAAACACTCTAACCCTGTCTCTCATTTTCAGTTTAGCCGTCGCCTTCCAACCCCCCTTTCTCTCAAAACTCTCTCTAACACTCATAAACCTAGCCACTTTTGTTGTCTTCTCCGGCTAAATCCCACCAGAGTCCATGACTTTTCAGGCCATGGACAGCCTGTGCTCACTTCCCTTCACCTCAAATCACGTCTATTCGAGGTTTTCAAGGTTCAACCTCAACATGGCCTGTTCAGATCCTCCACCGATTTGTGTTCACTTGGTTTCTACGGCTCCGTTCCAACGTGTCCGAGCCTCAAGAGACTAGATATGGCCCAGACTTGTTCCGGGCCAGATCCTTTCCAAGCCTTCTCATTTCTAGGGTTTCTGAGAAACCCTGAAAGCTGTTCGAGGTTCTTTAGATTTGTGGTGTACTCGAGGTTTCAAAGCTTTTTCCCCAAATTGTTCTTTTCAAAATTAGCCAGTTTTAATTTAGGGTTTCCAAAAATTTTAAAAATGATTTCTGCTTCTTCTTCTTCTTCTTCTTTCGTTATGTGAATCTGCCTTGTATATGCTTTGTTCTTATATGCTTACGCTTGTGCATATTTTCTCCTATGTTTTTATGTTTTGTAGTTATTATGCATGTTCTTCTACTTGTGCCCTATTATTTCTTTTACTATTTCTATAGCATGCTCTCATATGCCTAGCTTATGTGTTCCTTTACCATTTTCTTACTGAGCTTTTGTTTGCCTTTACTGGACTTTTTGTTTGTGTTCTAAAACTGTTTCGCCTACGGTTTCTTAAGTTCTATGTCACCTCTATTCTCTCTTGAACTTGCTTGAGTTATTTTTCCTGAACACGCTTTATTTGCTTTATTGCTTCAAACCGGCCATTATATCTATGTGTTTTTTATGAGACTCTCATAGTCTATTCGATGTCTTGCCCTCTCTTTTCTGTACCCTACTCGAATTTGAAACCCTAGACTAAACTAGAATCTTTCCTTTGTTTATAATTTCAAACCTCTTATGACCGCCTCTTCTGTTTGATACTAGCATGCTTATATACGAGGGTTTTCTTCTAAATCGATTCTGTTAGCATGTGATTGATTTCAATCTCCTTTTACTAAGGCTTGATTGATTTTGTTACTTATTTTTACAACTTAACCTCTTTCCTCCTTTCCCTGACTAAAGATTTTTAAATTTCTGGTTGTTTGATTGATTTACTTTCCTTATTTCTCAAAACAGTGGACTATAGGACTCTCGCCTTAAATAGGCTATATGTATTTACCCTTATTATGCTACTCTGAAAAGGATTTCATTATTTTACTTTCATTAATTACACATTCCCATTTGAAATCAAATCATTTTGACTAAGGGAGATCATATTTGAATTACTGAAATTTTAATTCCTTGCCCTTTTGTTTACTCATTTTTTGCACTATAAAAAGAGTTCTTTCCAGCACTTTTTCAAGGACACGGACTTTGGAATGAAGAACACATTTTCGAATACTTCTCACTTTCACCCAGCTCCCTTTCTTTTTACTGTTTGGAGCACTCTTGAACTCCTGTTGAACTCACAATACTTGCGGAGAAATTGATTCTGCTGACTGCTACGTATTTGTTTGCATTTGTTGTTTGCTATTCTAAACTTGCAACTGGTATGTCTCTCTAGTTAAATAACGGCCTCTAACTATATGTTTATTTCTCTCCTTCCATCTTGCATTCTTCACTATGTCTGGTATGCCTCTTCCTTTATGTTTCTGCACCTTTAATCTGTTATGCTTTCCTGCTGTCTTCATGTTCCTATAAATGCTTTCCTATGTGATTCTCTGTTCCTTTCACCCCCTCTTGTGTATGAGTGTAGTTCTGAGTCATGGTAGTATTTTATCATTGCCATCCATGAAATGGGACTAGGTTCCTTGGAGCCTCTACTCAAATCAATTCACATTCTATCTTCCCCTTTATGTGCTGAGCCTAGACTCAAGTTTGGTGGTGTCCTAATCACCATCCAGGCCCAAGTCTACTTTAATTGTTTGGCCCAAGCAGAGGGTCAGGGGTGTGCCAGTCTATTCCATGGCTGGTTATGACTACCCTCTGCTATGGTTCCCTCTCTCACTTTGCACTTATTCCTAGTTCTAAGTCGTGCCCCCCTTTGGTAAGCCATGCTTTGGGACCCTGGAGTTCCCTCTGAACTTGGATGCTTTAGGGCTTGCTATTCCACACTGCACTATGTTGTTCTAACTATTATCCAGAGTGTAAATACTGCATGGAGCCCTTGAGACTCCTTGGAACTCTGAAACACATTGGATAAAAGAAGGCTTTGAAAATATGGAATCCGGAATTGGTAAAACGCGTGTTATTGGGTATTGGGATTGAATTAGGCTTCTTGGATCTAGTTGTAGGCTGTGATGTATTTTTTGTTGTTTCCTTTATGTCTTCTAATTCTGTAATAATCTTGTAAAAAGAACTCGGTGAGTATTAGTAAAGGGTGTGGGAGGGGCTTACTTTATTGCATGTAATTAAGGTTAGATCTTATGCCTATAGGATTAATGTCATAATTTAATCACTTAGATACCATGCCTATAGGATTAATATCGTAATTCAGTAACTTAAATACCATGCATATAGGATTAATGTCGTAATTCAGTCACTTAGACACCATGGCTATAGATTTTATGTCGTAATTTAGTCACTTAGATACCATACCTATAGTGTTAACGTTTTAATCATCTAGAAAATCTGCCTATAGGGTATAATGCTTTATCATCTTGCAAATCATTAGAAACCCTACCTATAGGACTTAATATCATGTAAGAAATTGCAAATAGAAACCATGTCTATAGGAAATGCATATGTGTTAGGCAAAACTATAGGATAACCTAACCTGTTGTCCATTTACCCACTCTGTAATAAGTTCTAAAATCTAGAACAAGTCTATCTCGCTTAATCTATTTAAGTAATAATCATTGGGTAACTGGTTTTAAAGTTTCAGTGTCACGTTTTCAATATAAAACACTTATGAGCCTGCAATGTTTTTAGAATTTCTGCAAATCTGTCAGAAGCAATTCTTTTAAATTTTCTGCTCATCTCTTGAAGTTATCTTTCAAAACAGTCCTTTAATTCACTCTTTCTTTTAAGGTGTTTTTCCATTTTTACAACTCTCCTGTATTTTAACTTGAACAAATCTGCAGGTTCCAAAGTCATTCTGAACTTCTACAATTTTCAACTTCCTGTTTAAATTCTTATGCATTAGGCTCTTATCTTAAATCAGTGCTTTCTAAATAACTCATTTATAATACCTAAAATTTCTGACAATTGGATCCGGATTGCCCAATCCAGACTTCTTATCTAATTCTATGTGTTAAACTAGTCCATCCGCTGCTTAAGTTTTAATTTTAAGACCAAACCAGTATGTGCAAGGCATGCTAAACTAAGTGTTATCTGATTTACGGAGTTTTATGTGAGTCATGCATGTTTTTTTGTCAATCCCCTTATTTGCTATTTGTTTTGGTTGTGGCTACTAGTATTTTGTCCTTTTAAATCCCATATATACCTCTGCCCCCTTTTTCCCTTTAGGATTAGAAGTCCTAATACCTCGGGACTGATAGGTGGGACGGGTACTAGCATGGAATAAGTAAACGAGACTAATCGTGTTTAAATACCTTAACGGGGTGAGAAGGGTAGACTTGGAGATGATGATAACACGATAAGACTATGCGTACAATTAGGTACCAGTGTTGTGCGAATGATCCATGTAATGCATAAACCTAGGACTCCCTTTTCTTTTCCTTTTATTTGCAATGTCTTCTTTAATTCTGTTCTTCAAATTAATTCCTTTTTCCTACAAAATTGTCTTTTTCTGTCTTCTTTACCCTTTTTAAAACGTGGAACTTATTCGTGATTCTTATGTGCAAAGCTTTACTTGTTTTCTCTCACTTTTTTTAAACTCACAATTAAGCATGGCCGGGACCCTCACAAGTGGATCTTGAGGGGTGCCTAACACCTTCCCCTTGAGATAATCTCAAGCCCTTACCCGAACTCTGGTTTTCTTTTAAATCTTCCTCGTTTCTTTAAAGTGTCCTAATGCACTATAATCATTAGGTGGCGACTCTTAAAATTCCATAACTCGATTCCTCAAAAGGGAATAAGAGTTGTTTTGTCCATAATGTCGTAAACCCAACTTCGCTCTTTAGGGAAAGGGGGCATCGACAGCATGGCGACTCTGCTGGGGATATTTTTATTAAGGCTTTTACCATTACATACTTTTGTGACTTTATTTCTTCCTTTATCTCTTTTATTTCCTACATTTAGTTATCTCATCGTAATTACTAACTTGCCTTTTGATGTTTTTCCTTTCTGTACTGCCTTATCATCATTTCAATTCTGTTGTACTGTTTCGAGCATTTATTGTAATCTTTACTTTATGAACGTGAAAATGCATACTATATGTTTCATTCTAGTAATTGCATTTTTCAACATCATATTCCACTAGTGCCAAAACAAATATTATAGCAACGCTTATAATAATTAGTTGCTCACTTCCAGTACTATCACCCCCCTAAATTTGGTAAATGCATATTTGCGGTATAACCTGTCGATCAATGGTGTAGTCGACAGTTCCGTACCTTTCCCTCTTGAGTTGTCCGCTCAAGGGTACCAGTCTAGCACTTCAAAATAGAAACCTTACTCCGTTAAACTGTACATGTATCAAAGTGAAACCTAGCTGAGTCAGTTATGTTGTCCACATAATGACTTATTAAGATAGCCTTGTCCAAAGACCACTGGGTTTCCTCGGAACCCAAACGGACGCCTTCACGTTCTGTGCATTTATTTGGAGAACTTAAGTGATTTTCTATGCTAATTATTGATTTGAATAAGTCGAGTCTGGCGGGTTAAGGGCCTAACATTCTGTTTTGCAAAAAATAAGGCACGAGATCCCCAAGTTTGGCATGGTGACCAACATCCATCCAAGGTTGCTATGTTGGTGGAATGACTTTCATTGTAGTGATAAAACACTAATACTTAGGGAATCTACCTTCCCTTCTAGAGATTCAACCCAACAATAGAATCATAGAGGCTGCGACATTGTTTTGGGATAGTGGCAAGTCTTTTCTTCATTTCGGTGACCTCAAAATGACTTTATTGCTTAAAGAGATAGGGGGTTTAGCCGGCATACCTTGGGAGATGCCAGGTTTGCTCATGCTCGAGAATCGCAAAGGAAGGGGTTTTCTTAAGATGATGGGTTTAAAAAAGAATCAAGACCTAACATGTTTGAAGGATTCCTATATCCCATTTGACTATCTATACGAGAGATACGGCCATAAGAAGTCATACCGCACTCATTCAGACGAGTTTGCTATCACCTATTTGGGACATGTCCACAGGAGGGTCTTTGTCTTCATGTTTTGCTTTTTGGGGATGATCGTTTTCCCAATGAAGAAGGCTAGAATCCACACCCGACTAGCCATGGTAACCAAAACTTTGATTGAAGGGATTGGTGGGTAGAGTTTCAGCATCATGCCCATGATCATTGCGGAGATATACCGTGCCTTGAACAATTGTCAACAACAACGCATTCATTTTGAGGGTTGTAACTTGCTACTTCAGCTATGGCTCATGGAACACCTCCAGAAAAGAGAATATCGACAAGGGATCTTACGCAGGGATTGGGATGATCATATCGCCTTCCATCAACCAAGGCATATGAATTACATGCCTAGAATGTTTGCACAACCAGAGGACGCCAGAGGATGGGTCGAATTATTTGAAAATCTGAAAGAAGACCAGGTACAGTGGATGTTTGAATGGTTCCCCACGGATGAGTTCATTGTTCGATCTAGAGATACGCCATTTCTCATATTGATTGGTTTGAGGGGAACCTATCCTTACATTCCTCTCCGAGCCATGAGGGAAGCTGGAAGGAAGCAAATCATACCTAGGGTCGAAAAGACAAGTCACCTCAGGGCTGATTTCCAGGAAGACGATATCCCTCACCGGTGTCAAGCTCAGCATTTGTGGCATAGCAAGATCGTTTTGGAGAAAAACTTTATTGAGCCAGACAGGTATCACACCGGTTCTGTGCCGCACTATTCGGGTTGGTTAGAGGACAATGGCATGGGTCACCCAAGAACCGTTCGGGGTCAAAAAATCATTGACGAGCATGCTGAAACACAAGCTAAGTACAATCAACTGTGCAAGAGACTATGAGAGTGTGAAAGTGAGCATCGGGAAATACAAGAAGCCCATCAGAAATTGATCAAGGAGTGGAAAGAAATGGTTGTCACCGCCAATAACTGGCTAGGGTATTTGTAGCGAGGTCTAGTAGATCTGGAAGGAAAGTTCATCAAAAGGATTAAAGATTATCAGAACACTGAAGGAAATGCAGGCGGACATCTGGCTCGAGCCTACTTACTACTAAGACTGCGCAAGCTGATGGAGCTGTTTGATGGAGCCAAAGATGCCAAATCTAGGGAAGGTCCTTCTGGGACCAAGTAGTTAGGAGTCGCTTATTCTTTATTTTTTACGATGTAATAAGGCCAATGGCCAATAGTGACATTTTACTTTTTGTTATTTACAGTCGTTTTGGATTTGTCTTACTTTTATCAATGAAATGAGGCATCTAGCATTATAAGTTCTCCAAAACTATCTGTCACTAGGCCTACCTCGGGACAACGAGGCATCCAAATTAGAACGCGATGTATATTCTTGCAAAATGCGTTTAAATACTGTAACATTTTTTTCAGAACCCGCACTAACTTGTTACCTTTTTGTTTTTGTTTTAATTTTATTTCCTTCCCCAAAGGTTAGTTCGTGCATTTTGGCACCATCGGCATACTCCACCAGATCTAAGGGCCCGCCATCTCCTCCTCCTCCAAGTCCTATCCGGAATAAGAACAAAGGAAAGATGAAAAACACAAGTGCTAGAAAGGAGATCTAAAGGGAGGAAACTTCTCAGGGTAGCCCAATTTCTAAGGGAACTGCTGCTCACCTTGAACAAAAATTGCTGAAATTCCAGGAAGAGTTGGACCAAGTTCAGAACTTGGCAAGCTTGTCATTCTCTCTTGTTGCTCCTGATAACAACACCCAAAACTCCACACCTCCACAAAACACCCCACAACCACAAATACAACCTACCCACGCTCAAACCTGCTACACATTCAACAACGCTCCACTGCTCATTCTCGAGCCACAAAACACCACAAACAACCACCTCCATAACACTCATATCCTTGTCTGAACTGTACCTCACTACACCCAACCAATCTCAAATATAACTAAGTCGGATGAAAAAGACTCCTTCATCAAGAACTTAGCAGCTTCGCTCAAGAATTTAACTATCCGGGTCCAGGGTATCGAAGGTAACAAAGGCATTGAGGGATTGAACTATGAAGAATCGAAGATCCCAGAGTCCACCTAAGGGCCTATTGTGACAAGTTGGTAGGGGTTGGAAGAGTTGAGAAAATCCTCATGAAGCTCTTCATGAGGAGTTTGAATGGAAATGCACTATCCTGGTATATCAGCCAAGACCCTAGGAAATGGACGAGTTAGGTAAGCATGCCATCCGACTTCATGGAGCGGTTCAGGTTCAACACTGAAAATGCACCGGATATGTTCTATATCTAGAATCTGAAGAAGAAGACCATAGAAACCTTTCGCGAGTATGCAACTCGTTAAAGGTGAGAAGCTGGCAAAGTTAGGCCAGCCCTTGAGGAAGAGCAGAACAGGTTCTTTGTACGGGCTCAGGATCCGCAATATTATGAGAGGTTGATGTTGATCGAGGGTTAGAAATTCTCTGACATCATCAAGTTGGGAGAAAGAATCGAAGAAGGTATCAAGAATGGCATGGTAACCAATCTCGAAGCATTACAGGACACCAGCAAGGTCTTGCGGTCTGGTGGCACATCAAAGAAAAAGGACATGAACTCCGTAATTGTTGCGCAAAGAACCAAATCCCCTATGAAGTACCAAACCTATCTCTCAACTCCACTCACATATCAACCTACCCTAAACTACCAAGCACCCTCACCTATATACCAAATGCTACCATCTACCTTCCAATTACCTCCACCACCCACATATCAACCCATCTCAGCAAGATATTCCCAACCCGGGCCCGTGTACCAAGAATATAACTCCCAACCTTCACATTAACCATCACCACCTACTCGCCAAAACTTTCCTCGACCCAGACCAAATTTTAACTGAAGACCCCCCAAACAATATACCGCCATAGCTGAGCCAATCGACCAACTATATGAATAACTTAAAACAGCTGATTATGTTACTCCTATCCCAGCCATAACTCTAGAAAATCCTTCCCAGTGGGTCAATCCAAACAAAACTTACGCAAACCATTCCGGAATGAAAGGCCAGACCATCGATGAATGTCGTTCGTTGAAAGATAAAATTCAGACTTTGATTGATAACAAGGTCATTCTAGCAAAAGAGCCTCTCCCAATGTCTGCAACAACCCTCTACCTGACCACAAGGGTGGAGGCATCCATATGATCGAGATAAAGGATGATTGGGACACCAAAGGGTCAATCAGATTGATTGCCAAAGGAGATGAGCCTAAGAAACCCACGGTTACACTCAATCCCATTGTTGTTCAGATCTAGCCCTCTGAGGATAATGTGGTAAATATGTCTGCACCATTCAAGTTTGAAGTGCCTCTTCCAAAGACGCCAAAACCAATTGCGTTCAAGTTCGGAGTTCCAAAGGCAACTACACTATTTGAAGTTGTTGTGTCACCTCCAAGGGTGCCAATTCCAATTTCCATGACAGACGTGACCCCGTTCAAGTCAAACACTATTCCTTGGGATTAAACAGTAGAAGCTAGGAGAAAAGGGAGAACATATACTAGAGAAGCCATCATCGCACAGGGCATGACTAGAACCGGCAGGGTGTACACTCCGGAACATTTAGCTGAGTCCAGCAGGTAGGCCTCCGGGCGGCCTGTTGAAGCTGGATCCGATGACCTTTGGAGGAAAATACAAGCCAAGGAATACTCGATCGTTGAGCAACTGAACAAAACACCAGCGCAGATTTCCATCCTGGCTCTTCTGCAAAGCTCTGAGGCACACAAAAATGCCTTGATGAACATATTGAGTGAAGCCTATGTGCCCAGTAATATAACTGGGGGTGAAATGGCGAATATGGTAGGGAAAGTGCTGGAGATTCATAAAATAAGTTTCCATGAAGATGAGTTGCCACCAGAAGGTCTGAGCCACAACAAGGCATTGCACATCACCGTGCAATGCGGAGATTATTTCATCACTAGAGTCTTGATTGATGGAGGATCAATCCTCAACATTTGTCCACTCATAACTGTCACAATTATATGGAAAGTCCTACACGAGAGTAAAGACGGGGCTATCAATGTCAAAGCTTTTGATGGGTCCCAAAGATCTACTATTAGAGAAATCAGCCTATGCTCGCAAATAGGGCCAACCTGGTTCGACATCGACTTCCAAGTAATAGATGTCCCAGCATCCTACAACTTGACGTTAGGATGCCCATGGATCCATGCTACTGGAGCCATAGCCTCAACCCTGCATCAAGCGGCAAAGTTCGAATAGAACCACCAGGAAGTGATCATTTATGGCGATGGTAGTAACCCCATATATAATTGCCAGACCATCCTGCTGATCGAGGGAAGAAGGAGAATAGGCGAAGAGACATACCACCACATCGAAAGGGTCAATGATATAGATAAGGATAAGTGGTGGGACAACAAGATCCAAGTATCCTGAATTTGCATGGGTATGATCCTGAAAAGGGACTTAGCATGAATCTTCAAGGGATCAATAAACCCATCAAACTAATGAAGCATGGTACCATATTTGCCTAGGGTACAGTTATACTTGGGAGGAATTCCTAAATTGGTCGCCACCATGGCGTGGACCCTACTACCCATTGGAGTTTTCGATACCTAGCTTGAAGTAGGCTTTCCAACTCGTAGATACTATATATGGGTTAGAAGAAGATGAGGCATTGGCAGCTATGAAGAATTTTTTCCTGGAGGATGATGATATGGACTGCTGTGTTCTTTTCGAGGAGGAAAGGGAAGGCCCTTCCATACATGCTGTGAAAAGAGGAGACCGCCTCAGCAACTTGTCAGTTAGGACCGTCAAGGCCCGGAAGGTTTTGGGGTAGCAAGGCTAAACAAAAGCACCATGCATCATATTTTTTAACTTACTTTTCTAGTTGATTTTCTTTCCTCATTATCTTTTATTTTGAAAAGAGCTCTGATGTTTCAAACTATTATGGATTTAATCAAAGCATCTCAGTTTATCATATATATCTCTTACTTATTATTTTCCCTATCATTTACTCTATTTTATACAGCATTACTATTACTTATCTTGACAATGAACCAACGACTGTGACTTGCAATGAACCAATGACTGTGACTTGCAATGAAACAACGCAACAAAAGGATATAGACTCGGAAGAAGATAAGATACCCAATGAGGTCGTCGGAGAAGTTGAGAATTTTGAGAATAGACCTAAGTCCAACCTAGAAGAAACTAAGGTCATTAATTTGGGAGATACAGATAATGTCAAAGAAACTCGCATCAGTGTTCACTTGTCGCCATCAGACAAGGAGAAATATATAGAATTCTTGAAAGAATATGAGGACATATTTGCTTGGTCATATGATGATATGATTGGCCTCCTCAGTACGTCCATTGTAGCTCACAAACCGCCAACAGACCCGACTTCTCCACTAGTAAAACAAAAGCTCAAGAAATTCAAACTTAACATGAGTTCGAAAATCAAATAAGAGGTTACTAAGCAAGTCAAAGTCAAAGTTCTCAGGGTAGTGGAATATCCGACATGGTTAGCCAACATTGTGCTAGTAGAAAAGAAGGACGGGAAGGTCAGAATATGTGTCGACTACGGGATCTCAATCGGGCCAGTCCCAAAGATGACTCCCCCTTGTCAAACATACATATTCTTATCGACAACTGCACCAAGCACGAGTTGTAGTCCTTTGTTGATTGTTTTGCCGGGTATCATCAGATATGTATGGATGAGGAGGATGCAGAGAAAATGGCTTTCATCACGCTGTGGGGAATGTATTGCTACAAAATGATGCCACTCGAATTGAAGAATGTTGGTGCCACCTACATGAGAGCCATGACTAATATCTTTCACGACATGATACACAAGAAGATCGAGGTGTATATGGATGATATCATCATCAAGTCCAAGAAAGTCGCTGATCATATGGAAGATTTGAGGAAATTCTTCAACAGAATGAGAAGGTACAATCTGAAACTGTATCCCGCCAAGTGTGCATTTGGGGTTCCTATCGAAAAACTATTGGGTTTCATCGTAAGTCGTCAAGGAATAGAATTGGACCCATCAAAGATCAAAGCCATCCAAGAATTTCCACCGCCGAAGAATAAGAAGAACGTTATGAGTTTCTTGGAAGACTCAACTATATCAGCCGGTTCATAGCTTAGTCCATAGTCATTTGTGAACCCATCTTCAAAATGTTAAAGAAAGACGCTGCTACTAGATGGACCGACGATTGTCAACAAGCCTTTGACACAATCAAGGAATACGTGTCAACGCCACTAATCTTGGTTCCATCCGAATTGAGAAAGCCCTTATTGCTTTATCTCACAGTTTTAGATGGAGCATTTAGTTGTGTTCTGGGACAACATGATGAAATGGGAAGAAAGAAGCAGGTCATCTACTATCTCAATAAGAAATTTACCCCGTACGAGGCTTGGTATTCCTTATTATAGCGCACTTGTTCTGCTCTAACTTGGGTAGCTAGGAAAATGAGGCATTATTTCTGTGCCTACACTACCTATCTCATATCCAGGATGGACCCGTTGAAGTATATCTTCCAGAAGCACATGCCCACCGGCAAGCTCACTAAGTGGAAAATCTTGTTAAGTGAATTTGACATTATTTACGTGACTCAAAAATCAGTTAAGGGCCAGGCCATAGTAGATCACCTTACCAAGAATCATGTTGGTGGAGAATATGAATCACTGAAAACGTATTTTCTCGACGAAGAAGTGTCCTTTGTAGGAGAAGATATTGCAAAATCCTACGATGGTTGGAGTTTGTTTTTTGATGGAGCAGCAAATTTCAAAGGAGTTGGCATAGGAGCAGTCCTGGTATCAGAAAACGGCCAGCATTACCTGGTGTCCACCAAACTCAGGTTCCCTTGCACAAATAATATGGCCGAATATGAAGCTTTCATCCTGGGCTCAAGATGGCCATTGACATGAACATTCAAGAGTTACTAGTGATCGGGGACTCAGACCTGCTCATACATCAGGTTCGATAAGAATGGGCCACCAAAAACTCTAAGATACTTCCCTATTTGCATCACATATAGGAGTTAAGGAAAAGGTTCATAAAAACGAAATTTCAGCATGTCCCTAGGGGACAGAACAAATTCTCTGATGCATTGTCCACTCTATCATCCATGATCCAACATCCAAACACAAATTTCATCAATCCCATCCCAGTAAGGATTTATGATCAGCCAGCTTATTGTGTTCACATTGAGGAAGAAGTGGACGGAAAACCATGGCTCCACGAGATCAAAGAGTACTTGACAACAGGAAAGTATCTAGAACTTGACAACGCTACTCAAAAGCGCACACTTTGGAGGTTATCCAACAACTTCTTTTACAGCGGAGGAATCCTGTATATGAGGACTACGAATTTGGGTTTGATAAGGTGTGTCGAAGAAAAAGAAGCATCCAGACTATTAGACAAAGTGCACGCAGGGACATGCGGGCCACACATGAAAGGTTTTGTCGTAGAAAAGAAGATACTACGAGTAGGGTATTTTTGGATGACATTGGAAATAGACTGTATCCAATATGTTTTCAAATTCCATCGCTATCAGATATATGCACACATGATAAAGGTGCCTCCAAATGAGATTACTGCAAGAAGCTCACCACGGCCATTTGCTACCTGGGGAATGGATGTTATTAGACCTGTCGAGCCTGCCGCATCAAACGGGCACAGATTTATCCTGGTGGCAATTGATTACTTTACTAAATGGGTTGAAGAAGCATCATACAAGGATGTGACTAAGAAGGTTGTGGAAGATTTCGTCTATGATCGTATTGTTTGCCGATTCGGGATTCCACAATCAATCATCACTGATAACGGTTCCAATCTCAACAACGACCTAAAGAAGGCAATGTGTGAGGCATTCAAGATCAAACACACGAACTCCACAGCCCACAGGCCTCAGATGAATGGAGCTGTGGAGGTAGCCAATAAGAATATCAAGAAGATATTAAGGAAGATGGTCGAAAGCCAAAAATATTGGCATGAGAAGTTATCATTCGCTTTGCTGGGTTACCGCACCACAATTTGCATATCGACCGGAGCAACTCCCTACATCTTGGTTTATGGTACAGAAGTGTTCATCCCCACCGAGGTGGAAATTCCCTCCTTGAGGATCATACAAGAAGCAGAGTTGGATGACGCAGAATAGATAAAAGGTCGCTACGAGCAGTTAGCCCTTATAGATGGGAAAAGAATGAATGCAGTTTGCCACGGTCAGCTGTATCAGAATAGAATGTCCAGAGCCTTCAACAAAATAGTTAAGCCAAGAAAGTTTACACCGGGGCAGCTGGTGTTGAAGAAAATATTCCCACACTAAGATGAAGGCAAGGGGAAAGTCTTTCCCAACTGGCAAGGTCCTTACATGGTTCACCGGGTTTTAACTGGAAGAGCCATTATTCTTGCAGAAATGGATGGAGAGGTGTGGCCAAAGCCAATCAATTCAGACAGTGAAACGATACTATTTGTAACCACCTATGATTGTAATTTGAACTTCGCCTAACCTGGTTCCCGTTTAAGAGGGGATATGTAGGCATCTTTATGGGTTCGGTCACAATTTAATAAAAATCTTCATTTCCCCTATTATTGAAACTGGGGCAGAATTTTGAGGAGGACCCTCAAAATTCCGAAGTCAGCCTTCAGCCACCCATCACCGAATATGTCACCTCAGTAAACCGGGGCAAAATTTTGAGGAGGACCCACAAAATTCTGAAGTTGATTTTTTCATTTGTTCAGTGCAACCGTCAGAAGTGCCAGCCCAGTAAACATGGGTAGAATTTTGAGGAGGACCCTAAAATTTTCGAAGCAAGAGAGGTTGTGATGCTTTGAACCACGTTGCAATTGTTGGTTCATTGGAACAAAACTATTTTTCTATTTATGTTATACTTGTTAAATCATGCATAACTATGACAGTTATTGTTTAGCAATGCTACCCCAAATGATGCACGCTAGCGTTGGAGGCACGGTAAACGAACTAACCTTTCCCCCTTGATAGAACTCACAACTTTCATTGGATGCAGGTGCTGAGACACAAACATATTACGCAACCGTGCCTATTCGCATTTTTAGCTGTTCGTGCAATACTCCCCACCAGCCGCAATATCACAATCAGTTACCAACAATCAGCTAAAAATCTCTATTACCATCTGCATTTCTTGCATTGCATAAGGCTACCTTCCTACCTTTCGAGACTAAGAATTGTCTCCATCTGTATTTCTTGCATTGCATAAGGCTACCTTCCTGCCTTTCAAGATTAATCATTGTCTTTATCTACATCCTTGCATTGCATAAGGCTACCTTTATGCCTTCTGAGACTAAGCATTGTCTCCATCTGCATCATTCCATTGCATAAGGCTGCCTTTCTTCCTTTCGAGACTAAGCATTGTCTCAATTCGCATCATTGCATCGCATAAGGCTACCTTTCTTCCTTTTGAGACTAAGCATCATCTCCCTCTGCATCCTTGCATTGCATAAGGCTACCTTTCTGCCTTTCGAGACTAAGCATTGTCTCCATCTGCATTCCTTGCATTGCATAAGGCTACCTTTCTACCTTCCGAGGGTAAGCTCTACCTCCATCTTGCATGGCTGAAATAACGCCACGTTATCTTTCTTGCATGGCGGAAATATCGCCAAACTATATTAAAATTCAAAATAAATGATTTATTTTGATTTTTTGTGAGAACGTGATTTTTACCCTACACATGAGTTATTCCTATAAAATTCAAAATAAATGATTTTTCATCATGTTTTATAATTTTGTGTGAATTTTTGTGTTAATTGTTTGCGTGTTATTTGCGTGCGATAAATGAAAATATAAAAAATTTGCATCTTTAGGAAATTAATTCATTTTTAACAAATTAAAGAAAAAATCAACATTAGTTTGCTTTTTATGAAAAATTGCCAAAAAACAAGGTAATTAGTTAGTTTTAATTAGTTCCAAATAATTACAAAGGAGGCAAAATATGAAAAAAATTTAAAACAAATTAAAAATACAACAAAATACAAAAAATACAAGGAGAAATAAATACAAAAATACAAAGGATTAAAGAGAAACAAGGAAAGGAAAAATTTGGGCCAAACACCCCAACCCAATTGTCCCTACCCATTGGCCAAACACACCAGCCCAACTGACCCAAGCCCAACGCCCAGCCTGCCCGGTTCCCCCTTCCTTTTAATCTCACCCGTTTAGTCCCTTCAATCCAATGGCTACAATTTGTTATTACAATTCTAATAATACAAAAAAAAACACAAACCCTAAAAAAACATGAACTGAACAAAGTCATTCGTTTGTTTCTCTCTTCTGTCTCCCTCAGAACACAGCTGTCTCCTCTTCTTTGTCACCATAGTCGCCTCCTAGGGTTCCGCCACCTACGGCGGCGGCCATCCACTTTCCCGGCCAAAATTCACACCCAAACACTCCCCTTATCTCCCTTAACCCATTTCTCCAAGCATTTACCTCCAAAACCCAACCAAATTCCTCCAAAACCTAACCCTAATCCGCGTCGCCACTCCCTCCCATGGCGGCGCTGCCACCCAAGCCACCCAAAACTCACACCAATCTCCTTCTTTTAGCACCCTAACACTGTGATACGAAGGAAATAAGCCAAAGCCCCCGGATTCAAGGAAGCTATCAAGACATTCAAGAAAAATTCAAAAACATAGCTTGTTCGAGAAAGATTCAAAGACTGCCAGATAAAGCTATCAAAGAATCTGTCAAGGAACAATGAAGAAAAGAAAAACAAAAAAAAAGAGAAAAAACAAAAAACAAGAAAAAGAAAATAGCGGCGGTGAAGCTAAGTTTTTCTCTTTTTAATTCTTCTTGTGTATGTTTGATTTTTGTCAAATAAAGTATGTTCTTCTCATATATTTTCCGATTAATATTTCGAATAAATACACCATTAATTGATTCTTGAATCCGTCTCTGGTTCTCTCCGAATTAGATCGTTAGATTTTCTGTTAAAATTGATTTTTATTAGTTTGTTCTGATTTTGTTAGATTTTTCTGTTTAAATGATAACTTCTGATTTTTTATTCTATTTTTTCTATTAGTTTCCGATAGTTTTTAGATTCTGTTAGACTTTTGTAAATTTCTGTCTATTTGTAGATTCTTCAGATTTCACAGGATTGGTCGTTTTTCATTTATGTTGAACCATGGAATTATGATTTCCTTTTATTGTTTTAACAATTTTGGGGTATTATAGTATAATGGGAATTAGTTGTATTATTGGTTGTTTGATCCTGTTTCGATAGTTCGAGTAGATTAATTGTTGGAATTAGTAATTGGTTTGAATTTTTTGATTGATTAACACTTAGGGGTTGATGGGTTATAGCAGTTAGTTCGATTAGGAAAGTTATCCTTTAGACTAGTTTAGATTCAAGTTAGGTCGATAGTTGAAATCACACGATCCTTAGCAACCTAAGGGATTACTAAATAGAATCAACTACGACTAGTTATTTCGATTAATAAGACTCATCATCTATCAATTGTTCCCCCGAGTCTTGTTAATCGGATAATTAATCATAAGTGGCCATATTTGTAAGATTGCCTAGGGTTGGCTATACTTGAAATGTGATTTTAATTAGTGATTAAAGTAGTTAATAGGGTTAATTGGTTAATTTAACAATAGTCACTTAATTGTGGCTATTTGATAAATACAATCTAAAAATTGGTTTAAATAAGGATAAAAGACTAAATTTAGAAATGTAATAAGCCTTAAGAAGTAGGGGTGAATTGGGAAAAGGAATTGGTATAGTTGTAATAAGGTTAAAAGGGGATGGGTGCAATTGGAAAGGGAATTGGTATAATTGTTATAAATATAGAGCTTTTAGGGCAATTTGGGCATAACAAAAGGTATCTTAGTGAATAATAAAAGGAAATGAGGGCACAATAGGAATTCCAACGAAAATGGAACATGGTAGAGTATTCTAGAAGGGTTTTAGTGTAACTTTCAAATAAATACTTGCACTAACTGGTGCAACAAGCTAAGAATATGAGGGTTTTTAGTGAAATAAGTTCCTCCTCTTTTGGGTCTATAAATAGGTATTTTCAGCTTAATTAAAAGGGGATTGCTTCTGATTTTGAGAATTTCTTTAGGATTTTGAACCATAGGAACCTTAGAAAAATCCCCAAAAATATTAGTTAATTTTCAGATCTGAAATCAATATTTAGATTCATTTTTCTTCTCTTTTATCTTCAAAATCCAAAAACAATAAGGAAATCCATCACCAATCAGTGAATAATTGTAATTACAGTGATTTGAATGTGAAATTGGTTTTTTTGAAACATTTCAAAGTTCTGGAAAATCTTCCCGGGTTAACTGTTGATTTCAATTGCTGCTGTTGAATCACTGGACTGTTTACTGCTGGTTTCTGATGTATATAACTGTTGATTCTCATACTTTGTTTCTTAATATCAGGTACACATCTTCGAAATTCCAGAAATTGTAGTTGGCAAGTTCAAGTTTGGAAATATATGAAGATCTGAAGTTTATGTTAAAATTCATTCTGTTTTATATATACTATACATCTACAATTGCATTATATTTGTATAAACAAGATGCTGAACTATGGACTGTTGCCATTTCTGTATGTAATCTGCGTTGACTTGTGTTAAATTGAAATTAGAAACAAAAAAAAATAGGGATTTAGTCTCGGCAGTTATTAAGCTTAAGTTTATTTTTCTGGCATACGTTTTATTAATACGTATATAAGGAAATTTTAGTTCTGAATGGTTGCATGGGTAACCCATGTTGGTAAATTAGATTCAACTATTAAAATTTGTTAGTCTAGTGAAATTTGTTAGTTTAGTTAGCTAATTACTATATTAGTTAAAATCTGTCAGTTAGTATTAATTTAATAATAATTTCAACTGTTTTGATAAGGAAACTTATGTGTATTAGTACTGCGAATTCCAGTGGCTAGCCTAATAAGGATTTGATATCTAATAAGTTTAATTCATATGGCCAGACTCTGCGTTTTTCCACTTGGGCCTGTCTCAGGCCCATCATTTGAAAGAATCAATCTAGGACAAGTGTATGAATTGGGTTTCTTGGACCTAAGGTTAAAGTGGTATTAAGCCCATTATTGTTTAATTGGTAGACTAAGGTAATTTTCTTAATAACAATTAATTAGGATTTTCTTTCCTTTTTGAATACAAAAACAAAACAATAGAAAATCTAGCTATTCTAGGTATGACCTTTAAATAAAATAACGAGATGAGCCTCGCCACACTAATACACAATTGCGGGGTCCTCGAATAATTGTTATGAAAATTTTAGATTTGGAAGGACCGTTTAGCAAATTTCATGAAGTTAACAAAGACGATAGACTCTTTAGGCACGATTTATAATAATATACATTCTCAAAAATGGGTGCGCATTTATGTGACCCAAATCTTACTCTCGGCGCAACTGAAATACATTAAAGTCACAGGCGTACTGGTTGCGGTGTGAATCGAAATGTATTTTCGTAACATCGCAATTCTTCTAAAATTGAAAAGCGGAACGTTAAAAGCACATAATTAAAATATGTAAAGAAATCAGATAAAAGCAAAAATTGCACTTGAGCGACCGTGCTAAAACCATGGAATCCGGTAGTGCCTAACACCTTCTCCTGGGTTAACAGAATTCCTTATCCAGATTTCTAGTTTTGCAGACTGTATACAGAGTCATAAATTTCCTCGATTCGGGTTTAAACCGGTGACTTGGGACACCATTATTTTCCCAAGTGGTCACTCTGAATAATTAAATAAATCGATCATATTCCGACTATCCTTTAAGTGGAAAAACTCCTTCCCTGATTATTATTATATCCCTTCTCGGGGTGTAGTATTAAACAGTGGCACATTTACGCGTTTGTGCGGCAAAAAGGAGGTGTGACACTTCTGTCGGCTGAAACATTGCCATTTTTATTTTTCACATCGGCTAAAATGTTGCGACCAAAACACTCACGCAAGTGTACGTGATCGAAAAGTGGTATAGTAATAAGTAAAGTATCGTTCCCACGAGGAATTTTTATTAGCTTATTGACTGATACTAAATTAACTAATTCTTGATTTATGCTATATAATTCAAAAGTATATAGGAACTACTTTATAAGTCAATTAATAATGTCACAATTATTCAAGATGAAATTACTACACCCAATTCACAATATTTTTATAATAGTATAGACAAATATATTTCAGGGCCATGGACTTGCTAGTAATCATGCTATTTTTCTACTTAGAATCGATTTATTTAATTATCTGGATTATTGATTATAGGGTTAATAATACTCATAAGAATCTTTCGAGTTCTTATGAATCTATCCAAGTTAAATCAATATCTATATTTCTATGATATTAATATTAACAAGAATGCATTTCAAACTCGTATTATTTAACCAAACAAGGCAATTAAGTATATATCTATCTTAATTGCAAATCCTTCACTCGATGCCCGAGATTCAAATCTTGTTCTATTTGATTTTATATGCAACCAAGAATTTCCTTTGTCAAGTTTAATTCAAAGTTCGTAAGTAATATTTCACTGTTAGCTACGCAGTAAAATAATTAAGATCAAAATCAAATAAACAACCCATATCAATAACTTCAATAAAATCAATCTAAGCTTCAAATAACAAGATCAACTAACATCCATGACCCTAGAATACTAAAGAGTTTAGCTACTCGTGTTCATACTAAAATCAATAATATTAATGTCTAAAATACTACAAAGAAAAATACAAGATGAAGGTTTAGATGAACTCTTTAATTTGTTGCTCCAAAGTCTTGATCTTCAATTTCTTGCTTAGCTCCAAGAGGACTTCAATAGATTCTCTTCTCAAAATGTTCTCTCTAGAATGAATAGTGTAAATCCACTCTAATTCAATGTTAAAATCTTATCCCCCCATTATGCACCTTTTCCTTGTTTTTATCCCATAGTGGAATCCACCCCTTAGTGACAAAATAGTAACTCAATAATGCATTTCCGGAACTGGACTAGCGCTGGCAAGCTTATGGCCACGCTAATGCCCGCGCTAGTGGGGTAACATTTGGTCCGACCTTTTGGACTAGCGCGGGCAAGCTTAAGGCCGCGCTAATGCCCGCGCTAGTAGGGTATGTGCTCTTTTGTCTTCTTTTGCTCAATTTTTCCACATTGTTTACCATCATAAACACTCACATGCGTAATTAACTCCTGTGAAACATTCAAATCACAATTAGAGCTAATTTTATCATTAATTATAATCATATGACAGTAATTTCTTCTTAATTTAGAGCATATATATATGGGCTATATTGCACAATTTAGCTCATTATCAACACCCCACACTTAATCTATTGCTAGTCCTCGAGCAATCACACTAAACATATAAAAGAGTCATCAACTCAACCATTTTACCTTAATGCTTGACACCTAGAACAAAACTCATACATTACACCTAGTAATATAACATTCTAGTTTCTGGACTAACTTTCAAGTGCTATTACAATATTCACACTTCTTTGAAATACTCTCTATAGAGATCAAGATTTGCTTGTCTGTCGCGAGTCATATGCCCTCACAATTTTATCAACATTACATATATCAATATGTACAAGAGAGTTCCCTAATTATTTACAACAAGAAAGTTTCACTCACACTCACAAAAGAAGTCACATGCATGCAAATGGTACCATAAGCTTGCCCTTAATGTAAATCTCTACTAATGCAGGCTTGTTCGATCAAAAATCAATTAGGACTTTTTCTTCTAGTTGTAATGTGGGTTAAGGGGCTGGTAGGATTTATTTCGGGACTAGTAACTTGCACTCCTAAGCACTTTAACACATTACTCAATCATTTTTTTGCGCAAAGTCTTCAATCTTAATAACAATTGCATCAATCAATCAATTCACTCCTAGCAGTGTTCCATCTTTCTTTTATGCACTGCTCTAATTCACACTCCACTGGCATTAACAAATCAATATACACATATTTAACCTTTTTTTTCAAATAATACCGTATATACAAATTTCAGTGCACCTTTCTAACTTTCATTGGTTCCCTTTACAAACCACCCCACACTTAGTTCCTTTGTACTTCGTTTAGTGCTCATTTTACACTTAAAGTGCTTTAAGAGGTTAAAGGGTTCAAAATATCAATTACGAACAAAAATGGTATAGGCTTGTAATGTGGGTGCCAAATAAAGGTTTCAAGGCTAGAAATGGTTAACTAGGGATAAATGTTATTTGATTTAAGCAATTGAGTTCAAAAAGATCAAGGAAAGCCTAACATCATTTTTTTAAAACCGAGTGTCACCTGGAATTTCGCTTCAATTCACATACCAGGCAAGTTCTAGACACACTTACACTACATGGACTATGCAACTTGCAAAAAATTCTCACCACACATGGCATATGACTCATTAAGATCAACTCATCGAAACTCTCTATTATGAGTACCCATTTCAGTAGCAAACATGCAATTAAGGCACTTTCAGTCAATTTCCTTTACAACTAAAATATTATATTCTAGGATCTAATGTGTTCAGGTGTATTAGCAAAAAGGATTCTCTTTCATTTTATAACTTGTAATTCCTTATTTTAACACACAAAGTATAAATTAAAAACTACCTATGCCCGGTTCAAAATAAGCCCTTGGAAAAGAACCGTGGCTCAAAGAAAAACCAAGGGGGATTTGTTACCTACACAAAATATTTTATACTATCTACTCTATATAACACAAACATATACTTTTAAATCACAAAACATTAAACTTAAAATATTCAAAGCATCACTCCAAAACAATACTAATAGCAACAATACTAGTGTTCTAACAAACTAAACAATACTAACATTCCAACAATATAAAACTAGCCAAAATAATCCGCAATACCAAACAAGATAAAAACAAATATAGAAATGTTGCAAAAGGGGCTCCTCTACCCCACACTTAAAATTGAAGACATGTCCCCATGTCTTCCATTAAAAGTATAAGTTTAAGCAAAAATACTTCCCCGAAGCTTTACTCTTGATCAGAGACAGAATTGGCATCAACATTGCATGCCCTACCCAAAGCTCGAAGCCAGCCCATTATCTTCTTTTCGGACTTCTTTTGTTGAGTTTGCATTTGCCCAACACTCCCTGCCAAATCATTCACTGAAGTCTTTATTTGTTCGATTTCCTGCTCCATGCGGTCTAACCGTTGTCCTCTAGTGGCCCTAGATGGGCCAGCAACATCCAAAACCTGTGGTTCAACACGCTGGGCTTCATCCCCCATTTCAGCATCAGTTGTTGCAGCTTGTTCAGTGTCCTCATCATCATCATCACTTTCGTCAGAACCATCACTATCCAAATCTGCTTGAAGGTCCTCTCTACCTGTAGTGACCCTTTCTGTTATGAATGGATTCATTTGTCTCAATCGGCCATCGATGTCTAGATTCTTTTGTACGTTAGCCTGCAAACACAAGAGTGTTACCAGTGATGGGTAGTACATACCATACCTTGGCACCCGAACTCTTTGGAACATCTTGTTGTGTATCAAATGTGGCACATCAAACAATCTTCCAGTCATGAGGCACCAAATTAAGCAAGCTCGAGGTTTGTTCACCTCTGTCAGATTCTTCGATGGCAGCAGACGACTGTTAATGAAGTACAGCCAACACTTAGCTACAAACTTGAGGGCGTTGGCATGAAACTTGCTCCCGTAATTGAACCACTAAATTCGAGCCTCCGGTCGACAGATGACGTCAGTGAAGGTTTCCCATGGAGTAGTTTTTCTATTGTTTGCTCGGTATTCATCGATGGTCCTCTCATCCCATGGTGGCAGCCTGTATGCCTCCCTGATTGTCTCCACTGATGCATTAACCAACCTTCTACGCACAGTAACATTGAATTCATTATGCTCCGGGAGATTTGCATAGAATTCCCGCACAAACATCACGTTTCCAATGATTGGCTCTTCAAAGAAGATGTCAAGTCCACGCCTCCTCAATTCTGTTGGTATGTTGGGGCAATAGTTTGATAGCGCAACAGCATCCATTGCTTGCTCTGGTATGATACTCTTGGCTTCTTTTTTATGAAATCTGTCATCTGCTTTCGCAGAAACAAATTTCTGGCTATTAAAGGTTTGAGTATCAACTGATCTGCGTGGCCTTACCCCAACATTTGTTGTAGTTGGGCGTCTCGATGAAGGAGCTTCTGATTGGCGCTTACGAGGAGCCATTAAACCTGCCAAAAATTGAAGGTTAACAATGTTCACTCAGGTGATCAATCCGGACTACTTAGACTTCATCCCAAAATTGACCACAATATTACCTTCATAGAAACATTTTATCAAACATATTGTGAGCATGTTTTATGTAATGCCTTAAACAACATTCTAAAAGGATATTTTCACCTACAACAACCAAACAACATTACTACTTTACAAACTATATAACACTAAAATTTTCAGCCCAAAATAAGAACCAAATATAGCACACTATACATATAAATATGACAAGTAACATCTTCATTCATATGAACAATATAATAAAGAAACAAAACTCTACATAATGCTTCTATTTACATGATTAATTCTAACAATAATTTGCATAAACAAACTTAATCTATAAACTAAGAAGGTAACTTTTCTTTTTCCAAAACAAAAATCAAGAAAAACGAAATACATACAAAAATAAATAAAAAAATTCAAAGTTAGAAACACCAAAGGAAAGAAAGAGAGAAAAACTTACCTTAATGGAGATTGTCTTGGGAAATTTGGAAGATTGAAGAGTTGGAGAAGTTGATTTTGGAAGAAGAAGAGAGAAAAGGCATTAGGGTTAGAGTATTGGGTGAGGGGAATGTGTATTTTATGAATTTGGGGGTTGGGGTAAGTTATTAAGCCAAAAAACTTCTAAAAAACGCGGACAAATCACTGGACTAGCGCGGGCATTAGCGCGGCCGCGCTAGTCTAGCGCAAGTTGAGGCAGTCAGTTTCCCATTAGCGCAGGTTGTACAAAAACTTGTTGCCCCGGCAACGGCGCCAAAAACTTGTTGCCCCGGCTCAAACTCACGATGTTGGATATGCTTATCATGCCATCTCTTGGTCCTTTCTTTATACAACTTTTCATTTTCATAAGCATTCAACCTAAACTCATCAAGTTCGTTGAGTTGTAGCAGCCTTTTTTCACCAGCTAAATCCATATGCACATTTAACTTTTTGATTGCCCAATAAGCTTTGTGTTCAAGTTCAACAGGCAAATGACATGCCTTTTCATAAACTAACCTGTATGGAGAAGTACCTATTGGAGTCTTGTATGCAGTTCGGTAGGCCCACAAAGCATCTTCTAATTTAATAGACCAATCCTTTCTGTTTGCATTAACTGTTTTCTCCAAAATATGTTTTATCTCTCGATTAGATACTTCAACTTGACCACTCGTTTGAGGGTGGTACGCAGTAGCAACTTTGTGTTTTACCCCATATTTTGATAAAACATTTTTAAACAGTTTGTTGCAAAAGTGTGTTCCTTCGTCACTTATCAACACCCTTGGAGTTCCAAAGCGTGTGAAAATGTGTTTCTTAACAAAACTTACCACAACTTTTGCATCATTCGTAGGAAGAGCAATGGCTTCAACCCACTTAGACACATAGTCTACCGCAACCAGAATGTATCTATGACCATTAGAACCTGGAAATGGTCCCATGAAGTCAATTCCCCATACATCAAACAATTCCACCAACAAAATATTCTGCAAAGGCATCTCATTTCTCTTTGTGATTGTACATGTTCTTTGACACCTGTCACAAGTTTTAACAAATGCATGAGCATCTTTAAATAAGCATGGCCAGTAAAAAACTGATTGGAGAACCTTTTGTGTTGTTCTATCTCCACCATGATGACCTCCATATGAAGAAGAATGACAGTCATGCAGGATGGCATTCATTTCTTCTTCAGGTACACACCTTCTTACCAATTGGTCAGCACATTGTTTGTAGAGAAGGGGCTCATCCCACATATATGATTTCACATCATGGAAGAATTTTCTCCGTTGATCCGCTGTGATTTCTGATGGCATCACTCCACTTGCAATATAATTTACAAAGTCAGCATACCATGGAGTTTCATTAGATGTGATGGCTAACAGATATTCATCTGGGAACATTTCTTTTATTGAGTCTCCTTCAATCATATGACTTATGTTTTCCAATCTGGACAAATGATCTGCAACTTGATTCTCAATACCTTTTCTATCTCGTATCTCCAGGTCAAATTCCTGCAAAAGAAGAACCCATCGGATTAGTCTTGGCTTTGCATCTTTCTTTGCAAATAGATACTTGATAGCCGAGTGGTCAGTATAGACTATGACTTTAGTTCCTACTAGGTAGGATCTAAACTTGTCAAATGCCCATACTACTGCAAGTAATTCTTTCTATGTGACAGTGTAATTCATTTGAGTGGGATTGAGAGTTCTGCTCGCATAATGAATGGAGTAAAAAATTTTCTCCTTCATCTGTCCCAACACAGCACCAATGGCTATGTCACTTGCATCACACATTAATTCGAAAGGCAATTTCCAATCTGGAGCAACAATGATTGGGGCAGTGACCAATCTTCTTTTAAGCTCTTCAAATGCTTTCAGACAATCATCATCAAACTTGAATGGTGTATCTTTCTCAAGGAGCCTGCAAAGAGGAGATGAAATGTTTGAAAAATCTTTAATGAATCTTCGATAAAATCCTGCATGACTTAGAAAACTGCGTATGCCCTTAACCGAAATGGGTGGGGGCAATTTTTCAATTGCTTCAACCTTTGCCTTGTCTACTTGCAATCCGTTCTTGGACACTCTGTGTCCCAGGACAATACCTTCTCTTACCATGAAATGGCATTTTTCCCAGTTTAGGACCAAGTTGGTCTCTTCACATCTGGCTAGCACTTTATTGAGGTTATTAAACATTTATAAAAAGAGCATCCGAAAACAGAGAAATCATCCATAAATACTTCTACAAACCTCTCGACCATATTAGTGAAAATGGCCATCATACACCTTTGAAATGTCGCAGGTGCATTGCAAAGATCAAAGGGCATTCTTTTGAATGCATACGTGTCATAAGGACACGTAAAAGTGGTCTTCTCTTGGTCCTCTGGGCTATAGTAATTTGATTGTACCCAGAGTAACCATCCAGGAAGCAGTAATACTCCTGTCCGGCCAATCGATCAAGCATTTGGTCCATGAAAGGGAGAGGAAAGTGGTCCTTCCCGGTGGCATTATTCAGTTTTCTGTAATCAATACAAATTCTCCACCTTGTGACAGTTCTTGTTGGTAATAAATTGTTATTATCATTAACTATCACAGTTATACCTCCCTTCTTAGGAACACACTGAACTGGACTCACCCATTTGCTGTCAGAGATAGGAAATGCAATACCTGCATCAGACATTTGATCACATCTTTCCTTACCACTTCTTTTATGTTAGGATTGAGGCGACGTTGGTGTTCTATACTTGGTTTGTGTCCTTCCTCCATTAGGATTTTATGCATGCAAAACGCAGGACTAATACCTTTGATGTCTGACATTGTCCACCCAATGGCTCTCTTGTTCTCTCGCAATACTCTCAGCAATTTTTTTCCTGCAATTCAGATAAATCAGAAGAAATGATAATAGGCAATGTATCAGAACTACCCAAATAAGCGTAATGCAAGTGAGATGGGAGTGGTTTAAGCTCCAATTTCGGGGCTTCCTCAATTGATGGCTTTGGAGGAGGCCCATGTGGCCTGTTCAACGGTTCAAAAGGATATGTTCCTTGCAAGTATGCACAAGATGTATCAAGGATGTACATCATCTCTTCAACCTCTTCATCAGTTGCCAAATTATCAAATATTGTAAGTGCTTTCTCTAACGAATCATTGAGATACACACTTGTATCACGATTTTGTTCATCATTCTCAATCACTGATATCATATAAAGTTCTTCATATTGACAAGGAAGTTGAATTGCTTTGTATACGTTAAATACCGCTTTCTCATCATCAACCCTTAGAATCATCTTCCCTTCTTTCACTTTAATGATCGCATCACCAGTAGCTAACAGAGGTCGCCCTAGAATGATTGGCACCAATTCATCTGCTTCATAATCAAGAATAATGAAATCAGTAGGAAAGATGAATTTTCCAATCTGCAGCAACACATCTTCTATCACCCCTTCAGGGTGTGCTATGGACCTGTCTGCTAACTGTAACATCACAGTGGTTGGTCTAGGAGCTCCAATACCCAATTGTTTGAACAATGACAAGGGCATTAAATTTATGCTCACCCCCAAATCACAAAGAGCCCGGCCTACATCGATATCACCAATATGCACAGGAATTGTAAAACTGTCGGGATCTTTAAGCTTTTGTGGAAGCTTGTTTTGTACCCTGGCAGTGCACTCTTCAGTAAGTGCGACTATTTCATATTCAGTCAATCTTCTTTTTTGAGCCACTATATCTTTGATGTACTTAGCATATTTAGGAATTTCTCGAAGTACATCAACAAGTGGAATGTTTAATTGAACCTGGCTCAACATGGACAGAAATTTACTGAACATTCGATCATCGTTCTTCTTTTGTAGTCTCTGGGGAAAAGGTGGGGGTGGCCTTGGGACTTCCACTGGTTCAAGACTTTCAGTAGTCTTCTTTGGATCATTTATAAATTTAGGGATCAATTCTCCCTCGGGCACAAATTTCTCTTTCTTTTTCTTTTAGATTTCCTCAAGTTCTTTCCCGCTTCTAAGTGTTATAGCACTTACCTGTGGGTTCTTTTCTGTGTCACTGGGAAGAGCTCCTGTAGGTCTAGTGTTCTGGTTCATTGTTATCTGCCCCATCCGCCTTTCTAGATTCCTAACATCAGTTTTGAGTTGCTGATTGTCGATCAACAATTTTTTCAGCAAATCATTTGTACTTTCTTCCACCTGCTGAGGTGGTCTCTGAGGTTGATTAAAACCCCCTTGCGGTCTGTACTGATTTGGATTTTGCTGATTTCCCCCCCATGAGAAGTTAGGATGATTCCTCCAATTTGGATTGTAGGAATTTCCATACTGTGCGTGCTGATTTGCTGGGCCTCTGTTTTGTTGTCCCACATAATAAATAGATTCTGGATTCGTTGGGCACATATCACTTGTATGGCTATCACCACACATTTCAAAGCAAATAGCCATTTGTTGTACCTGTTGCATGGGTTGAGGTTGTTGCATTGTCATCCTTGTCATTTGGTTGGATAACCTTGCAATTTCAGCTCTCATTGCTGATACATCATCCAGCTCAAGCAACCCTGCTAATTTTTGTTTCATTGCCTTTTTGGAATCTCCATCACCCTGCCAGTTATTATCATTCGAAGTGAATGTATTTAGCAAGAGTTGGATTTCCGTGTAAGATTTTGTCATGCAACTTCCTCCACAAGCGGAATCAAGATTCATTTTTGAAGCTTCATCTAATCCATCAACAAACATATGACCTAACACCTCGTCTGTTTGACAATGATGAGGGCAGTCCCTGAGTAGCTTCTTGTACCTTTCCCATGCTTGACGAAGTGTCTCGCCAGAGCGTTGTTCAAACCCAAGAATCTGACTCCTCAGCATCTTTGTCGTTTTAGTAGGAAAGAACTTGATTAAGAACATCCTTGCTAGATCATCCCATGCGCGGATTGAATTTGATGGTTCCTTATTTAACCAGTCTTTAGCTTCCCCAAGCAGAGAAAAGGGAAAAAGTGTCAGCCTTACATAATCCTTGGAAACATTTGGATAATTGTAAGTATCCGTAATTTCCAAAAAATTCTGAATATGTCTTTGTGGATCTTCATGAGGTAGACCCAAAAATTGCCCTGTAGACTGAATCAGCTGCACCATATATTGTTTCAACTCAAAGTACCCAGTAATATCAAGTTTCACAATAGCCTGAGTCATATTAGCCAGACTGGGTCTTGCGCCTTCAATCACCACTAGTTCCTCATTTCCTGCCATCACTGTTGGTTGTGGTTGAATTTGAATGTTCAACTCTCCTTCTTTTTTATATTGAGCTTCCCACTCTATCCTTGTTCTATGAATTGTTCTTTCAATTTCAGGATCAAATGGGAAAAGATTGTTTGTGCTTCTGCTCCTCTGCATTCAAGAGAAGAACCTGTATAACACAAACAAATAGATGAAAATTACTTTTTATATTTTCTATTAACAACTACAAAATAGTAAAACAATCAAGGAGCTAATTTCAAATTCCCGGCAACGGCGCCAAAAACTTGTTGCGACCAAAACACTCACGCAAGTGTACGTGATCGACAAGTAGTATAGTAATAAGTAAAGTATAATTCCCACGAGGAATTTTTATTAGCTTATTGACAGATATTAAATTAACTAATTCTTGATTTATGCTATATAATTCAAAAGTATATAGGAACTACTTTATAAGTCAATTAATAATGTCACAATTATTCAAGATGAAATTACTACACCCAATTCACAATATTTTTATAATAGTATAGACAAATATATTCCAGGGCCATGGACTTGCTAGTAATCATGCTATTTTTCTACTTAGAATTGATTTATTTAATTATCTGGATTATTGATTATAAGGTTAATAATACTCATAAGAATCTTCCGAGCTCTTATGAATCTATCCAAGTTAAATCAATATCTATATTTCTATGATATTAATATTAACAAGAATGCATTTCAAACTCTTATTATTTAACCAAACAAGGCAATTAAGTATATATCTATATTAATTGCAAATCCTTCACTCGATGCCCGAGATTCAAATCTTGTTCTATTTGATTTTATATGCAACCAAGAATTTCCTTTGTCAAGTTTAATTCAAAGTTCGTAAGTAATATTTCACTGTGAGCTACGCAGTAAAATAATTAAGAAACAACCCATATCAATAACTTCAATAAAATCAATCTAAGCTTCAAATAACAAGATCAACTAACACCCATGACCCTAGAATACTAAAGAGTTTAGATACTCATGTTCATACTAAAATCAATAATATTAATGTCTAAAATACTACAAAGAAAAATACAAGATGAAGGTTTAGATGAACTCTTTAATTTGTTGCTTTAAAGTCTTGATCTTCAATTTCTTGCTTAGCTCCAAGAGGACTTCAATGGCTTCTCTTCTCAAAAATGTTCTCTCTAGAATGAATAGTGTAAATCCACTCTAATTCAATGTTAAAATCTGATCCCCCCATTATGCACCTTTTCCTTGTTTTTATCCCATAGTGGAATCCACCCCTTAGTGACAAAATAGTAACTCAATAATGCATTTCCGGAACTGGACTAGCGCGGGCAAGCTTATGGCCACGCTAATGCCCGCGCTAGTGGGGAAACATTTGGTCCGACCTTTTGGACTAGCGCGGGCAAGCTTAAGGCCGAGCTAATGCCCGCGCTAGTAGGGTATGTGCTCTTTTGTCTTCATTTGCTCAATTTTTCCACATTGTTTACCATCATAAACACTCACGTGCGTAATTAACTCCTGTGAAACATTCAAATCACAATTAGAGCTAATTTTATCATTAATTATAATCATATGATAGTAATTTCTTCTTAATTTAGAGCATATATATATGGTCTATATTGCACAAGTTAGCCCATTATCATGAAACATCGCCTGTTTTATTTAAATTTTCGTCAACTGAAACATCGCTATTTTTATTTTTTCACATCGGCTGAAACATCGCCTGTTTTATTTAAATTTTTCTCGGCGTAAATATCGCCATTTTACGCTTTTGCATCAGCTGAAATATCGCCATATCTTGCCTCACATGGGCTGAAATATCGCCAAATTGTCCAAAGGCGTCATCGTTTGGAGACATCATTTTCATAGCCCGAGAATATCTTGCCATGGCCCGAGGACCCCGCTTTATATCTTGCACATCATTATTCAAAGTCATCATGGTTCGGAGGCACCATTATCATAGCCCGAGAACATCATTCCATAGCCTGCAAATCCTTTAATTTTGCGCTTCATGGCCCAGGACATCATGGTTCGAGGGCGTCGTCCTAACCGTCCAAAGACAGCATTCATGGTCCAACGGGAATTTGCATCACGTTTAAGTTTTTGAACGATATGCGCCTATATTGCTCACTTGCAGGTACATCGGCTAGTAATGGCCGTCTCAGCAGGAGCCATCCCACTCCTATTCTCCGCAATTTGTTTACCTCCAAACACCTGTTCAAATGTGACCATCGCGTCCGTCTTTTTGAATCTCCGTCGACACATTCCATCAATGGTTCTTGAACTACATGTGATCCAATTCCTACAAAACCAAGGATATATAGGCAGCTCCAAAACCATAGCGCGGTCAAAGTCTTTTCAAACCACCGCTTCCGGTCAAAATTGGCCATCATATCTTTACCCGACAACTCTTTCATCCTTCCCAAGTTAAGAGGGGCAGCTGTTGATACCTAATTTTTTCCTATATATTTTTTATACTCAAAATACTTTGAATATAGCATATGTATGCATATATGAGAATCCCAAAAGATTTTGGAATTTTTAAAGGATTTTTAAACTGATTTATGGCCTATTTTTACACCATAAATCCCAATAATTATTCCCAAAGATTTCCATTTTGGAGAATAATTTATTTTATTCTCATATTTACATCAAAACATAATTTACATGATTTTTCTATGATTTTACCAGTCTATTTGGTATTTTAAAAAATAAATTACATGAAATTGCAATTTTAGCCCACTTTCAGATTTAATAGCAATTTTAATTATAAAATCAATTACAATATTTTTAAATTAATACTTACATATTATTCATTAACTCAGTATTTTTAGTTTGATTTTAAACACTTTTTACTATTTTTATAAAATCAAAATGGAAAACGGGCTATTTCAATTATGGCCTCAATTACTTTCAATTATAGCCTATTTGGGCATCTCAATTTTGACACCAAATCAATGACCTAATTCCATTTTTTTTTAAACCCGGCCCTTTACTCTTTAACTAAACCTGTCTGTTTCATCCTGTAATCCTGGTTGTGGATCATTTTGATCAACACACAACAACCACTCTTTCCATTTTTATTTTTCAAACACTCTAACCATATCTCTCATTTTCATTTCAGCCGCCACCTTCAAAACCCCCCTTCTCTCAAAACTCTCTCTAACACTCAAAACCTTAGCCGCATTTGTCGTCTTCTCCAACCAAATGCCATCGGAGTCCATGACTTTTCAGGCCATGGACAGCCTGTGCTCACTTCCCTTCACCCCAAATCACGTCTATTCAAGGTTTTCAAGGTTCAACCTCAAAGAGGTCTGTTCAGATCCTCCACCGATTTGTGTTTATGTTGCTTCTCCGGCTCCGTTCGGACGTGTCCGAGCCTCAAGAGCCTAGATATGGCCCAGACTTGTTCCAGGCCAGATCCTTTCCAATCCTTCTCGTTTATAGGGTTTCTAAGAAACCCTGAAAGTTGTTCGAGGTTCTTTCCCTCTTTAATTTCTTAGATCTATGGTGTACTCGAGGTTTCAAAGCTTTTTCCCCAAATTTTCCTTATCAAACTTAGCCAGTTTTAATTTAGGGTTTCCAAAATTTTTAAAAATGATTTCCGCTTCTTCTTCTTCTTTCTTTATGTGAATTGGCCTTGTATATGCTTTGTTCTTATGTGATTTTTCTTGTGCATATTTTCTCCTATGTTCTTATGTTTTGTAGTTAATATGCATGTTCTTCTACTTGTGCTCTATTATCTCTTTTACTGTTTCTACAGCATGCACTCATATGCCTAGCTTATGTGTTCCTTTACTATTTTCTTACTGATCTTTTGTTTGCCTTTACAAGACTTTATGTTTGAGCTCTAAAACTGTTTCTCTTGCTTGAGTTTTTTTCCTGAACACTCTTTATTTGCTCTATTTCTTCAAACTGGCCATTGTATCTATGTGCTTTTTTATGAGACTCTTAAATTCTATTCGATGGCTTGCCCTCTCTTTTCTGTACCCTACTCGAATTTGAAACCCTAGACTGAACTTGAATCTTTCCTTTTTTTATAATTTGAAACCTCTTATGATCGTCTCTTCTGTTTGATACTAGCATGCTTATATACGAGGGTTTTCTTTGGAATCGATTCTATTAGCTTGTTATTGATTTCAATCTCCTTTTACTAAGGCTTGATTGATTTTGTTACTGATTTTTACAACTTAACCTCTTTCCTCCTTTTCCTGACTAAGTTTATTCAAAGATTTTTAAATTTCTGGTTGTTTGATTGATTTACTTTCCTTATTTCTCAAAACCGTGTACTATAGGATTCTTGCCTTAAATATACTATATGTACTTACCCTTATTATGCTACTCTGAAAAGGTTTTCATTATTTTCCTTTCCTTAATTACTCATTCCCGTTTGAAATCAAATCCCTTTGACGAAGGGAGATCCTAATTGATTGACTTGGGACCAGGTTCCTTGGAGCCTCTACTCAAATCAATTCCCATTCCCTCTTCCCCTTTATGTGCTGAGCCTTGACTCAAGTCTGGTGGTGTCCTAATCACCATCCAGGCCCAAGTCTGACATCTAGTGGTGTCCTAATCACCATCTAGGCCCAAGTCTGACTTCTAAAGTCTGCTCTTGTTTGGCCCAAGCAGAGGGTCGGGGGTTTGCCAGTCTATGCCATGGCTGGGTATGACCACCCTCTACTATGGTTCCCTCTCTCACTTTGCACTTATTCCTAGTTCTAAGTCATGCCCCCCTTTGCAAGCCATGCTATGGGATCCTGGAGTTTCCTATGAACATGGATATTTTAGGGCTTGCTATTCCGCACTGCACTATTTTGTTCTAACTATTATCCAACGTGTAAACATTGCATGGAGCCCTTGAGACTCCTTGGAACTCTGAAACACATTGGATAAGAGAAGGCTTTGAAAATCTGGAATCCAGAATTGGTGAAACACGTGTTATTGGGTATTGAGATTGAATTAGGCTTCTCGGATCTAGCTGTAGGATGTGATATATGTTTGTTGTTTCCTTTATATCTTCTAATTCTGTAATAATCTTGTAAAAAGAACTCGAGGGTATTAGTAAACGGTGTGGGAGGGGCTTACTTTATTGCATGTAATTAAGGGTAGATCTCATGCATATAGGATTAATATCGTAATTCAATCACTTAAATACCATGCCTATAGGATTAATGTCGTAATTCAGGCACTTAGATACCATGCCTATAGGATTAATGTCATAATTCAGTCACTTAGACATCATGCCTATAGATTTAATGTCGTAATTTAGTCACTTAGATACCATGCCTATAGTGTTAGCGTTTTAATCATCTAGAAAATCTGCCTATAGGGTTTAATGTTTTATCATCTTGCAAATCATTAGAAACCCTGACTATAAGACTTAATATCATGTAAGAAGTTGCATATCGAAACCATGTCTACAGAAAACGCATACGCATTAGGCAAAACTATAAGATAACCAAACATGTCGTCCATTTACCCACTCTGTAATAAGTTCTAAAATCCAGAACAAGTCTATCTTGCTTAATCTGTTTAAGTAATAATAATTGGGTAACTAGTTTTAACATTTCAGTGTCACATTTTTAATATAAAACTCTTATGAGCCTGCAATGCTTTTAAAATTTCTCCAAATCTGTCAAAAGCAATTCTTTTAAATTTTCTGCTCGTCTCTTAAAGCTTTCTTTCAAAACAGACTTTTAATTGACTCTTTTTTTAAGGTGTTTTGCCATTTTTTACAACTCTCCTGTATTTTAACTCAAACAAATCTGCAGGTTCCAAAGTGTAAGGCCCCGTAAAATTTTTTGTGCATAAAACCTAGTAGATGTGGTGTCATGGTCCGAATAATGTGTTAGGAATGCGTAGAATTCTTCGCGGCGAGCTTGCGAGCCGCGGTTCGGACCCTTGGTAATGATTTAAGTTTCAAAAATGTAGAGAAATAATTTTTCCGAAAAAGTGTCAAATATGCGGTCAAGAATGCGACCGCAGAATCAACATGCGGACCGCATTCCGACCGCAAATCGTTCCAGAGAGTTTCTCAAAATCCGTCAAATGTGCGGTCGATATGCGATCGCATGTCAAATCTGCGGTGCATTTTGCGACCGCAGATCAAACATGCGGACCGCATTCCGGCCGCATTCCTTAACGGAAACTTGTAATTTTTGAGGCCATTTTGCGGTCACTTTGCGGACCGCATGTGTGTTCTGCGGTCGCATAGTGACCGCATAATTGACCCCGGCCCAGCTTTTGTAACATTTTGACCCGATCTCTTCTTTAATATAACACACCTCTTCTTCATTTTTATCATATCATCTCACCAAAAATTAGAGAGAGAAGAGAGGGTTTTTAGAGAGAGAAATCTTGCATCTTCAAGGATTGTTCCAATCATTTTAATTCCAAGGGATCCTAGGGCAAGGATTCAACTTCCCCAATATTTTCAAGGTAAAAACCCTAACTATTTTCTTTGATTTTCAGTTTTAATTGGGTAAAGAGAGGTTTGCATATAATAGCTTTTAAAAATAGAATTTTTACACTCATGCATGATTATTGAACTTGATTTCTAGTAAAAAGAAGTGAGTAGAAGTAAGAGTCTTCAAGAACAAGGTTGGCAAGAGTAGGATATCTTGGGTAATCATAAAGTAGGAAGAAAACTCATCACCGGTATGTATGGCTAATTTTGATTCTTGTGAAATCGCCCTTATGTGTAAAATTGTTTGGCATGTGTTGATTTGAGAAATTGTATGTGATTATTTGATGTTGTTGTTGGATATTCAAAGTTGTTGTTGAACTATGAGTGTTGTGGTATGAAATATGAACCGAAAGGTAAATGAGAGTTGAATTGGGTAAAGAATTTGTGAATAATGATTATGATGGCCTATATGGCACCTTGTGGAAAAGAAAATGAAACACTTGAGAATTGGTTTATTGTGGAAAGAGATGAAACACTTGAATTATGGAAAATTGTTGAATATACATGTGTGAATATTCTTGAATGTGGAAACATTGTAACTTGGTTGTGATATTGGCTTGAGAAGTAATTGAGAACATGAAACAATGTGCAAGTTGCTTATTTGAACTTGTTGAAATTGTGTGTAGTACCTTATCTGCTGTTTGAAATTGTTGTGTTTTCAACCGTAAGGCGGGGTCGTGTTGCGCGCCGCAACGTGGTGAAATAAGGTGTGGGTTGGGGTGATAAGGGTGGCCGAGGTAATAAGGGTGGTCGGGGGCAATAAGGATGGAAAGCGATCGAAATCGCTATTGAAAATTGATACATAAATCAATAATGTGAAATTGTGAAAGGAGACAACAGGAGAGTTTGCAACCTGGGGAGCACTGATTGCTCCTATGTTTGACTACTTGCAATTTATGTTGTTGATTGGTCGTTGTTCCATTTGTGACCTTGAATGTGCTTGTGTTGAGGCTTATCCGAAATGAGTAAAAGGTTGGGAACATGGTTAGTTAGCTTAATTGATTTCTTGATGTAATCTATTGGCTGTCTTAACACGGTGATCCTTGTTTAATGGCTTGAGTTTACTTGGGACAAAGTTTGTCCATACATACCAGTACAATTCAAGTGTACTGACGTCCCTTTTGCCGGGGGCGCTACATTCGTGTTATGATTGTAGGTGGATCAGTAGCAGGGCACTTCAGCTCATCGGCAGTAGTATCTTTCATCTTCCACTGCCCGTTTTGGTGAGCCCCTTTCTTCCTCGGGGCACAGTGTGGCTCATGCCACTTTTATTTCAGACTTTCTTTTGGATTTTGTAAGGTATAGCCGGGGCCTTGTTACCGGCAAGTATTGTATTTCCCTTTTTGTATCCTAGAGGCTCCGTAGACAGGTAAACTGTGGGATTGTGGCCTATGTATACGTATGGGGCGTTGTAAATATAAATTATGAACTTGTTAGTAAATAAATCACATGGTTATGTTTATGCATTGTGAAATCAGTCATTGTTGGTAAGATATTGTGGTTAATGAGTAACAGTCAACACAGGGGTAACGCGTGGGAATGGAAGGCACCCAGGTCCGCTTGACTGGGGCAACCCGGTCAGGCGCCGGTCACGTCCCTCGATTTGGGGCGTGACACAAAGTCATTTCTTAACTTCTGCAATTTTGCAACTTCCTGTTTAAATTCTTATGCATTAGGCTCTTATCTGAAATGAGTGCTTTCTAAATAACTCATTCAAAATACCTCAAATTTCTGACAATTGGATCCGGTTTGACTAATAAAGACTTCTTATCTAATTCTATGTGTTAAACTAGTCCGTCCACCGCTTAAGTTTTAATTTTAAGACTATACCAGTATGTGCAAGGCATGCTAAACTAAGTGTTATATGATTTATGGGGTTTTATGTGAGCCTTGCATGTTTGTTTGCCAATCCCCTTATTTGCTATTTGTTTTTGTTGTCGCTACTAGTATTTTGTCCTTTTAAACCCCATATATACCTCTACCCCTTTTTCCCCCTTTAGGATTAGAAGTCCTAATACCCCCGGACCGATAGGTTGGGACGGGTACTAGCATGCAACAAGTAAATGAGACTAATCGCGTTTAAATACCTTAACGGGGTGGGAAGGGTAGGCATGGAGATGATGATAACACGATAACACTATGCGTACAATTGGGTACTAGTGTTGTGCGAATGATCCATATAATGCATAAACCTATGAACCCCTTTCTTTTCCTTTTATTTGCAATGTCTTCTTTAATTATGTTCTTCAAATTAATTTATTTTTCCTACAAAACTGACTCTTTTTGTCTTCTTTACCCTTTTCAAAACTTGGAACTTATTCGTGATTCTTATGTGCAAAGCTTTACTTGTTTTCTCTCACTTCTTTTAAAGTCACAATTAAGCATGGCCGGAAACCACACTAGTGGATCTTGAGAGGTGCCTAACACCTTCCCCTCGAGATAATCTCAAGCCCTTACCCAAACTCTGGTTTTCTTTGAAATCTTCCTCCTTTCTTTAAAGTGTCCTAATGCACTATAATCATTAGGTGGCGACTCTTCAAATTCCATAACCCGATTCCTCAAAAGTGAATAAGAGTTGTTTTGTCCATGTAAACCTGATTTCGCTCTTTAGAGAAAAGTGGGGCATCGACAGTCCCAAGGCAAGGCTCACACAAGAGGGACAGAACTTAATTCTATGAGTTGAGTGTAAGTGCAATACAAAGGATAGGGGTTACCCAGGCAGGCTGGTGGTCATGCCCAGCCACAAAACAGACTGGCACACCCCTGATCAAACTTGTTGATCAAGCATTTAGGGAGTAAACCTACTGAAGGTCAAACCATGGCCTGAGCAACAATAAAAAATACTGGCAGGCTAGGGCAGTTACTCAGCACACACACAATAAGAGAAAGGGGATGGGGAATTGATATAGCTTAGGGCCCAAAGGGTCCAGTTCATATCCATGGACAATGATTTCAGACACTGCCATATTTCTGAACCATAACTCAAAGCATATAAAGAGGATATGAGGGTTTGGGATTCATAAAGTATCAAATACATAACAAACAACTGACAGGATACACATGTAACTAAACATTGAATTACAAGGGAAAGGAAAACATGTTACAACATGCTAATAACACATGTTAACTTAAAGAAAACATGAACAGAAGTAGACAGCAATGAAAACATGTTGTTGTTGAGACATGTAAATTAACAAGGACATACCAGTAGAGAAGCAAAAAGTGCAGAAGTTAGTTAAGCAAACAAAAATCCACAGCCTAGTAACAGCACAAGTAGTAGAAAAGAGAGAGAGAGTTTTTTAAGTGTAATAAGAGTATTTTGAACTCAGTTTATTTTTGTCTGTGTTAGTGTGTTCAAAGAAAACAGAGGGGAGTATTTATGTCTTTGAAAACGTGTAGAGAAATAAGGTAATAAATACAAATCTAACACAAATATGGGCATTGTCACAAATCATAATCAATTAGTATAAGACTCTCCTTTAATCAGGGGATTCTTATTCAAACGGATACTAATGGGATCCAAATAAGGGAAGGAGAATCAGGCCTGTAAGCAGAATGGTTGTTGCTATAAAAGAAACGGTAAAGTCATACAATAGGCAATTAAGTCTAAGTACATGATTTGAAGTTATTTTTGGAAAGATTCAAGGAGGCCAATCAAAGAAAAAGAATCAATTAGACTTTGACAGGCTAGTAAAATTAGGATCTCAGGGAAGGAAAAACTTAGAAATCAGTTTCGAGTTAAATAAATCACAAGAGGAACTCAGTATATAATGCATGCACAAATAGAAGACATGTGAGGCTAAGTTATGGCAAAAGAAACATCATACAGTAATAGCATAGAGCAAACATTCAAAACATGCTAGTTAGGCTTCAGTATGTAATAGAGAGAGAAGGAGTCGAACACATGCAGAGAATCGAGTGAGAATCATAATCATAGAACATATAGAGAAAAGAAATGTTGAAACAAGGAATCAAGTTGAATAATTTCAAACATACAAGCTGCACAAACAACCTCACATGACTTTCAATAGCCTCCCAAAGAGACTAGGGTTTTCAAATCAGTTGAGTCTAGAGACGACAAACAAGTGAATCAAAAAACAAGTGAATCAACAAACAATTTCAAAGCTCCAAACGAAAACCCCTAAAACTAGGGTTTTAAATATTAATCAGTAAACCAAACAGATAGGCTTAGGAACTCAAGTAAATCCCCAAAATTAGGGTTTTTATCATCAAATAAACCTAGAGAAGATAAGCGTATGAATCGAATGAAACCTTAACAAACAGACTCAAACAAAAATCCCAAAATTAGGGTTTTTCAACATGATTACTCAGATAAGGGAAGCAAACTAGCCAGTACAGAGACATGCCAAGAACAAGGGGGAGATTTGAAATAACTTACCATAAAACCATAATTAAAAGAACAAAGAGTTTTGAAAGCAAAAATAGGGGAAACCTCAAGAAACATGCTCAGAAAGTTGAAAAACACGTAGATCTGGAGCAGATCTAAGAATAAGTCGAAGGAGCCTTAGAGCTAGGGCATCATAAGAAACCTAGGTGATGAGAAAGGCTTTGGAAACCATCGATCTGAGCAGGACAGTAGAAGATCAAACTCGAATGGCCATGACTGGCCGGATAGAGGTTTAAGATGACCGGAGAAGAGCCGTCGAGCAAACGTTTGGTTGAGACCCTTCAAGATCTAGTCATAGGACCTCAAAGATGAGCCCATAGAAGCCATAGGAGGGCAATGTAGGGCTCTGATGAGTCTGGGGAGCCCTGTGTTAAGGTTTCGTTGGGAGGCGACAGCTAGGGTTTTGAGAGAGCTCGAGAGAGAGAGAGCGTTTGAAGGCGACGGATTGGGAAAATGAGATAGGGTTAGGCATTCGTGAGAATTAAAAAAATGTAAGAAGTAACGGTGGCCGTTGATCTAAATGATCAACGACTGAGATTTAAAAGGGTTATGGGTTAGGTCGGCTGAACATGTACTGGATCGGGTTGGAATGTCAATTGGGCTGGTTAATTGAATTTTAAATTGGGGCTGAAATGGGGTGCCAAATTGGCTATAATTGAAATGCAATAAAGGCTAAATCGTAAATAGCCAATTTTCTCCTTTTGATTTTTATAAAATAGTAATACGACTTTAAAAAGCAAATTTAGAGTACTAGGTAAATAGCTATTATATAAATATTATTTAAAAAATACTGGGATTAATTTTAAAAATATAAAATATTATAAATTGCGAGATAGGCTTTAATTGCAATTATATGCAATTTAGCCTTAAAATGCCAAATAAATTCGTAAAAATTTGAAAAAGTAACTTAATTATATTTTGGTGTAAATGTAAAAATAAAATGATTTATTCTCCAAAATGATAATTTTGGGAAATATTATTGTCACACCCCTTTTGTTAAAACCACAAACCTTTCACTCAACCTTCTTAAATAAATAAAAGAATTTTAGTAGAAAGCTTGAAAAGGATCTTCAATTTTGAAAGTGACAAAAAATTGTGTTTAAAAGGAAATAACTCAGAGTCGCCACCTGACATTGGTTTCGGTGTGCCAGGCCACCGTTTTTATTTAATGATTTTCCTTTTAAAACACTTTAGACTCCAAAACATAAGTCCGCACCAGAGATTCGGGTAAGGGGGTTCATTTGACTCGGGGAGAAGGTGTTAGGAACTCCCCAAGTCCCGTGAAGGTCACGATAGCATACATGATCAAGTTGGATTTTAGAATATTCAATTGAGGTAAAACAATCACAGAAAAATAAACACACAAAAAGGCTCGAGGTCGTCTCCACCTAATAAGGGAAAATAAAAAGGAAAAAGAAAAGAATATCCTAAGCTATTACGTACTTTTCCACCATGCTCGTCAAGGCCTCCAAATACAAATACTTCGGGGCATACCCCGGATAATAATATGTACAAATCCCTCGGGGCATTCCCCGGATAAATTTGACTAAGGAACAACCTCTCGCCTCAAAATCAACAAAATCTTAAAGTTTGCCTACGAGTACGATCGGACTAAGCATTTTTCTAGCTATCAATGTAAACAAGATAAAATTAGGCAAAGTTGTTCATGGACTGAATATATGTTTTCATTTAGTATTACCCAAACGCAATGGCCTAACACTTGCCTTAATACTCAAACCGCCAATCAATATAATCAATTAGTTTAATATTCCTTATTTTTATATATTTAGTCCTAAAGCCTTGAAACCTCTGTTTCTTAACGAAATTATGGCAACAGAATTGAACCTGTAATTTAGCTATTCGAATTCATTCCAACGAAATAGAACTAGGCAAAACAAACAATGACCAAGAACATACACTAGTCCAGTTAAAATGCAAAGGAAAAAAGAAAAAAGGGCAAGAATTAAACCTGGATGCTGAACCATTAATGGATCACAGTTCCCAGCAATTACATGACCAGATTAATCAAAACGACGGCCGAAATTTGAGAAAAACGGCGAGCAAACTCGGACGGATCCTCGACGAATCCCTGACAGGACTACCTCGCCCCATCGAACACCCATTTCAACTCTACTCCATTTCAGGAGCTCGACCACAACCACAAATCAACACCAGAAAACTCAAAAACCAAATTCAAAGCTACTGTTCACTCAATTTTTAAATTGAAATTCATCACAGAAAGGGGTTACAAGGAGCTCGTCGCTGGAGGTTTGTGTTGTGTGGTCTGACGACGTCAGTGAAGTTTGAGGGCACTGCTTGGTCGGCGGCAAAGGGAAGCAGCAGAGACGGCGGCCGCTGAAGTTTTTGGCTGGCTACTAGGGCTGGCCGCTAGGGTTGGTCGCTCTTCTTGTCTCTCTTGCTGTTGCCGCTGGTGTTAGGGGTCTTGGTGGATGTCTCTAATGTTGCGGCTGGGAGTCTCTTTCTTGCTAGGGTTTTGTTGTTATTTTTTGTTCTCAAGAAGAAAAGGTTATGGTGGGCGGCTGGTTTTCTTGTTAGAGTAGAGGAGAGCTCCTGAGGGAATGGGGGTAGGCGGCTGAAGGTTTGTGTTCTAGCGGAGATGCTCGCTGCTGTCGGAGAAGGTGACGGCTGGGCGTGGAGGAAACGGAGGTGGGAGCTTGGAGCTCCCGGCGGCGGCTCTTCTGCTAAAGACTAGGGTTTTCTTTTTGTGTCCCTTTTTTTTGCTGATGGTTTCCCCCTAGATCTAAGGTTTTAGGGTTATTTTTAGGTTAGGATTGTATGGGCTTGAGAATAATGGGCTATATATGAATTAGGCCAAATTTACCTTTAAAAAGTGGCCCTTTAATGCTACTAGACTAAAACTATGAATTCCTAAAATAATAACTACAAAATTATGAAATCATTCCTAATTAATTAAATTAAAATTTAAAACTAAAAGTGAAACTATTTTTGTATTTTTCAATTTTGGATAAAAATAATATAAAAGAGATAAAATTAGTGGAAATAACTATATGGGACCTAAATTAAATATTCTACGCTAAAATGGGTTAAATTTGGGGTAGGGTCAAAAATTACGTGTCTACAACTGCCCCTCTTTGACTGAAAATACAAAGTATTTTTAGATAAAGACCGACTAGACAGGATTTTTGACCTGGCCCTTATTTAAAGACTAACTGGAAGAAAAGAGAATGTGACCGAGCTCTGGTATCTGAGCTGCCTACATATCCGCGGCTATAGAGGAATCAGGCCACGTGTAGTTCAGAAGTGAATGAGATGATGGAGTGTACCGAGATGGAGAGTCGAGTCGAGTGTCGTCGAGGTTCCGGTTCACGGTCCTGTTATTACATCAAAATCAGAAAATGAAAAAGACTAACTAAACGTGATAACTACGAGTTACAAGATTCCTATCTCTAAGTCTTCTGAAGTTTGATCTTGATTCTTGAATGGTTCTTCATGTAGACTTCAGATCTGAACCTTGATGCTCGCTAGATGGAGGTGTTAGCTCGTTTTTCTTCTTTTCGAATCAAAACCGGACATACAATGCTTGTGACTTTAGTCATGTCATGAGCGATCCACCTCTTGTCTCGGCCTCTGCATTTTGGACTCACCTCCCTTTCTTCTTTTTTTTTCTTCTCTTTTTTTTTTTCTAGATTGAAATTACTTATGTTGATCACCCCGGATTGTTGACCAGCATTCTTGCCACGAGCTACTGCTACTTCTAGCATGAACTGATTTTTGAAATGATTTCCCTCATTGTCCAGGTGGGCGCCTAACATTACAACAAAACAAACAAAACAAAAGAAATTTTTCTGCCCCAGTTTGGGATTCGGGCATAAATGTGAATGTTAATTGGATCATGCTACCTACAAAGCTCTCAAAATTCTAAAGTTAGATCCCATTATCCAGGAGGGTCCCGAGAACTCTAAAATTAAATCCCATTATCCAGGAGGGTCATGAGAACTTCAAATTAAATCCATTATCCAGGAGGGTCCTGAGAACTCTAAAATTAAATTTCATTATCCAGGAGGGACCTAAGAACATTTAAAATAAATCCTATTATCCAGGAGGGTCCCGAGAATTCTAAAACTAAATCCCATTATCCAGGAGGGTCCCGAAAATTCTAAAACTAAATCCCATTATCAAGGAGGGTCCTGAAAATTCAAAAACTAAATCACATTATCCAGGAGGGCCCTGAAAATTCAAAAATTAAATCCCATTATCCAGGAGGGTCCTGAAAATTCTAAAATTAAATCCCATTATCCAGGAGGGTCCTAAAAATTCTAAAATTAAATCCCATTATCCAGGATGGTCCTGAAAATTCTAAAATTAAATCTCATTATCCAGGAGGGTCCTGAAAAATCTAAAATTAAATCCCATTATCCCGGAGGGTCCTGAGAAATCTAAAATTAAATCTCATTATCCATGAGGGTCCTGAAAATTCTAAAATTAAATCCCATTATCCAGGAGGGTCCTGAAAATTCTAAAATGAAATCTCATTATCCAGGAGGGTCCTCACAATTTAAATTAAATCCCATTATCCAGGAGGGCCTGAGAACATTTAAAATTAAATCCCATTATCCAGGAGGGTCCTCAGAATTTTAAAATTAAATGCCTTTATCCAAGAGGGTCCCGAAAATTCTAAAATTAAATCCCATTATCCAGGAGGGTCCTGAAAATTCTAAAACTAAATCTCATTATCCAGGAGGGTCCTGAAAATTCAAAAATTAAATCCCATTATCCAGGAGGCTCCTGAAAATTCTAAAACTAAATCCCATTATCCAGGAGGGTCCTAAAAATTCTAAAACTAAATCCCATTATCCAGGAGGGTCCTGAAAATTCTAAAACTAAATCCCATTATCCAGGAGGGTCCTGAAAACTCAAAAACTAAATCCCATTATCCAGGAGGGTCCCGAGAATTCTAAAACTAAATCCCATTATCCAGGAGGGTCCCGAAAATTCTAAAACTAAATCTCATTATCCAGGAGGGTCCTGAAAAATTCTAAAATTAATCCCATTATCCAGGAGGGTCCTGAGAACTTTAAACTAAATCCCATTATCCAGGATGGTCCTGAAAATTCTAAAACTAAATCCCATTATCTAGGAGGGTCCTGAAAACTTTAAACTAAATCCCATTATCCAGGAGGGTCCTAAAAATTCTAAAATTAAATCCCATTATCCAGGAGGGTCCTGAGAACTTTAAAATTAAATCCCATTATCCAGGAGGGTCCTGAAAATTCTAAAACTAAATCCCATTATCCAGGAGGGTCCTGAAAATTCTAAAATTAAATCCCATTATCCAGGAGGGTCTTGAAAATTCTAAAATTAAATCCCATTATCCAAGAGGGTTCTGAGAACTCTAAAAATAAATCCCATTATCCAGGAGGGTCCTGAAAATTCAAAAACTAAATCCCATTATCCAGGAGGGTCCTGAAAATTCTAAAATTAAATCCCATTATCCAGGAGGGTCCTGAAAATTCTAAAATTAAATCCCATTATCCAGGAGGGTCCTGAAAATTCTAAAATTAAATCCCATTATCCAGGAGGGTCCTGAAAATTCTAAAATTAAATCTCATTATCCAGGAGCGTCCTGAGAATTCGAAAATTAAATCCCATTATCCAGGAGGGTCCTGAGAATTCTAAAACCAAATTCCATTATCCAGGAGGTTCCTGAAAATTCTAAAACTAAATCCCATTATCCAGGAGGGTCCTGAAAAATTCTAAAATTAAATCCCATTATCCAGGAGGATCCTGAGAACTTTAAACTAAATCCCATTATCCAGGAGGGTCCTAAAAATTCTAAAACAAAATCCCATTATCCAAGAGGGTCCTTAAAATTCTAAAATTAAATTACCTGAGCCACGCTCACATCTTGGATGATTCTGAATATAATTTTGCTCCATGAACAATGTTTTTCCCATAGGAGTTACCTGTGGACTTAAAATATTTCTTTCTCCTGCTTCAGACAAATAAAATCTTGTTAATTTGAAAATGTGGTGGTTAGTTTGTGGCATTATTCCTGAGCATTTGGTTCCACCACTGCCATGCTTCATTCCGATTAGCCGCTTCGGTCTATCAAGGAGCTGTTTGACCCTTTGATTGGAATTAGACCACAAAACCTCTGTCCTAAATCTCTCACATTCACTTGTTGCATTGTGTTTTTATTTTGAGAGTTGCTGAATCTTTGTATTCTCAAAATTCAAGATCCACTCAACTGCCTGAACCTCAGTTATCACCATACTTCTTATTATAAATCATGTCAACTGTGATGTGCATGCCGAACTCCGCTTTATGTAATTGGAAAGTTGGTGGCAAATTTTAAAGTCATTTCTCAATTGTTCTGACTAAACAGACTCAAGAAGGAACTTGAACAAAACGAGAGGAACAAAATAAGGGACAAGGGAAAGAGATGATACTTGACAAGAAAATTACGAAGTAGAAACTTATTAGATGTGGATACCAACTCTAATGACCATGACATGCACCTTTGGGCTAAGTGGCCTAATCTCTCAAGAAAGTCTAATATTCGACTCTTGTTGTACCTCTTCGCTGTGAAACTGGGCTTCAGCGCTTCAATTGTCCTATTTGATCCACAATCCACAGTCGACTTGTAGTGCCCTGAAGGGTTTTCACCATCAAGCCTCTCTCATTTCACTCTTTTTCTCAACTCACCGTCGCCTTACGGTGCCCCTAAGGGTTTTCACCGATAAGACTCTCTCATTTTATCATTTTCTCTCATTGTTCTAAGAACAAAGGTATTACCCATGATGCAGGGAGATCATACTTTCACCAACACTTGATATGGCATCCTCAATGATTGGTCGGAAGGTCTTCCTTTGGACCGTAATGTAGGCTTTTGGACAGGGTTAGAAAGAAAGGGTAGCGTGAAGGCTCAAAATAATTCAAGATGAAAGGGGTTCGAAATTAAAACTTTTGGAATCTGGCCTTTTGGCAAAATTAAAACCTCTGCCCCAGTTTCTTGGAGTTTGGGGACTTCTTTTATTTGGATTTTTTTCTTTGATGGGATTTCTTAAAAAATCTGCCGCAGTATTGATTTCGGGGGATTATGAAATACTTTATTTGGTGCGACCGAACCGTAAGGCTGCCTACGTATCTTGTGGTGACAAGAATCAGGTCGAACGTAGTTCAAAGGACTACTTTTTGTTACTATGTCTTTTTTTCTTTTTGTCTTTTTTTTATTTTTCTCATTTTTCTTTTTTTTTTTGTCTTTTTTTTCTTTTTCTCATTTCTTTTTTCTTTTCTTTTTTTTTCTCTTTTTATTTTTTATTTTCTAGGCCCTGACTCTATTTTTGATTCCAAAAGAGGGGTATGAAAGAAAACATTATGGCTCAAAATGGGTAGCAAAGGATAAAAGTGTTTGGGTAGCAGAATAAAAAGCCTTCGTCATACCAAACTTTGAGAATGCCAAGTACAAGTGTGCAATTGAAGATAAACAAAGAAATCATGCACAGTATCTATTGATGTCATCATCACAAACAAAAAGTGCCGACGGGCAATACCTTTGTCCTAATGAATGATCCTTGCCAATTCAGAGAAAACTTGATTCAACCTTACCTTGATGTGGAACAATGCATTTCAGCATCGACACATTTACCTCAAACTTCTTGAGAGACATTTCCTTGTTGTATGCTCTTATCAAACTCTTGATTTCCAGACATACTGCCTCAGTTTCACTCAATTCAAGCTTTAGTTTTTCTCAGAATGCGTGAATCTTTACTTGTTTCCTCAAATGCCTCTTTTGTCATGTTCAATATGTGCCATTGCTTTATGATCAGACTAGCTTTCAAGATCAGGCTGAGAATTATACGTGCATGTCATGTCACTTGAGTTAGGACGAAGAGAACTATAAGAGAAAAAGTAACCTAAACAAAAACTGACCAAAACTAATAGAAAACATGAGAATGCATTAGACAGATGGTGAAAAGGGTTTGAACAAAACAAGCAAAACAGACATGGGTTGCAACCCTGGAACAATCCTAAAGAACACTGGACGAGTTACTATAACTAAACAAACTAGACAAAATGCGAAGAAGAAGAGTTTGAGCCACAAGATAATATCTGGATTATAACCCTAAAATAACCCGGACAAGCAGAAATGACAATAAATAAACCACCAAAACTCCTCCCGGACAACCAAGAAAGGAGTGTTTTTCCAATTACCAAGCTCAACATATTAGCCACTAGATTGCACATCAAAATTACCGAGACCTTTACCAATTTCAATTTCATTAACTTCAGTCAGCAACATCCCAAGAGGTTTCTCATACTCCATGTCACCATGCATCTTTCCCACAAAGCTTGCATCATCATGTGCAGGTAAAGAATTTTGTGCAATGTTTGAGTATCTGGAGCTGGGAATGCGGTTGTTTTAACTGGTGGAGCATGGAAAGTTTGGGAGGAAGCACCAGGGTAATTGTGGTAAGGAGTGAAGTCTGGTGCGTGTTGTGGGTAAAGATCAACGGTACTAGGAACCTGGACTTGTGATAGTGGTGGAATGGAGGCAGGGTTTTCTGTATAGTTGGTAGGGAATGATGGTGGAGGATGTCCTTTAATCCAGGCTTGATACATCTCTGCCATCTGTTGTTTCAACCTTTGGACCTCATCTTTCAATTCGGACTCCAACATCTCAACCTCCCTCGACGGGCAACAACTCTTGTGTCCAAGTCTTTGCCAACCATGGCTTCCTTGCTTTTTGACATTGTGTTGTATGGATGAATTGCCAAAGTACCACAAACTAACCACCCTATATTATGGCAACAATGAATGTAGCAAAGAGGAGCAAAATAAAGCCAACACGTTAGCGTTACAGCATTTATCATATATAAAAATATCACATTGCGTGCAATGCCCTTAGTCACACTTAACGGTTCTAGAATGGCTTTGAGGGTACGAAGGTCATTTGGCATCATCCCTACTTTGTTCACTTCAACCTTCTTTTCTTTCATTTCTAGCACTTCTTGGCTTTTCCCGTTTTTCTTCCCCTCCTTTTCTTTTTAATTGTCACTATTTTCTTTCCTCTCCTTCCTCACATCCACAATTCATTTTCTTATTTTTTTCTTTTTTTCTTTTTTTCTCTTTTTTCTTTTTTTTTTTTAGTTTTCAGAAAAAAATGACTCGATCGAACCCTATGTAGGTTGCCTACGTATCATGCCCCTCATGAATCAGATCAAGCGTAGTTCTTGAAAAGTAATGGATAAAATAAAATAAGAATAAAATCTTTTTGGATTTTATTTATAGTTTTTTTTGGTTTTTCAAATACAACACAGGAAGTACTATAACAAAAGACTCGACACGATTGTACAGACTGACAGACTCGATACGACTGTACAGGACTAAAAATTAAAAAACAATCATAAAATATACTAAAAATATTAAAAAGTTTCTTCAAGCAGCTCGTGCATGCAATGGTCTTTGACTAGAATGGTCCTGGGGTATTTATCATGCTCAAACTCTAGCAAATCGCTCCATACCTGAATGGAAAAAATAAGATTAAATAGAGTTAGTGACTCAAGACACATGCAAGAAAAAATTGGGCTATTTTTAAAAATTAACCACATGGCCAAGAATGGCTATTAATGCAAACTCAACAAAGGTGACCTCTAAGACATGGAAATACACCTCATTAAGGCTTATATAAATTCAAACTCTCAATAATCATGGCACAAGACCAAACGACAAAAATGACCCATTTTGCAAAAAACAACCGATATGACTAGAAGTGGCTAAAGATGCAAACTCAAAAAGGAAGGACCTTAAATTAATATGACTCCTAGTTACAGACTCAAAATTCTAATATATGAGTAATTGAACCATTTTTGCAAAAATGACCCCATTTTGCAAGAATGGCCGATGTGGCCAAAAATGGCTAAACATGCAAACTCGAAAAGGAAAGACCTTAAATTGATATGATAGCTAATTGTGGACTCAAAATCCTAAGACATGGGTTTATTGAACCACTTTTGCAACAATGGCACCGTTTTGCAAGAATGACCAATGTGGTCAAGAGTGGCTAGACATGCAAGATTTGGCTAAGACCCCGCAAAGCCAAGAACCTAAGACTTACTAGGATGACCGAACCCTATGTGGGTTGCCTACGTATCTCGCCCCGAGAGACGAGAATCAGGTTCGCGTAGTTCGGAAAGATGCAATTAATGTAAAAGGCTATATTTTATCTTTTTGAAAAAAGATGGCAAAATATAAAATCTTTTTAGATTTTTCATTTTTAATTTTTTTGAATTTTTGGAAAATAATGAAAAACTGTAAAATCTTTTTGGATTTTTCATTTTCAATTTTTTTTGAATTTTTTTGAAATATAATGAAAAAGTATAAAATCTTTTTGGATTTTCTTTTTCTTCTTTTTTTTTGGATTTTTCTTGAAAAGTTGTGAAAGGAAAATGCATCCGGACCCTATTTTCTTCATTTTTTTCACCCTTCTTTCCCGAACATCGGTCCGCCAAATAATCTTTTTACCCTCAAAGATGCGACATTTAGCACATAGGATGATTATATGTTATTTTGGGCCATGGGCCCATTTTGACCAAATTTGGACAAGTTTCCTACAAAGGGACACGGTACCTTGGGACCGAGCCCTGCTAGGTCTAAATGACATGATGCAAAAATGACCTAAAGGCTGACCTAAGTTTGGGTTCACTAACAAGGCGATTTGGGGGAGCGTATGGTCGATGGTGGCTGCTCAAGCTTTCCACCCACTCCATACGTCCGACGGCCCCCCCTCCTAAATTAAGGGTGACTCAACAAAGGGCTCGTGCACGCGACGCGTGCTCCGAGACTTGTTGCAGAAAGAATTGACCGGGTAATGCATATGATGACAGTTATAAGGCAATAAACACATAAAGGAAAAACTGTAAGCAAATAGGCAACTAGCAAATAATAAAAATATCAAAACATAATAAAAATCAAGTAAAGATAATGAAAAAACATAAAAACCTCAATCAAATATTCCAAAAGCCAATAAAATCAAGTACTAGCTCGAACCCGCAATGTCCCCAGCAGAGTCGCCAGAGATGTTACACCCTTTTTTTAAAACCACAAACCTTTCACTAAACCCTCTTAAATAAATAAAAGAATTTTAGTAGAAAGCTTGAAAAGGATCTTCAATTTTGAAAGTGACAAAAAATTGTGTTTAAAAGGAAATAACTCAGAGTCGCCACCTGACATTGGTTTCGGTGTGCCAGGCCACCGTTTTTATTTAATGATTTTCCTTTTAAAACACTTTAGACTCCAAAACATAAGTCCGCACCAGAGATTCGGGTAAGGGGGTTCATTTGACTCGGGGAGAAGGTGTTAGGCACTGCCCAAGTCCCGTGAAGGTCACGATAGCGTACATGATCAAGTTGGCTTTTAGAATATTCAATTGAGGTAAAACAATCACAGAAAAATAAACACACAAAAAGGCTCGAGGTCGTCTCCACCTAATAAGGGAAAATAAAAAGGAAAAAGAAAAGAATATCCTAAGCTATTACGTACTTTTCCACCATGCTCGTCAAGGCCTCCAAATACAAATACTTCGGGGCATACCCCGGATAATAATATGTACAAATCCCTCGGGGCATTCCCCGGATAAATTTGACTAAGGAACAACCTCTCGCCTCAAAATCAACAAAATCTTAAAGTTTGCCTACGAGTACGATCGGACTAAGAATTTTTCTAGCTATCAATGTAAACAAGATAAAATTAGGCAAAGTTGTTCATGGACTGAATATATGTTTTCATTTAGTATTACCCAAACGCAATGGCCTAACACTTGCCTTAATACTCAAACCACCAATCAATATAATCAATTAGTTTAATATTCCTTATTTTTATATATTTAGTCCTAAAGCCTTGAAACCTCTGTTTCTTAACGAAATTATGGCAACTGAATTGAACTTGTAATTTAGCTATTCGAATTCATTCCAACAAAATAGAACTAGGCAAAACAAACAATGACCAAGAACACACACTAGTCCAGTTAAATTGCAAAGGAAAAAAGAAAAAGGGGCAGGAATTAAACCTGGATGCTGAACCATTAATGGATCACAGTTCCCAGCAATTACACGACCAGATTTATCAAAACGACAGCCGAAATTTGAGAAAAACGGCGAGCAAACTCGGACGGAACCTCGACGAATCCCTGACAGGACTGCCTCGCCCCATCGAACACCCATTTCAACTCCACTCCATTTCAGGAGCTCGACAACAACCACAAATCAACACCAGAAAACTCAAAAACCAAATTCAAAGCTACTGTTCACTCAATTTTTAAATTGAAATTCATCACAGAAAGGGGTTACAAGGAGCTCGTCGCTGGAGGTATGTGTTGTGTGGTCTGACGGCGGCAGTGAAGTTTGAGGGTGCTGCTTGGTCGGCGGTGAAGGGAAGCAGCAGAGACGGCAGCCGCTGAAGTTTTTGGCTGGCTGCTAGGGCTGGTCGCTCTTCTTGTCTCTCCTGCTGTTGCCGCTGGTGTTAGGGGTCTTGGTGGCTGTCTCTAATGTTGCGGCTGGGAGTCTCTTTCTTGCTAGGGTTTTGTTGTTGTTTTTTGTTCTCAAGAAGAAAAGGTTATGGTGGGCGGCTGGTTTTTTTGTTAGAGTAGAGGAGAGCTCCTGAGGGAATGGGGGTAGGCGGCTGAAGTTTTGTGTTCTAGCGGAGATGGTCGCTGCTGTCGGAGCAGGTGACGGCTGGGCGTGGAGGAAACGGAGGTGGGAGCTGGGAGCTCCCGGCGGTGGCTCTTCTGCTAAAGACTAGGGTTTTCTTTTTGTGTCCCTTTTTTTTGCTGATGGTTTCCCCCTAGATCTAAGGTTTTAGGGTTATTTTTAGGTTATGATCGTATGGGCTTGAGAATAATGGTCTATATATGAATTGGGCCAAATTTACCTTTAAAAAGTGGCCCTTTAATGCTACTAGACTAAAACTATGATTTCCTAAAATAATAACTACAAAATTATGAAATCATTCCTAATTAATTAAATTAAAATTAAAAACTAAAAGTGAAACTATTTTTGTATTTTTCAATTTTGGATAAAAATAATGTAAACGAGTTAAAATTAGTGGAAATAACTATATGGGACCTAAATTAAATATTCTACGCTAAAATGGGTTAAATTTGGGGTAGGGTAAACAATTACGTGTCTACAATTATTGGATTTTTTTATATTAAAATAGGCAATAAATTAGTTTTAAAATTATTAAAAATATCAAAACTCTTGGGTGTGCTTATATATGGACCAATATGCTATTTTTGAAATATTTGGGTATAAAAATACTTAGGAAAAATTGAGTATCAATATGTGGTACAATTGCCCGAGTGAATACTTGTATAAAGAAGGGTACAAGAATGATCCAATTTGTCCTTGTGTCTTTATAAAAATGTATGGATCTGAATTTATTATAACCTCCGTGTATGTTTTAAATATCATTAGGACTCCTGGGGAGCTTCCAAAAATAGTAGACTATTTGAAGAGAGAATTTGAAATGAAAGATCTTGGAAAGATAAAATTTTTGTCTTGGTCTACAAATTCTACAAATTGAGTATATGAAAGATGGAATATTTGTCCATCAATCAACATACACAAAAAAAATATTTTAAAGCGATTCTATATATATGAATAAAGCATGTCCGCTGAGTACCCCGATAGTTGTGAGATCACTTGATATAAAGAAAGATTCACTCCGACCTCATGAAAATGATGAAGAGCTTCTTGGTGTCGAAGTACCATATCTTAGTGCAATTGGGGCATTAATGTATCTTGCCAATAGTTCTCAACCATATATAGCTTTCTTAGTAACCTTATTGGCAAGATTTAGTTCTTCGCCAACACAAAGATACTGGAATGGTATTAAACATATATTTAGATATCTCCGGGGGGGCATTGATATGGGTTTATTTTATTCAAATGAATCCAAGTCATCATTTATTGGTTATGCAGATGCAGGATATTTGTTTGATCCACACAAAGGTCATTCTCAGACAAACTATTTATTTACAAGTAGAGGTACACCCATATCATGGCGTTCTACAAAACAAACTATGGCTGTTACTTCTTCAAATCATGTAGAGATAATAGCCATTCACGAAGCAAGTCGAGAATACATTTGGTTGATATCGATAACACAACACATTCAGCAAACATGTGGTCTTTCTTCGAAAGAGAATATTTTAACAATGTTGTATGAAGACAATGTTGCATGCATAGCTCAATTGAAAAGAGGATATATCAAAGGAGATAGAACAAAATATATATCACTGAAATTCTTTTTCAAATCGTGATCTTCAGAAGAATTGTGAAATAGATGTGCAACAAGTTCGTTCAAGTGATAATTTGGCTGATTTGTTCACTAGCGCATTACCAACCTCACTTAATGTCTTCGAGACATTAAGTGATTTTTCATCGGGTAGAGTAACTACACGTTGCACTCTTTTTCTTAACCAAAGTTTTGTCCCACTAGGTTTTTCTGGTAAGGTTTTTAATCAGGCAGCAAGCAATGCATATTAAAAAATAACTATGTACATCCCAATATTTTTTTTTTGTAAGTTATTAATGAGGCACATTATCTTACATGAACATCCAAGGGGGAGTGTTGTGAATAGTTTGTACATTGGATGCACATGTTATGAATAGCATAGTTTGTACATTGGATGCTCGTGTTGTGAATAGCTTAAAGATTAAATCTCCTACTTTATGTCCATCCATTACACTATTATACTATAGTAATCTTTACTTTTTATGCATATAAAGGCTATGTAATTGCATTGGAAATACATACCAAAGTGAAAGAAGAAAATACATTTTTCTTTTTTTATCTCTTCTTATTTATATTTTAGTGCATTGCTTTTATTTTGTCACACCATCTTTGTTTTTCAAAATATTAAGATTTATTTTTTTAGTATTTGGGCAAGCGCACACATAGTTTTAGTCTTTTAGATACTATTTAAAGATTAGTAACTACTTATTTTGTCCAGAAATTTTGAACCAAAAATCTTAACTTCAGCATAATTCAATATATTTTTGTCCCGAAAATTTGAACTCAGATTAAAATTTAAGTTGCATTGGCTAATTGTTAAAGTGGCTATCTAGTGTCATTTCTACCATTATATATTTCGGTAAAAATAGCACGGGCTAGCCAATTTTCAGATCAGTCATTCAAAAATAGCCAGCATTTGCAAAGTCATTGAAAAATAGCTACTATTTTGCTGGCAATAGGGAAGGGTCCAGCATAATATACTAGAGATCGGTGCACCTGTGTATGAACTTTCAGCATATTATACAGGAACACAAACAAGTGAAAAGTTCCAGCATAATGTACTGGAGATTGGAGCACGTGTGTATGAACTTCTAACATATTATGCTAGACCGGTATATTATATTGGAACTCCAGTATATTATGCTGGAGATCGAGTATACTTAATCTGGAACTCCATTATAATATATTGGAGTTCCAGTATACTTATGTTGGAACTCTAGTATATTATACTGGAGTATTATTTCAGATTTTGAAAAGTATTTTTGTTGAGATTTATCTTTACATGAAATTGGCTAAATTTTGATTACTTTTGAAATTGTGGCTATTTTTGAGTGACCACTTGTAAATCTGACTATTTTGAATTTCTCCCTATATTTCGATTTGGGTTATTGGGGAAATTTCTTTTTTTTTTTTTTTTGGGAAATATTCTCCTATTTGGAGCATTAAACTCTGGCCTATTCGTAACTTGATAGCGGGGCATTTGCATATATACCAGCTTTTTGTGCCACATTTTAATCTATGCCCGCTTTGCAAAAAAATTACGAGCGTACCCGCTTTTTCACTTAACTTCAGCACACGGGCTGAAGTAACAAAGGCATTCACGCAAAACTACAGCATTTTAGTAGCCGGGCCTAAAGTTCAGATCTAGAGCTGAAGTTTTTTATTTTATAGCTGGCGAACTTCAGCTCTAGTGCTGAAATTTTTCTGTTGTAACTGGAAAACTTCAGCGCTGAAGTTTTTGTCAACCGAAAAACTTCAACTCAAGAGCTAAAGTTTGTCAGTTATAAAATAAAAACTTCAGTTGTAGAACCGAAGTTTTTCTTTTGTAACTGGAAAACTTCAGTTGTAGAGCTGAAGTTTTTGCCTTTGTAACCGGAAAACTACAGCTCTAGAGCTGAAGTTTTTCTTTTGTATTGGAAAACTTCAGCTTTAAAAATATGTTTGTGTGTAGCCTCAATGCTAATCCAGATGAACATTTACTACTGGAAAACAGAGAGGTGAGAAAATATAGGCTTATATTCAAGAGGGAATGGCAAGTGGGAAACAATTTGTTGTCTAGAATATATTCCCGAGTCAAGGCTTAGACTTGTAGGAATCACCAAAATTTTTACACGATCTGAAGGCAAAGACTTAAAATTGAAATAAGAAACTATCAGAACAATTACTTTTAACTTTGGGAGTTCTATGTTCCGTTTGTCAGAAGTTCGTGCCATCTCAATTAGTCTTGAAGAAGATATAGCACCAACAACAGAAGAAGAAGAGGAGAAGGGGAGAAGAAAGGGTAGCTGAAGTTTTTTAAAAAGTGAGTACGAGTGCAAACAGAAAGACAAAGCGATTACAGATTAAAAAGGGGAGCCCAAATAGGGCACCCCTGCAATTTTTACCTTGATGGCAAAGTAGAGGGTATTTGTTCAAAAGGGGACTTTCTTTATGGTTACAAGTTAACATTTTGTTTTTCATTAAAATCCTTTGTCAATACTTTATCTCACCCCTAATTTTGGCTTAAGCTTGTGTGGTTCCATTTTCAAAAATACTCCAGTTATTAAATGGTATAAATCATGTAAAAAATAAAAATAGGAGTAATGCGTTATCCTTTCGTTTCTTTAGTTGATTCTTAGGCAAAAACAAGCATTGGCCTTTTATGGTTTTAAGAACGTATATTTTATATCCTTGTACTACATAAAATAGGGTGTGAGCTTTTGTAGCTTTAGAAACATGCTTTTGCCCCATAAACCAAGCACAAGGCATATGTGGTTGGGAGGAAATATTAGTTGCCACATGTAAGGATAGAACAGAAGTTTAAACTACAGCAGTTGGGCATTTCAAGGAAATGACTGATGCTTATAACACTGCATTTCCTGAGAGGTAGCACATCAAGCAAATGCATCAACAATATGTTCCTCTAGTAACTAAAATAGGGCATAATAAACAGCTACAGTAGAAGAAGAATTACCATTACATGTCGATAATCAGACCTATAGCCCACCTAAAACAATGGAGGCATGCGTTAAGGATCGTTTGGATGCTGCAAGCTATCTAATATTTTGAGCATCACTCTTCGCTGTGTTTAAATCTATACATTTAGAATCTTGATACTGTTAGAATGATTAATGAAAAGGACCAATGATCTTTATTTTCTCTTTCCCTTGGCCTTTCCTTCACTTATACTTGCATTACAGCCCGAAGATGCTCACCTGGTCAGAGAAATTTTCCATTATGGTTGGTTCTTCGCAAGTCTGAACTTCCTTAACAGATTGAGGAAGCTCAGTGGAAAGCCTGAACAGGTTTTCTTGTTCCTTTGAGATATCTTGAATCTGCAAACCACATCTAGTGCTGTGGAGCTCGTCAGAAACACCAGAGTAGTACTCTGGTTGTCTAAGCTTTTCTTCAATCAGCATTTTGGTTTCAACCTGAGATGTCTCATTTAGATCAAATCTCACTGAGCTTTCAGCTTCACGAGGTATATCCTCCTCCTTGTCATTTACTCGCTGAAGTAAATCGTCTGGAGTTGCAGCAGGGTCAAGATCCCAGCACCCTTCAGGCAAGTTCATTCCTTCACCTTTCAGTAAGCAAGATGGAACCTGATGTGAAAATCGTAACATCTCTCTTCTTCGAATCAATCGAATGGCATCCTTGTTTGTGTTTCTACGGTATACTGTCTTGAACCCATCTAATTTAATCAAAGGAGTAACACAGACACCAAGCTCTTCAGAATAATCATCAAGAACCTCAACCATTTCATACTGGTGCCTTACTTCAGCTGGGGTGGTTGTGTCCCAATCCGGTGACCAATTTCGGTATACAGCCCAAACGTCTCCGCTTTTTGGGTAAATTCTAACACAACCACCCCTTCCAGCTTTCTCCCTACTTAGCAGGTGAGAAAATATGTTCACATGCTCAATAATTTCAGTGTTAAAGGCCCTAAAATTTCCACACGACTTGGTAAAACCAGAATCCAACCAATTTACCAGCCCAAATTCGCTATCTGATTTCGAACTCAGGTAGCTGACATGAACTTTGAAAGGCTTGACAGAGATGATTTCACGGATCAAACAATACAAGCGAGGCATACCATCTTCCTCGTCATATAAAGCCCATATCTGCTTAGGTTTGAAGCAATCCTCCGATCTATCCTTGTCAAAATCATGGAAGTCAGAATCTGGGACTATTATTGTCATTGACCCAATTTTTCTCAGTTCTGACTGATGAACAGCATTTTCCTGTGCGATCATTTTAGGTCTTTCACTTGATTCACCAAACTCAGCATCCGCCTTTCTCTTCTTCTGGGTCTCTGCAACAGGAGCTTCTGAAGCCAACTTGATTTCTTCCAGTTTCTTGCGGATTTCTGCTCTTGCCTTGTCAATTAGTAACCGTCTTGCATCAAATGCAGGAGCAGCTGAAAATCTTCTTATTGAAACTTCAGCGGGAGTAGGAAGCTTAGAATTTTGTTTCAAATTCCCACACCCATTTCCATCAGTCACTTTAACTTCTCCAGCAATTTTTGCAGCCACTTCACCATTACTATAGCCACATGTACCTTCAAGATCAATTTTTATCTTCTTAGCAGGTCTACCAGGCCTGCGGGGTATTTGTTCATTGCACACAGAATACCCGTTAAGAACCACGTTGCTCACCACCTTTTTCATATCTTGCTTCCCCCTGCCTCTTCTTCTGGTGATTTTCCTACCTGCCTGGTTCGAGAAACTGACAGCTGTGGATCCATTTGGATCTAAAACAGCAGCGGAATTTCCAGGGCTGGAGCTCCATTGAAAGGACAAATTAGAGACATGCTCAGAACCATGTCCAGAATGATGTCCTGAGACCCCATTATTTGCAGGATAAACAGATGTTGTTGGGACATATGTAACCCCGCAACCATGGCTTCCATATCCATTTGACCAAGAGCTATAGGGATATGAACCATTAACTGGGGCCAAACCTGTTTCCACAGCAATGAAAACACCACGGCAATTCTTACAGGACAGTCTTTTGTTCAGGTACTTCCTAAGATATTCATACTGAACGTGACAAGAGGTACACACTGTCCAAAATGTATCAAGCCTGTTATGAGAAACTGAAGAATTGGAGCAACTGTCATAGCTTCCAACACCAGAGGCATGCAGAGTAAACAAACTTCTCCTGTGATCGTAAGAGCTTCTTTTGGCACCATCGGACAACACCGTCCATGCTTCAGAAACAAGTCTAAATGCTACATCAGCTCCAACACTTTTGTTCTTATCCGGATGGAGCAACACAGCCATCTTCTTATACTGTTTCTTCAGCTTAGACTTGTCTGCAGTGGGATCTAAACCCAGTATTGCATAGAAATCAAATTCCCCATTAACCTTCGTCTCTGCAGCACTATGCACTCCAAATGTTGTTACCATTTGCGATATTCCTTCCAAATGGGGGTACATCATCTGAGCTTTTAAAGCATAATGTTTTGCACCCACAAAGTCTTTCTCCGCAAATTTCCTTTCAGCATTTGCTTTAGCTTTTAGTGCTTCCTCCATGTTCGGTTCCATCTAAAAAGCAAGAATTTCAGCTCAATTTCCCCACCAAATTTCTGGAAGCTCACAGAATTTTACAACCGAAATCCATTTCGGGGAAAAAACATGCTTACAGGGCCTGCAATTAAACAAGAAGTACTTTAACATACAATTCATTATTTCTACCTTTAAAAATGATCCACTAATCGACCTTTAACAGTACTCAACATTTCAGTAAATATCCTAAATTTAAAAGAATGACTCACAAAACCAACAAATCTTAACCCATCCATTATATGGGGAAATGCAAATCCAGGCTATGAACAATATCGGTTCAAGTTCAAAATTCTACCACAGCCCATTTGATTTACTGAGTCCAAACTCTATTACTTATTTAGTGGATCTTTTTGACTCATATACACAAGATTCGAGCAAAGGCAAATGCAGCATATTAACAATGGGTTTAACTATACCCAGTACTTTGAGCAGGGAGAATAAATTTATGTGTTAAAAGTCACTAAAATTGCAACAAATAATATGTCTAGACCCATAATTTTAAAAATATAATAGATTCAATTCTAAGAACCTTAGAAGGTTGAACCTAGAGTTCAAATTCTGGATCTGCCACTGTGTTCGAGTCAAAGCTATTTGGATGAACCCGTAAATTCTTAACTACAGATCTAAATCTATATTCAAGCGTACTCCTTACTTCATACGAGAAAGAATAACAGCTCAAGTAAACCGAGTCGGTCAAAATCAAGAGCATCGCTTCCTTCAGCATGTTCAGTTTCAAGTCAAAAATTTTGACTAATTTAGTGGATCTAACCTAGAAATAACACAACAAGATCAAAAAAATTATCAAAAGCAGCAGATCATTTCAGCACAGAACTTAGCTGAAGCAAATGATATAAATTTAAGATACGAATTAAAGTGAACTTACGGAGACTAAATCAGACCAATATATGAAGTGAAGCAACCGTAGATCAGCAAAAAAGCTGCAGATCCCAAAATTTGAAGCGGATCTTGACCGAGTAAAAATCAGGAAATTTAATTAATGTGAAATGACAAACTAAAAAACAAGTACTGAATTAAACTTTTACAAAAATTAAGGTTCAAAACATTTATATGAAAATGTCTTGAGTTTTTTGAGTAGAAGATTGTGGCGGCTGACGGCGGCGTAACGGCGGAAGATACTGCCGGAAATACCAAAGAGTAGAAGAAGTTTTTTATTTTTACTTACTATTGCAACTAAACTGCAACAATACACTGTGGGTTGTAGTTAAAAATTAAAATAGAAATAGTAGTACTACTTATAATTTGATAATGAAATGATTACTGAGTAAAAGTTTAGGAGCAGTTAATATTTCTGAAAAGTTAATAGTTCTATTTTTATTTAAAATGTCAAATTAATTTAACTTATTTTTAACTACAGTGTAAAATTGATACTTAATTATTACAGTATATTTTTTATGTACTGCTATAAGATAGGATTTTATCACACATTAAAAAAAAAAAAAACTGTGTATCTTGAATCTAGTCATTTCTTTAAATGAAAATTTTATATAAAACTATGTATACATATTAATTTTTGTACTTTGAATATAGTCATTCTTTTGAAAAAATAATATCCGTAAAAGGAAACCTTGTATGGGATTGGGTTTTGCATTTCTATGTCCCAAATCGAATATTTCTTGTTCAAAATTTTATTTATCACAATATTTTTATAGGAAAAACTAAGATGGAAAATTATTTTTCTTGGGGTGACCTAAACTAAAATGTTTGGTTAAAATAAAGGAAAACTTATATATAAAGGATTCAGAAGACATCTTCACCACTAGCTACACACATTCGGACGGAAATTCTATTAATAGAGCCTACATTAGCTTTTCCAACTTAAATCTCATAACCTTGGATAAGCCCTTAAGCATTCATGAAATTGTTACAGCACAATACTCCTTCAAACCTTACAAGGCACCTGGGTCTAATGGCATGCACCCAATATTCTGCCAACGCCACTGGAATGTTGTAGGACCCTCAGTCATTCAATTATGCAAAGAAGCCTTCTGCCAATCAAGAATCCCTAAGAAAATAAACAAAACCCTACTCTATCTCATTCCCAAATTCAAATACGTAAACAACCTCAATAATTTCAGACCAATAGGTCTTTGTAATACTACGTATAAAATAATCTCCAAAATAATTGTCAACAGAATCAAACCCTTCCTTCCCGAACTAATCAGTCCTTGTCAAGCAAGTTTCTTAAAAGGTAGAAGGGCTTGCAACAACGTAATCATCATCCAAGAACTGGTTAAACAGTTCAAAAGAAAGAAAGGGCGATTTGGCCAATTTATTATCAAAATAAACCTCGAAAAAGCATTTGATAGATTAGAATGGTCCTTTGTCTATAAAGCTTTCATTTTCTTTAAATTCCCCCCAAAAATCACAACCTTGATTATGAGATGCATAACCACTAGTCAAATAGTTGTTTTAGTAAATGGGGGACAAACAGATTACTTTGAACCATCAAGGGGAATCAGACAAAGGGACCCCATATCCCTTTACCTAATCAGACAAAGGGACCCCATATCCCTTTACCTATTCATCCTTACCATGAAACTGCTTTCTGTTTACATTCACATCAAGTTGATATCACCCTTTGGAACCCAATCAAAGTCGGGCCAAAAGGGGCAACACTATCTCACATCGTTTATGCAGATGACTTAATCTTTATGGGCCAAGGAAATAGGAAAACAATCAATTCCATTCACCAATCCCTATCTACCTTCTGCTCACTATCACGTCACAAAATAAACAACAATAAATCAAAAATTCTCTTCTCAGGAAACTGCTCAACAATAATTAAAAAATATGCTTTGAACCTTCTTAACATTAAACAAACCAACCAGTTTGGAAAATACTTGGGCTTCCCCATCACCAACAATAAGACCAAACATTCCGACTCCCAGTTTATAATTGACAATATGAGAAACAAACTCTCAAACTGGAAAAAAAAATTCCGGACTCTGGCAAGACGAGTAACCTTGGAAAAAGCAGCCCTCAATGTTATTCCTAGTCATAATATACAATACCTATCACTCCCAAAAAAGACCTTACACCAAATTAACAAAATCCAACATAATTTTATTTGGGGTACGACATCTATCAAAAAAAAATCCATTATGTCTCATAGGGTGTTGTCACTCACCCAAAAGACCAAGGTGGACTTGGAATTCCAAGGGCAGGACACAAAAATCAAGCCATCTTAGCAAGTCTAACTTGGAGAATGTTCACCAACACATCCACCTTTCGGGCGAATACTCTGATCCAACATAACCAATATAAAAAAAATACCAAAGATACCTCTTTCATTTGGCAAAATCTCATGAAAGGATGGGAAATAATCAACAAAGGTCTTCATTGGGACATTAGTAATGGAAAAACCATAAACTTCTTCTATAGTAATTGGGCCCCAAGTAAAACAAATATACGATTCATCATCCATGGACCGCTAACCAAAGACGACAGCAATCTGACCCTCAACCAAATCTGGGTCAACAACCAATGGGACTGGTCAAAAATTTTATTTGAACTGCCCACCAAAATATTCTCCGACATTACCCCCATCTCCCTCTTAGAAGATGTAGGTGACACACCTCTGTGGATGCCAAACACCAATGGCACCTTTACTACCAACTCTATCTACAAATTACTGTACCACCACACCCCTACTAATACAGATTATAGCTAGATTTAGAATCTACACACCTTAAATAAAATAAAATTCTTCCTCTAGCAATGCTTTAAAAATATATTACACACCAACTCCTATCTTAACCAAATAGGAATCACTAGGGAGAATACCTGCACAATTTGTAAAAGAGCAGAATAATCCATAACTCATATCTTCCTAAACTGCTACATAGCCCAAAATGTCTGGTCTTCAATAGGATTGGACACTAGCAATGTCCCACGAGATAACTCCTCGCTTCTAGCTATGAAAAAATCCAAAACACTGACCAACCAAAGTTTCATAACCTGGGAAAACCTCTTTCCCTTTGAAATTTGGCACATTTGGTTAAATAGAAAGAATAACTGCTTTCATAACCTCTCAAACAGTATAAACCATCATACGGTCATAACACGAGCCATAAAATTTAAGTCTCTAGCAGTCCGCCATAAGGATATAACTCACAAAATCTCGATAAATATTAAATGGTACCCTCCACCACCCCATAAATACAAACTAAACATATATGCCTCCTTTAATAATCACAATATGGGAGAAATTGGAGGCCTAGTTAGAAACAACTATGGAGACTGGATCATAGGTTTCACCAAAAAGATCAAAGAAAATAACCCCACACATGCAGAACCGCAAGCACTTCAAGCAGGCTTGGAACTGGCATATCAAAATGGAATGGGTCCACTGGAGATTGACACTGACTCAACAGATGTGATCAAACTACTCCAACATAATACATCCCCCGCCTATACTAACACAGTCCTACATTGCAAGCACTTGTTGAAGAAAATAGGGAATCCAGTGATCCGGCACAGCTTCCGTAAAGGAAACAAGGTGGCTCACTTTTTGTGTATATGGGGCGCAAAGCAACAAAAAATTACTACAACTACAACCATCATTTTGCAAACACCACCAGCTGCAGTAAAAAAGACAATCCAAGATGACAAAGATGGAGCCTTAACCAATAGAACAGTTTCTAGCAACCTTTGCAATATATTAGCAACACTGGGAAACCTTCCTGTTATTCCTACTACTACTAACAATGATGTAATGCCCCCTTAAACTTTTATGATTGATATATCCTTGTTTCCAAAAAAAAAAAAGAAGTTGTCTACCACGTGGCCTCACCTTATTTGCTCTTTTGTTTAAAGTTTATTGCTAATATAATTATTTGTAGTAGTAAACTTACTTGTGCGCAATTATTTGAGAAAAATGCATCTTTTATATTTTCTTCTCTTTAATTGTTGATTCACATGACTCAAAAAGGATTTTTGTAGAGTAAAAGTAAAGATTCCAAGAGAGGGAAAGAGGCATTGAATACTTTTATTGTTTGTCACACTTTAATTGGAATAATATCTTTCCTTTCTATTTTCCTTTTTCCCTTTTATTTACAAAGCATATATATTTGTAATGCCTTCCTCGGACCCTACATAAATACAAGATATATTTTGGGTATTTAGTTACCCTTTTAATAGGTATAAAGAGCAACACCTAACACACACAAACATACATTAGGAAGGATATAAGCTAAACACGATCGGCCAAGATTAGGAGTGTAATGAGATAGTTAAAATTTGGATTAACCTTTTAAGTGAGTTTTTTGTTTTTAAATAATCAAGTACTTAATTAATAAAATAATAATTATATAGGTGGCGTGATAGAGGAGTTGTCCTGTTGGACAACATTGTTTGAAATAGTAGTAGATACATTACAGGTCAAAGTTTTTCTAATGATAGTAGTTCCAAGGATGTCCGTTCATAGTGCATCATTGACAAATACTGGAGAAACTACCAAAATTCTAGTTTTGTTAAAAAGCTTTTATTTGCTCCTTCCTTAGCTAGTAAATTTGCTAGCTGATTTTGCTCTCTAAAGCTATGGCTGATGGCTGAGTTCCCCAACGGTGTCATCAATGATGTGCATTCACAAAGTTGTCATAAGGAATATGACTATGTTTTAATACTCTAATGATCTATTGCGAGTTGGTGAGCTTTCGCAGGGACACTTTACCCTTCTTAGTGAGCGTAGGTGAATTTCAGACTAATATTGGATAAGTGAATTACAAATGTAGTGTATAGTATAAAATATATTTATAAAATGATCAAGTATAGAAGTGACGTGTGGAGCCAAAGACAAAAGACAGTTGAATCCAAAGGCGACGATACCATCTATTACCTGAGAGAGTAATACTCACAAAAGTGAAATAAATGTCCACCACCCTGTAGCACTAAGAGAATAATATTCTATAGCATTAAGTACACGATCTTTTACAAAAAATATAACATCCATTGCCTAGCATTATTCTTTCTTCAATAGCCCTCATAATTGACACTTATTAAAGAGGGGTTTGATCCTAGGATTTTGTTCCCTAGGTACAACTATAAATAGTGAGCTTTATTATTATTGCAATGGACGAATTTTCTGGTAAATGCATGATATATTCTATTTAAAGCTCAATACAATTTTATCTTCTTATTTATTGATATCATTTCTATTGTGCCCGGAAGCCCTGCTCCCGAAATCACCATTTTTCCTATTTTATCTCAATCTCAATGCTAAATATCATATCTATTATTTCATTATCAAATTAATTCACTTGTCTATAAACCACGTATAGCTTCAACTGTACCATTTTAAGGGTAAACAGTTTAGCACCCACCGCGAGGCTTAGATAATTATGTAATTAAGTTGGTCCTTACCTCTTTTACTAACGTATTTGATTATTTATTTTTAGCAAAAAATTATAAAAAATGGCAGATAATGGTGTTTACAACACACACAACCTTGAGGCTAAATGAAAATCAGCTCCAACATGAGGATTTGATTAGTGACACATGCAGTGAGGGGAACAAGGCTACTCTGATCCACGTCAGACGATACCTGCGACATGTTCGAGAGGCAGTTCCTAATGATGCTGAGGAAGACCACATCGTCGAAGTGGTAAGGGTGTTGCAGGAGAAATGGAAGGCCATTTTGTTCATCTCACACAAAATGATAAGGTTATGACGAAACTGAAATAGGCATTATCGATTTCTTCCAATAACGCGAATGGATAAGGTGCGGTTTCTTTCAATGCTCTCGCAAATCAAACAATGTAAAGGCTCGATAACAACACCCCAATGGGAGAGGTCAGCTTCAGTAAGGCGGGGAAAGGGTTCCAGTCACAACAACGAGAGCGATCCCTTCAAAAACAAACTGTCACGATCCAAACCTCGGTCGTGATGGCGCCCAACACGTTGCTAGGCAAGCCCGACCATAATTTCCAAATAACCAACCAATTTATTAATTAATACTGATTTATTGAAGTTAATAGCTTAACTCATAAAAGAAACAACAAGTGCGGAAAGGAATTACATGAAATACAGCCTAACAATCTTGGTGTCACAAGTCTGAGCCTCTAACAGATGGAAAATATCCTATACAATCCAAGTCTAGGCAGAATAGTAAAAGACATAATGATAGGGAGGGGAGAGATCGGGTCCTGCGAACGCCGGCAGCTACCTCGATGTCTCCTCGGAATAACAGAAATATAACAGCTGCGGGTAACTCAACTGCCCTCCTGAATACCTGTATGTGCACATAAAGTGCAGGGAGTGGGGTGAGTATCTTTCAACTCAGTGATTAACAATAATAAGTAATAACTGAAAGAAAGAACACCCGTACTATCACTAAATAGTTCAAAGAATATCCATATAAGTAAGTCATCTCTACAATGATAAGTCCAGTTCCAGTCCACAACTGTCTCACAATGATCCCACACGGACCAAGTCCTGGTGCGGTGTGCAGCCCGATCCTCACTCATACTGTTGCGGCGTGCAGCTCGATCCAATATATATATATAATGTTACGGCGTGTAGCCCGATCCAATATATATAGCGGTGCGGCATGCGGCCCGATCTAATATATAGATATACTGCTGCAGTACACAGCCCGATCCAATATATATTGTGTGCTCACTGGGGTGTGTGCAGACTCCAGAGGGGCTCCTTCAGCCCAAGCGCTATGATATTGTGGCGTGCAGTCCGATCCACATATATATCACTGCGGCGTGCAGTCTGATCCAATATAAGTATATGTATATACTATTGTGGCTTGCAGCCCGATCCAGTATATATATTAATACCTCACAATAGGTCCTCGACCCTATATTAGTCAATAAAGACTTGGCCTCTCTGGCCCACTCAGCTAGAACAGGGTATTCAACCCCAGGTAGTCTCACTCAGAGTACATATCTAGTACTTTTTCATGACATGCTATACAGCTATGAATACGGCTAAGTGTATGTGTCCACATGTTATAAGGGTCACTTAGCTCTACAAGCTTCCCTAATACTCTACAGATCGGCACAAGGCCCCAAACACGGCTATTAGCCTAGATACACAGATATAAGCCCAGTCTCAGACATTATACACAGTAAACTATCAATCGGGAAGGACCATGTCCAAATCCCTAGTCACAATACCACCACGCTCGTCACATGACACGTTTTCCATCTCAGCATAGCACTGTATAGTGCAAATACGGGGTTTCAAACCTTCAGTACATTATTTATTACCACCACTCACCTTGAATCGGCAAAAGTCCTAGCTCGCCTTGCGCTTGCCTTGAAATCAACCTCCTCGAATGCCAAATCTGATCAAAATCATTAAGAATACATCAAAATAGGCTAAATGAACACAACCCAATCGAAATATCTCAAATTACACCAAAACCCACGAAGTTGCCAAAAGTTGACTCTCGATACGCTTCTTGAAAAATTACAGAAGTTACATTTTCAGAATTCTTATCCCAACACGAGTCCATACATATAAAGTTTATCAAAATCGGACTCCGTTTGCCCATTCAAATCAATGATTTTTAATAACCCAGGCTTAGAGCAAAAACTTCCATTAATACACCTGCATACCTCCATTTTCAAGTGTTAATTCCATAATTTATCAATGCAAAATCATAAATTGAGTCCATAGTTGTTTACCTGAAGAATCCTCTCGATTTTATTCTCAAAATCGCCCAAGTCGTCTCTTAGAACAAAGCCCTAAATATGTTATAATTTCTGAAGTTCGACACTTCTGTTTTCTATATCACTGACGCGTTTTCCGCTTCTGCGGTCTTGGAGTTGCACCTGCGAGTTCGCTTCTGCGTCCATTTTGTTGCTTTTGCGACATTACACTTAAGGATGAGGACCGCTTTTGCGGTCCACTTCTCGCACCTGCGAGACCGCACCTGCAAAACCTCTTCCGCTTCTGCGGCTTTCCCCCAAATGGCCTCGACCGCTTCTGCACACCTGGGATCGCTTCTGCGAGCCCGCACCTGCGATGGACCTTCCGCTTCTGCGGAGTTTTTCTTGGGCAGCCCAGTCTGGTCATTCGACCTCCTGGTCACTTTTGCGGTTCCCCATCCGCGGAAGCGAAAATCCCTGCTGCAATACACCAGCAGTCCAAAAACTCCAAATTTTCTTCTGTAGACCCTCTGAAAACATCCCGAGGCCCCCGGGACCTCAACCAAAAATACAAATCCACTCTAAATCATCACACGAACTTGTTCCAACCATAAAAACACGCCCTCAAACACACGAATCATCAAATTAAGGCCGGTTCAATTTTAAGATTCAACCAAAACTTCAGAAACCTACATTCTATGAAAACCCCGACCAAACGATGTCCGAATGACCTGAAAATTTGCAGACATATCCAAAATCACCTAACAAAGCTACTGCAACTATCAGAATTCCATTCTGACTCCCGGATCAAAATATCACCTATCGATCAGATTCCGTCAAAATTCCAACTTAGCCAATTCAAGCCTATTTCTACACCGGACCTCCAAATTCAATTTCGATCACTCTCCTATCCAAAAATGACCTCCCAAAGCTAGCCAAATCATCGGAATTCGATTATAAGCTCTCTAACTCACAAGTTAACATTCAGTTGACTTTTCCCAACTATTCCATCTTCTAAGAGACTATTTGTCTCATTTCCAACCAAACTCGATCCGAATTGACTCAAACTCACCAAACACACATATTGAAATATGAACAAGGATATAACATGGAAAACGGGGTGGTAACTCACATGATGACGGGCCGGGTCATCACATTCTCCCAACTTAAGCAAATGCTCGTCCTCGAGCGGGGCAAGAAACATACCTGGAGTGAAATGCGCGGATTTGGTCAGCCGATCAATAATCACCCACACTAAATTAAACTACCTCAAAGTCCGAGGGAGCCCAATCACAAAATCCATGGTAATCCACTCCCATTTCCACTCAGGAATAACCATACGCTGAAGAACACCGCCCGGTCTCTGATGCTCATACTTGACCTGCTGGCAGTTGAGACTTCTGGCCACATAACTAACAATATCCTTCTTCATCTTCCTCCACCAGTAATACTGTCTCAAGTCCTGGTACATCTCCGCGGCACCCGGATGAATGGAGGAGCGCGAGCAGTGAGCCTCCTCTAATATCAACTCTCGAAGGCCATCTACATTGGGCACACAGATACGGCCTTGCATCCTCAGAACACTATCACTATCAATGGTCACATCTCTGGCATCATCGTGTAGAACTCTATCCATAAGGACAAGCAAATGGGGATCATCATACTGACGCTCTCTGATACGATCATCTAAAGAAAACCGAGAAACAACACAAGCCAACAATCGGCTCGGCTCAGAAACATCCAATCTCACTAGCTGGTTGGCCAAAGCCTGCACATCATATGCAAAGGGCCTCTCCCCAACTAGAATATTAGCTAAGCTGCCCATACTAACCGCCTTTCGGCTCAAAGCATCGGCCACATCATTGGCTTTCCCCGGATGATACAATATAGTGATGTCATAATCCTTAAGCAACTCCAGCCACCTCCGCTGTCTCAAATTAAGGTCCTTCTGTTTGAACAAATGCTGAAGGTTGTGATGATCGGTATACACCTCACAAGACACACCATACAGGTAATGTCTCCAAATCTTCAGAGTGTGAACTATGGCTGCTAGCTCCAAATCATATACAAGGTAGTTCTTCTCATGGGGCTTCAACTGGCGAGAAGCATAAGCAATGATTCTACCCTCCTGCATCAATACACAACCAATGCCAACTCTTGAGGCATCACAATACACAGTATAAGAATCTGAAGCTGACCGCAATATCAAGACCAGCGTCATGGTCAATGCTATCTTGAGCTTCTGAAATCTCTCCTTACTCTCCTCGGACCACCCAAATGGAGCACCTTCTGAGTCAACCTAGTCAAGGGTAAAGCAATAGAAGAGAATCCTTGAACAAATCGGCGATAATACCCTACTAATCCCAGGAAACTATGAATCTCCGTAGCTGAGGTCGGTCTAGGCCAAATCTGCAACGCGTCTATCTTCTTCGGATCCACCTGAATACCATCACTGGACACCACGTGCCCCAAGAATGCCATGGACTTGAGCAAGAACTCACACTTGGAGAACTTGGCATACAACTTCTCCTCCCGCAACCTCTTTAATACAACTTTAAGATGCTGGGCATGCTCCTCCTAGCGACGGGAGTACACCAGGATATCATCTATGAACACGATCACAAAGGAGTCCAAATATGGCCGGAATACACTATTTATCAGATGCATGAACGCGGCTGGGGCATTGGTCAGCCCAAAAGACATCACAAGAAATTTATAGTGCCCATACCTCGTCTTGAAGGTTGTCTTCATAATATCAGACTCTCTAATCTTCAGCTAGTGATAGCCTGAACGAAAATCAATCTTCGAGAATACCCTAGCTCCCTGGAGCTTATCAAATAAATCATCAATGCGAGGCAGAGGATACTTGTTCTTCACTGTTACTTTGTTCAGCTGCCTATAGTCAATACACATCCTCATTGAGCCATCTTCTTCTTAATAAACAATACTGGTACACCCCACGACGACACACTCGGCCGAATGAACCCCTTATCTAGGAGCTCTTGGAGCTGCTCCTTCAATTCTTTCAGCTCAGCTGGTGCCATACGATAAGGAGGTATAGAAATAGGCTGAGTGCCTGGCACCAAATCAATCCCAAAATCAATGTCCCTGTCCAGCGACATGCCCGACAGGTGTGAGGGGAATACATCAGGAAAGTCCCGCATAATGGGAACATGAATACTGGGAGTCTCAGCTCCGACATCCTGCATAAATGCCAAATAGGAAAGACATCCCTTCCCAACCATCCGGTTGGCCTTGAGGAAAGATATTACCCTGCTGGGTACATAGTCAGTCATGCCTCGCCACTCGATCCTCTGAATGCCCGGCATAACCAAAGTGATTGTCTTGGCATGACAGTCTAGAATAGCGTGACACGGAGATAGCCAATCCATGCCCAAGATAACATCAAAATTAATCATGATCAGAAGCAACAGGTCTACTCGTGTCTCTAGACCCCTAACAGTGACTAGACAAGACCGGTACACATGGTACACAACAATGGCATCACCCATCGAGGTAGATACATGCACAGGAAACGCAAGACACCCTTGGGTCGTGCCCAAATGAGGAGCAAAATATGTAGATGCATAAGAATAATGTAACGACCCAACCGGTCGTTTTGAGATACGGCGCGTCATTCAGCAGTTTGAGGCCATGAGCAACTTCATCTCAAGTATATTGACTTGTGTGTATGGTCATAATTAAAATTCAAGAAGTTTGGAGTCAAATTTAAATAAAAATTCTCATTTCCAAAGCTTAAAATTGAAGAAATGAACTAGGATTGAAATTTTGAGTATACGACCTCGAAAGAGATTTGAAGGTTCCAACAGGTTCATATGATGATTTCGGACTTGGGCGTATGCCTGGATCGGGTTTTGGATAACCCGGGAGCGTTTTGGCGCATATTATGGAAGATAACATTTTAGAAGAAATTGCATCAATTTGGCTTAAAATGCATTTTAGTGTTATTGATGTCCGTTTGGGATTCCGAGACTGGGAGTAGCTCCGTATGGTTATTCTGGATTTGGGAGCGCGATCGGAAGTGAATTCGGAGGTTCGTGGGTCATTTTGGAGTCGTTTGGCTAAAGATAGAAAATTGAAGGTTTTTGAGAAAATTTGACCGGAAGTGGAAATTTTAATATCGGACTCAAAATGCAAATCTTATGGTTCGGATAGCTTCGTTAGGTGATTTGGGACTTAGGAGTGTGTCCGGAATATTTGTGTGATGATCGGTGTAGAATTAAGCTTGAATTGGCAAAGTTAGTATTTTGGCGAATTTCGGTTGATAGGTGAGATTTTGATCTGAGGGTCAGAATGGAATTCCAAAAGTTTCTATAGCTTCGATATATCATTTTGGACGTGTGTGCAAAATTTGAAGTCAATCGGATGCGATTTGATAGGTTTCGACATCGGAAATAGAAGTTGGAAACTTCAAAGTTCATAAAGTTTGAATCGGGGTGAATTCTTGGTTTTGGAGTTGTTTAATGTGGTTTGAGGCCTCGAGCAAGTCCGTAATGTGTTTTGGGGTTGGTTGGTATGATTGATTGGGGTCCCGGGGGCCTCGGGTGTGTTTCGAGTTGTGATCACGCTCTTATTTGATGTTTCAACCTTTGCTTCTTTGAACATAAAGGGGTACCATATTAGGTAAATGTTCTCCAAATTCAGTTCTGTTTGAACCATTAGATCCGTATCGTAATTTCGGAGCCATAGCAAAAAGAATCGTCGAATTTGGACATCGTATGAGGAAGTTATGCTCATTTCCGTGCCGAGGAAAAGTGCTGGTGTCTGTCAGAACCGCAGAAGCGGAATTTGACCGCGGATGCGGAACCGCAAATGCGGAAATAGAACCTCAAAAGCGGTCCCGCCTATGCGAAAATTATCCGCAAAAGCGAAAATAGGCATGGTTAGTGTTTAAAACCGAGAAGTTTAGTATTTTGGGCATATCTTGAGTTCTAGAGCTCCGATTGAGGTGATTTTTGCGGTGTTGTTCTCGTCTCATCAAGGAGGTAAATATAAGAACTTTATTTTGATGTTTCTCCATGATTATTTCACTGTTAACGGAGGATTAATGGAGGGTTTGAGCCCTAGGCCTAAATTTTAGGAAATCTTTGATTTGAATGGGCAAACGGAGTTCGATTTTGATAAATTTTATATGCACGGACTCGTGTTGAGATAAGGAACCTGAATACATAACTTTCGTAATTTTTCGAGAAGCGTACCAAAAGTCAGGTTTTGGCAACTTGTGGGTTTTGGTGTATTTTGAATTGTTTTGGTTGGGTAATGCCCAATTGGCCTATTTTGATGTGATTCTATTAATTTTTATCAGATACTACACCTGTGGAGGCCGACATTCGCGGCAAGAGAGTTGTCTCTTAGCGGTTTTGTACCGGAGTCGAGGTAAGTGGCTTGTCTAACCTCGTGTGGGGAACTTTCACCCCTAGGATATTATGTGATAGTATAAATGCCTTGTATGCGAGGTGACGGGCGTGTACATGTGCTGGTTGTTGTAACACACACCATACTTGAATTGTCCGATTAGTGATATTCCTGCTCTTAGGTGATAAAAGCGTTACTTTACCCGGTATTAGTTAGAAAAGCATGATTAGCTAGGATTCAACATGTTTAATTGCCTAGTTGACTTACTTGAACTTCTTGATAAATAGTTGGCACTAGCTTCGGCGAAGTTGTAATTAAACATATTATACTCTCCCTGTGTGTTTTCTTGATTTGATGTGTTGGTGGACTGCGGGTGCAATTCCCGGAGATCCCAGGGCTGTGGGTTCGATTCCCAGAGACCCAAAGTGATATTTGTAGGGACTGCGGGTTCGATTCCCGAGATCCTGAGTTATTGGTAGGGACTACGGGTTCGATTCCCGAGATCCTGAGTTATTTGTAGGGACTGCGGGTTCGATTCCCGAGATCCTGAGTTATTGGTAGGGACTGCGGGTTCGATTCCCGAGATCCTGAGTTATTTGTAGGGACTACGGGTTCGATTCCCGAGATCCTGAGTTATTGGTAGAGACTGCGGTTTCGATTCCCGGAGATCCTGAGCTATTGAGATATTATTGAGACATGGGATGCGGGTTCGATTCCCGGAGACCCAGGGGTACTGTTAATGGGACTGTGGGTTCAATTCCCACAGGTCATGGACTTATTAATTGAGTTTGTTATTTGTTGTTAGTTAATCGTAGACGGTTGCGGTAATCATTTTATTGTTGTCATTCGGGATTATTATCGTTTAAACTGCTTATTATTGTTATTATCATTTTTGTAATTGTTTTCTCTCAGTAGGGCCCTGACCTTCCTCGTCACTACTCCATCGAGGTTAGGCTTGGCACTTACTGAGTACCGCTGTGGTGTACTCATGCTACTCTTCTGCACACTTTTGTTGTGCAGATCCAGGTACATCGGGACAGGCTCATACTTGGTGATTCAGCAGCACCTTGGGAGACCTCGAGGTATGATCTGCTACGTCCGCGGATCCGGAGGCCATCCTTCTATTTTGATAGTTCTAGTAGATGTTTTTCCTTCATCTCGTTGTTTAGATACTCTTTACACATAGAGCCACAGTTGTATTTCTCTTAGTCTGTGTTACCCGTGGGATTCCGGGTCTTGGTGGTGTTTATACAGTGTGTTTGATGGGTGTATGTGCCAAGTGGCATAGATTACATTCTTATTTATATTGTTTTCCGCTATTTCTTATTTAATGTTCATAAACTTGTATATTCCGCAATGTGTTAGGCTTACCTAGTCATAGGGACTGGGTGCCGTCATGACATGTTCAGGATTGGTGAACTAGGGTCGTGACAAGTTGGTATCAGAGCTCTAGGTTCATAGGAGTCACGGGACACAGACCGGTTACTTAGATTCTCGTTGATCGATACGGAGACGTCTGTATTTATTTACGAGGGGCTATGTAACTGTTTAGGAAACTCTTTAATTCTTTGAATTCCTTATCGTGCGCCATTTTTTTTCAGTTGGAGCCTATGTTATACGTTCTTTTGCATCCACTCGTGTATTGAAAGTTGTGTGCTCGGTATCGAGTATGCGCCGACGGTTCATGATGCTGCAGAGGGACTTCAAGGGAGTCAATAATTTACTCAACCATTGTTACAGTGTGTCATCCATATCGATAATGCAAGAGAATTGAGAAATCTTCAATTGTGCACATGAGGGTGCACTAGGTTCTGACATTCGGTTGATAAGTACGGTCTTGAGAAGGTTTACTTAACTGCCTAATCGTCACAATAAAGGTAGAATCACAAGGTGGATGTAGATCTAAAGATAGTTAGTGGTAATAAAGACTATATGGTTCATATAAGATATCTATTTAGCGAAGAATTCAGCCAGCAGAGATACTGGGGGAAATAAGTTTAACTGTCTTAAGAAGGACATGTACCAAACCAATGTCTTGGGTTGTCTTATGATGAAGATGTACATATGATAAAGGCTATTGTCGTGGATTAGCAAAATCTATCTTTAAGGGTCCATGCTAAGTGAAAGGATTTCACTATCAACGATCTAATTATGGGTCATGTGTCATATCAGATTTGGCCTGCGATATATTTAGGTGCTATTCAAAAAAAAAGTTCTTGAAAACTTGCGGATGGGCAAGAGTTGAGGCTCATATGGTATGATGTTGAGACTTTGGATGTTCCTGTGTCCCTAATAAACTCTACATTTTTTTTATCAGCAAGGAAATATTCGACAAGGGCTACATGGTGCTTCGTAGGTGTGTGAGAATCATAGTATGTTTTAAGGTGTCGTTGGTAGAGAATGCTCGGTGCATGGAGCGGGGTAATGTTTGGTTATATCGGAATGAGGTCATACCCTATGGGGTCAGAGTGCTAATAGGGCACAAGTGATTATGTTCGTAGGTTCAAGTGAATTGCAGTTGAATAAGAGTAGATGACTTGAGTGAATGTTTCTAATGTGCTCGAGAGTCGTGTAATAGTAGCTTTGAGCTAGTGGGAGAGTCTCACCGCTTATGATTTGGGTCGCATGGCTAATTACCTGCGTAAATTTTGGATACTAGCGTATTAATGGGTTATTGCAGCCACGGGAAAAGGACCATGTGTGGTAATTTGAGTATATGTATTGTTGAATGAATGTTATGTTTAGCCTTACTGGCTCATGTTCAAACTTGAGGGAAAATTCATGATTTATGCCTCGTATAGGTGCGGGCTTCGCGGGAAGTGATTCCGCTGGGTGCTTTATCGAGAGGGTATTCATATGTTATAAAGAAATTCAGTAGAGTTGGTTGCGTACTGGGGCAAGTTAGAACCGGATGGTTCTCGATAGCGGTCCTAGTGAATTCAAGAGGTAAAGTGTGGTGCCTGATAATTCTGAGTCTATAAGTACAGTTAAGGCTCAAGCTTTTGAAGCAACTTATGAAGAAAGGCAAAAAACGATCTATGATGTTTTGACTTATGGTGTAGTATTTGAGAGACATGAAATGGTCGTCGTTCTTGAGATAGCATGGCCTCATGATTTAAGGTCACTCGGGGTAAGTGCGGTTGGAATAAGTTAGGTATTGAAGGAAGATATTAACATTTCTAAGGTAATCAAGGATAACCCGGAAGGAAGTAGATTGATCAGCAATAGTTGAGTTGGCGTATTGGTGTCAATGATCGGTTCATGCAACGTGATCGAATTATGCATGTGATTTGTAGCGGTACATTTGAGACTTGTCGGCCGCGGTGATTGATGTCATTCTAAAGTATTCGTCTGTTACGGGCTTGTTATGAGTAGGCAAATCTCGGGAAGGGTTATGGTGGCTTGGACCACTACTTAGATATTGGCATATTCGATGGCTATGAGAATTCGCCGTATGTTGTTATAGCTCTCCTGTAGTGAGTTAAATGGAAGGTCTTATGTGATGAAGTATTAGCCTATCGTCAGTTCTAGAGCTATGATGGAAATTGTGTGTATCGTATATCGGCACGTGGGGTGCAGTGAGTAGTATGAAATTTGAAGTAAGGACCAAGGTCACAGTTTGGTCAATAAATGTGATATAAAGAGCTCGGATGAGCAGGAAAGGAGTTTCAGTGTTTTGAGTAAGATGGGTATTAACATCGGTATCATTTGAGGTCGGTGTCCTGTGAGAAAGGCTTTGCATCCCGGTTAGGGACTCCTGATCGCTTTTCAGTGTTAGTGCAGCCGGTGGGTTGAATGTGCAGGCCCGTTTAATTATTCGAAAGATAGTGGGAGCTTGACCCACACGAAGATTGTATAGGTGTGACTTGTAGTCACTTGATTGGTTAGAAATTTAAACCAAGTATGAGGATTTTGGTGATATCATTCAATTGAGAATTTATGTTGGAGGGCACTCTGCTTATTGGGTTATAGACCTGTGAAATATTATTGACTTAGCTTGGCACGACCGGGATAGACTTAAGGTCGGTGGATAAATTTAAATGTGGAAGTGAGCCTTGCATCAGGCCGGTTGTGTTTCTTCCAGCAATGCGCCATTTGTGGAGGGATAGTAGCGATCTTATTTCGCGGTGTAAAGATATATTGCGCCGTATGAGTTGTGAGACGGCCTGGTAAGTCCCTTATGTGTTGAGGTTCTGCTCAGCGGTGATGTTATATGAGCATGATGGCTCTTGAGACTCAGATCTTATACCGCACATCAGTTGTGCTTGAGTTTGTAGCATATAGCGCTATATGTTTCCTTGTGTCTGATATCATGCACCTTAGTGTGCTTATGATCGATATTCAGCATTTTGATGTGATGAGATATTCTGCTCGACGTATGGCTCCTTGTGTGAGTTTTATACGGGGATCGGGTGGCACGCCGCCATGGTTATATTGTTTGGATCGGGTGGCACGTCGCCATGTTTATATTGTTTGGATCGGGTGGCACGCCGCCAGTGTGATGTTTATTTCAGTGTCCATAATTGATTTTATGTGTTCTGTTTCCTATTTTTCTGAGGAAGTCCATGTTAGTGTGAGAGTTGAATAGTTCTCTCTAGTGTTCGCCTTCCTTTTGTATTACATACGAATTAGTAGCCTACTGACACATTGTGTCATCTTGTAGGACTTTTGATTATGTCTGAGGTGGCTTATCGCCTGAGCAGTTCGTACTAGGTGAGATGAGGTTATGGGATTTGGGGTCAGTGCAAACTGATTATATGAAGTATATTATAGAGGAAAATAACATTCTCTGGTTTAGGACAAGGTAATGGATCTTGTTAGAAGTATAGACTGAATGATTTGTTGACTTGGCAACTAAATATGAATTCCTGCACATCTCTTCCATCGTATCGGTGTTGTAAAAGCTAGAGCAAGACCAATGTAGGTCATGAGATGCAATGAGAGCATCAGATTTGTGGAAATTCGACTATTATATTTAAAGAATATTATTGTGGTCCCATGAGTAAAGTGATGCAAAGTGTGACTTCAGCAAATTTATGCAGTCATGTATGGGTACAGCGTGTGAAGAATGATATTGTGGTCGTATGATGGAAACATGCTAGGCAGGAAATTCCGGATGTTGGAATTGGGTCTAATGGCTTATTTACTCGAATAAAGGAGTATATCTATAGAGTTATCGAGCTAATGTGCTCAAATGAGTTGTGGAAGCACATGAAGTTGCATGAGATGTTAAACCAGTGATTTTAGACTACTTCAGTGTAGTTCTCAGCACATTCGAGGACGAACGTATGTTTAAGTGGGGGAGATTGTAACGACCCAACCGGTCGTTTTGAGATACGGCGTGTCATTCAGCAGTTTAAGGCCATGAGAAACTTCATCTCAAGTGTATTGACTTGTGTGTATGGTCAGAATTAAAATTCAAGAAGTTTGGAGTCAAATTTAAATGAAAATTCTCATTTCCAAAGCTTAAAATTGAAGAAATGAACTAGGATTGAAATTTTGAGTATACGACCTCGGAAGAGATTTGAAGGTTCCAACAGGTTCATATGATGATTTCGGACTTGGGCGTATGCCTGGATCGGGTTTTGGATAACCCGGGAGCATTTTGGCGCATATTATGGAAGATAGCATTTTAGAAGAAATTGCATCAATTTGGCTTAAAATGCATTTTAGTGTTATTGATGTCCGTTTGGGATTCCGAGACTTGGGAGTAGCTCCGTATGGTTATTCCGGATTTGGGAGCGCGATCGGAAGTGAATTCGGAGGTCCGTGGGTCATTTTGGAGTCGTTTGGCTAAAGATAGAAAATTGAAGGTTTTTGAGAAAATTTGACCGGAAGTGGAAATTTTGATATCGGACTCAAAATGCAAATCTTATGGTTCGGATAGCTTCGTTAGGTGATTTGGGACTTAGGAGTGTGTCCGGAATATTTTTGTGATGATCGGTGTAGAATTAAGCTTGAATTGGCAAAGTTAGTATTTTGGCGAATTTCGGTTGATAGGTGAGATTTTGATCCGAGGGTCAAAATGGAATTCCGAAAGTTTCTGTAGCTTCGATATATCATTTTGGACGTGTGTGCAAAATTTGAAGTCAATCGGATGCGATTTGATAGGTTTCGACATCGGAAATAGAAGTTGGAAACTTCAAAGTTCATAAAGTTTGAATCGGGGTGTAATTCTTGGTTTTAGAGTTGTTTAATGTGGTTTGAGGCCTCGAGCAAGTCCGTAATGTATTTTGGGGTTGGTTGGTATGATTGATTGGGGTATCGGGGGCCTCAGGTGTGTTTCGGGTTGTGATCACGCTCTTATTTGATGTTTCAACCTTTGCTTCTTTGAACATAAAGGGGTACCATATTAGGTAACTGTTCTCCAAATTCAGTTTTGTTTGAACCATTAGATCCGTATCGTAATTTCGGAGCCACAGCAAAAAGAATCGTCGAATTTGGACATCGTATGAGGAAGTTATGCTCATTTCCGTGCCGAGGAAAAGTGCTGGTGTCTGTCAGAACCGCAGAAGCGGAATTTGACCGCGGATGCGGAACAGCAAAAGCGGAAATAGAACCGCAAAAGCGGTCCCGCCTATGCGAAAATTATCCGCAAAAGCGAAAATAGGCCTGGTTAGTGTTTAAAACCGAGAAGTTTAGTATTTTGGGCATATCTTGAGTTCTAGAGCTCCGATTGAGGTGATTTTCACGGTGTTGTTCTCGTCTCATCAAGGAGGTAAATATAAGAACTTTATTTTGATGTTTCTCCATGATTATTTCACTGTTAATGGAGGATTAATGGAGGGTTTGAGCCCTAGGCCTAAATTTTAGGAAATCTTTGATTTGAATGGGCAAACGGAGTTCGATTTTGATAAATTTTATATGCAAGGACTCGTGTTGAGATAAGGAACCTGAATACATAACTTTCGTAATTTTTCGAGAAGCGTACCGAAAGTGGGGTTTTGGCAACTTGTGGGTTTTGGTGTATTTTGAATTGTTTTGGTTGGGTAATGCCCAATTGGCCTATTTTGATATGATTCTATTAATTTTTATCAGATACTATGCCTGTGGAGGTCGACATTCACGGCAAGAGAGTTGTCTCTTAGCGGTTTTGTACCGGAGTCGAGGTAAGTGGCTTGTCTAACCTCGTGTGGGGGAACTTTCACCCATAGGATATTATGTGATAGTTTAAATGCCTTGTACGCGAGGTGACGGGCGTGTACATGCGCTGGTTGTTGTAACACATACCATACTTGAACTGTCCGATTAGTGATATTCCTGCTCTTAGGTGATAAAAGCGTTACTTTACCTGGTATTAGTTAGAAAAGCATGATTAGCTAGGATTCAACATGTTTAATTGCCTAGTTGACTTACTTGAACTTCTTGATAAATAGTTGGCACTAGCTTGGGCGAAGTTGTAATTAAACATATTATACTCTCCCTGTGTGTTTCTTGATTTGATGTGTTGGTGGACTGCGGGTTCAATTCCCGGAGATCCCAAGGCTGTGGGTTCGATTCCCAGACACCCGAAGTGATATTTGTAGGGACTGCGGGTTCGATTCCTGAGATCCTGAGTTATTTGTAGGGACTACGGGTTCGATTCCCGAGATCCCGAGTTATTTGTAGGGACTGCGGGTTCGATTCCCGAGATCCTGAGTTATTTGTAGGGACTGTGGGTTCGATTCCCGTGATCCTGAGTTATTGGTAGGGACTACGGGTTCGATTCCCGAGATCCTGGAGATCCTGAGATTTATTGAGATGTGGAGATCCTGAGATTTACTGAGACATGGGCTGCGGGTTCGATTCCCGGAGACCCAGGGGTACTGTTAATGGGACTGTGGGTTCAATTCCCACAGGTCCTGGACTTATTAATTGAGTTTGTTATTTGTTGTTAGTTAATTGTAGACGGTTGCAGTAATCATTTTATTGTTTTCATTCGGGATTATTATCGTTTAAACTACTTATTATTGTTATTATCATTTTTGTAATTGTTTTCTCTTAGTAGGGCCCTGGCCTTCCTCGTCACTACTCCATCGAGGTTAGGCTTGGCACTTACTGAGTACCGCCGTGGTGTACTCATGCTACTCTTCTGCACACTTTTGTTGTGCAGATCCAGGTACATCAGGACAGGCTCATACTAGGTGATTCAGCAGCACCTTGGGAGACCTCGAGGTATGATCTGCTACGTCCGCGGATCCGGAGGCCATCCTTCTATTTTGATAGTTCTAGTAGATGTTTTTCCTTCATCTCGTTGTTTAGATACTCTTTACACATAGAGCCACGGTTGTATTTCTCTTAGTCTGTGTTACCCGTGGGATTCCGGGTCTTGGTGGTGTTTATACAGTGTGTTTTACGGGTGTATGTGCCAAGCGGCACAGATTACATTCCTACTTATATCGTTTTCTGCTATTTGTTATTTAATGTTCATAAACTTGTATATTCCGCAATGTGTTAGGCTTACCTAGTCGTAGGGACTGGGTGCCGTCATGACATGTTCAGGATTGGTGAACTAGGGTCGTGACAAATAAGTGGAACCAGGATCGAACAAAACTGAGTAATCTCTGTGGCAAACTGAAATAATACATGTAATGACAGCATCAGAAGCGACTGCATCAGAACGGCCCTGAAGAGCATAGCATCTAGCCTGACCACCTAATCGGCTTCCCCTCGAGGGCGACCCCTGGCTGCCTGACCCTCACCCCTAGCAGGCGGGGCGGGTGCTGAAGTTGATGGACCAGAAGATGAGGGATGTCCCCTCTGCTGATATGGCTTGGATACAAGATGGGGACACTCTCTATGGATGTGCCCAAAGCCCCAAACTCTCCTCACTCAAAGCAACTCCCAAGTGCTGGGGGCTGGGACCGATGAGAACCCTTTGCACCAGAGTGTCCAGCAGAAGAACTCGGCCTGGAAGAACCCCGAACAGATGGAGCTCGAGATGAACTCTTAGATGGAACAACACAAAGAGATAGCTGGATCTATTGATAAACCTGATGACCCCAATGTGAAGATGACCCACGATACTTGGGACATGTCGACTGAGGAGGACTTAAATAATGACCTCTACCCTACTCGAACTGACCATAGATCTGAGTGCCACTAGAACTAGCTGATCCTCGAGGCCTCTTGGCCTCCCTCTCCTCTCGCTCCCTGCGATGATCTATCTCTATGTCGCGAGCGATATCAACACCATCCTCAAAAGAGTGACTCAGAACCCTCTCTCGGGTCATCAGAATACGGATAGGATAAATAAGTCCATCAACAAAATGTCTGATCCTCTCCTGATCAGTAGGAGCCAACCACGATGCATATCTGGATAACTCTATGAATCTAACCTCATACTCCGACACTGCCATGTCTCCCTGGCGAAACCACTCAAACTGCCTACGCATCTCTTTCCTCTAAGATTGAGGTATCCACTTCTCCAAGAAAATAGTGGAGAACTCCTGCCATGATAATGGTGCTGCCCCTGCCGGTATATGGTGCTCATAAGCCTCCCACCATGCGAAGGCTGCTCCCTGAAACTGGAAGGGGGTAAAGGATACACTGCTCGACTCCAAAATCCCTACTGTACGGAGCATCCAACGGCACTTGTCCAGAAAACCTTGGGCGTCCTTGCCCGGAGTACCACTAAAAATAGGAGGAGATAATCTATTAAACCTCTCAAGACGACGCTGCTTGTCGTCAAGCATAACTGGGACCTGTCCCCCTAAATCTGAACAGCGGGCTGTATTGGGACCATTGGCTGGACTGGTGGAGCCTCAGGTGTCTGAAGGCCCTGCACTACCTGCTCTAGAGTGCGAGCTGCGGGGATCTGATGACCACCCCCAATCCCGGATGTAGCTGCTACAGTGGAGGCTGAAACTGCCAGAACAGTGCAAACCGTCAATATCTGAGCTAGGGTCTCCTATAGACCCGGAATAACAATGGGCACAGCCGGTGCCTGAACTGGTGCTGCTGGGACCTCAGCAACTGGAGGTTGATCTGGAATAGGAACAACGGGTGGGTCAATTAGCACTGTCTCAGCCGCCCTACCCCTACCACGACCACGGCCGCATCCACGGCCTCTAACAGGTGGCAATAGTGGTCGTCCGCCTTGTCCTGAAGCTTGAGTTCTCGCCATCTGCGAGAGAATAGAATATCAAAGTTCAGTTTTGGATCAACAAAATCGTAGGACAAGAATTTGAAGTTTTCCTAAAAGATTCTACAGCCTCCCGAGGATAAGTACAAACGTCTTCGTACCGATCCGCGAGACTCTACTAAACCGGCTCATGACTCACGAGACCTGCCTAGTCTTTGATACCAACTTGTCATGGCCCAAACCCCGGTCGTGATGGTGCCCAACACATTGCTAGGCAAGCCCGACCATAATTTCCAAATAACCAACCCATTTATTAATTAATACTGATTCATTGAAGTTAATAGCTTAATTCATAAAAGAAACAACAAGTGCGGAAAGGAATTACATGAAATACAGCCCAACAATCTCTGTGTCACAAGTTTGAGCCTCTAACAGATGGAAAATATCCTATACAATCCAAGTCTAGCAGAATAGTAAAAGACATAATGATAGGGAGGGGAGAGATCGGGTCCTACGAACGCCGGCAGCTACCTCGATGTCTCCTTAGAATAACAAAAAAGTAGCAGTTGCGGATAGCTCAACTGCCCTCCTGAACACTTGTATCTGCACATAAAGTGCAGGGAGTGGGGTGAGTATATTTCAACACAATGAGTAACAATAATAAGTAATAACTGAAAGTAAGAACACATGTACTATCACTAAACAGTTCTAAAAATAACCATACAAGTAAGTCATCTCTACAATGATAAGTCCAGTTCCGGTCCACTACTACATCGCAATGATCCAACACTGATCTAGTCCTGCTGCAGCGGGCAGCCCGCTCCTCACTCATACTGCTGCAGCGTGTAGCCCGATCCAATATATATGTATCTATATAATGATGCGGCGTGCAGCCTAATCCAATATATATAGCGCTGTGGTGTGCAGTGCAGCCCGATCTAATATATATAGCGCTGAGGCATGCGGCCCGATCCAATATATAGATATACTACTGCGGCGCGCAACCCGATCCAATATATATAGTGCACTCACTGTGGGTGTGTGCAGACTCTAGAGGGGCTCCTTCAGCCCAAGTGCTATGATAATGCGGCGTGCAGGTCCGATCCATATATATATATATATATATATATATATATATATATATATATATATATATATATATATATATATGCATACAATTATCCCCGTGCAGTCCGATCCAATATAAGTATATGTATATACTGCTGCGGCGTGCAACCCGATCTTGTATATATATTAATACCTCACAATGGGTCCTCGACCCCATCTCAGTCAATAAAGACTTGGCCTCTCGGGCCCACTCAACTAGAACAGGGTACTCAACCCTAGGTAGTCTCACTCAGAGTACACATCTAGTACTTGTTCATGACATGCTATACAACTATGAATATGGCTGAGTGTATGTATCCACATTTTATAAGGGTCACTTAGCTCTACAGGCTTCCCTAATACTCTACAGATCGGCATAAGGCCCCAAACACGGCTATTAGCCCAGATACACAGATATAAGCCTAGTATCAGTCATTATACACAGTAAACTATCAATCGGGAAGGACCAAGTCTAAATCCCTAGTCACAATACAACCACGCTCGTCACATGACGCGTGTGCCATCTCAGCATAGCACTGTATAGTGCAAATACGAGGTGTTAAACCCTCAGTACATTATTTATTACCACCACTCACCTCGAATCGGCAAAAGTCCTAGCTCGCCTTGCGCTTGCCTCACAAATCAACCTCCTCGAATGCCAAATCTGATCAAAATAAATAAGAATACATCAAAATAGGCTAAATGAACACAACCCAATCGAAATATCTCGAATTACACCAAAACCCACAAAGTTGCCAAAATCCGACTCTCGGTACGCTTCTCGAAAAATTACAAAAGATACATTTCAGAATCCTTATCCCAACACGAGTCCATACATATAAAGTTTATCAAAATTGGACTCCGTTTGCCCATTCAAATCGATGACTTTCAACAACCCAGGCTTAGAGCAAAAACTTCCATTAATACACCTCCATACCTCCATTTTCAAGAGTTAATTCCATAATTTATCAATGTAAAATCATAAATTGAGTCCATAGTTGTTTACCTGAAGAATCCACTCGATTTTCTCCTCAAAATCTCCCAAATCGTCTCTTAGAAAAAAGCCCTAAATGTGTTATAATTTCTGAAATTCGACCCTTCTATTTTCTATATCACTGACGCGTTTTCTGCTTCTGCGGTCTTGGACTCGCACCTGCGAGTCTGCTTTTGCGTCCATTTTGTCGCTTCTGCGATATATTACTTAAGGGCGAGGACTGCTTTTGTGGTCCATTTCTCGCACCTGCAAGACCGTACCTGCGGAACCTCTTTCGCTTCTGCGACTTTCCCCCAAATGGCCTCGACTGCTTCTGCACACCTCGGCTCGCTTCTGCGAGCCCGCACCTGCGATGGACCTTCCGCTTCTGTAAAGTTTTGCCTGGGCAGCCCAGTCCTCTCCTACGACCTCTTGGTTGCTTCTGCTGGGCCGCTTCTGCGGTTCCCCATCCGCAGAAGCGAAAATCCCTGCTGCAATACACCAGCAGTCCAAAAACTCCAAATTTTCTTCCGTAGACCCTCCGAAAACATCCCGAGGTCCTCGGGACCTCAACCAAAAATACAAATCCACTCTAAATCATCACACAAACTTGTTCCAACCATAAAAACACACCCTCAAACACACGAATCATCAAATTAAGGCCGGTTCAAGCCTAAGATTCAACCAAAACTTCCGAAACCTACATTCTATCAAAAATCCGACCAAATGATGTCCGAATGACCTGAAAATTTGCAGACATATCCAAAATCACCTAACAAAGCTATTGCAACTATCGAAATTCTATTCTGACTCCCGGATCAAAATATCACCTATCGATCGGATTCCGCCAAAATTCCAACTTAGCCAATTCAAGCCTATTTCTACACCGGACCTCCAAATTTAATTACGATCACTCTTCTTAGCCACAAATGACCTCCTGAAGCTAGAAAATTCATCAGAATTCAATTCTGAGCTCTCTAACTCACAATTCAACATCTGGTTGACTTTTTCCAACTATTCCTTCTTCTGAGAGACTATTTGTCTAATTTCCAACCAAACTCGATCCGAATTGACTCTAACTCACCAAAAACACATATTGAAACATGAACAAGAATATAACGGGGAAAACGGGGTGGTAACTCACATGATAACGGGCCGGGTCATCACACAAACTCTTACAATTTATGAGAGAAGTGAACGCCTTCATGGACCAAATTCCAGGTGCGCCACTAGTGTTGAAAGTGCGAGACTCAAAGAGATATATTCAATTGCCGCAAAAACTAATCGTGACACCAGAATTGATCTCGAAGCCGTTTAAAATTTCGAATGTACCGAAATATGATGGGACTTCAGATCTTCAGGAACATATCAGCACATATACAACGGTGGTGAAGCAGAACGATTTAGCTCCCCATGAGATTGAGTCAATATTGCTGAAGTAATTTGGAGAGACTCTCACGAAAGGAGCCTTGACGTGTTATTTTCATTTACAATCTATTACAATTTAGGAATTAAACTGTAATCTCTCATCCTTACAATAACTATATTGTAAGCCCTTCGCAATAACTCTATTACAATGCAACAAACCTTAACTAACTCTAGTCAAGAACTAAATCAAACAGTAGTTTAAATCTGTCCTACAAAGACACTTCTAGAAAGTAGTGTAGGATTACATATGAAGAGTAAAATAAAAAAAAATCAACTCTAAGGACTTAAATATCTTCAATCTTTGGATATGATCCTTAAGGTTGCATCAACTTTATTATTGAGAGAGGTGGTGGCTAGTGTTAAAAATTTTTGTAGAGCAAGACAACACAAAAGAACACTCAAAACTCACAAAGAAGAAAAATGGAGGAAAGGAGAATATCCATTCAACTTGACTTACATCAAATGGCTAGATTACATAGCTATTTATAGGAGAACTCTTTCATGCATCTAGCCTAGTGTATATGTGAACACAATAACTAAGTCCACACCTCACTTCATTCAAGGTACATGGATGACACCAATGCATAAAGAAATTCACACTTTAATGCATGTACTTACTTAATGTCTAGTTCATGAACTAATATAGACACATATGGACAAATGTAAACTAATGGAAACAAGTTTATTAAGTTTCACATTTCAACATTCCCCCTTAAACTTGTTTCATCACTCCAAGTGCCATCCTTAGCTTTTGAAAAAGCTCAATCTTCAACGGCTTGGTGAAAATATCCGCAATTTGATCTTGTGACTTTACATGCTCAAGCTCCACAACTTTATTAGATATGTAATATCTAATAAAGTGATACCTCGTATCAATATGCTTGCTTCTTTCATGAAACACCGAGTTCTTGGCCAATTCAATAGCCGATCTGTTGTCAACAATAATCTTTGTAGCATCTTCTTGTGGTTGGTGAAGTTCCTCGAATGAGCTCCTTAGCCAAATTGCATGACACACACAATAACAAGCTTCCACATACTCCGCTTTACAAGTTGACAAAGTCACAATTGATTGCTTCTTAGAATTCCATGTAAATGTGGAATTTCCAAGAAAGAAAACAAACCCGGTAGTACTCTTTCTATCATCAATATCACCAGCCCAATCACTATCACAATATCCAACAAGTTTGGAGTCCTTGGAAAATGAATAAAATATTCCATAATCAAGTGTACCTTTGATGTACCGAAGTACTATTTTGGTTACCTTCAAATGGGAGGTAGTAGGCTCTTCTATAAAGCGACTCACAAGTCCAACGCCAAAAAGAATATCTGGCCTTGTACATGCCAAGTACCTTAAGTTTCCAACAAGACTCTTGAAAAGTGTGGGATTGACCTTTTCTCCATCTCCATGCTTGGATATTTTAGCTCCACATTCAACGGGGGTGCTAACTGGATTGCAATTCTCCAAATCAAACTTCTTGAGAATTTCCTTTGCATATTCTTCTTGAGAAATAAAAATTCCATCGTCCCTTTGTTGCACTTTAATTCCAAGGTAGTAGGACATTAAGCCAATGTCCGTCATCTCAAACTCTCTTGCCATAGCCTCCTTGAATTCTTCAAACATCTTTGGATTATTTCCTGTAAAGATCAAATCATCTACATACAAGCAAACAAGTAAGACGTCACCATTTTAAGCAATCTTGATATAAAGTGCATGTTCACGTGGACACTTTGTAAAACCATTTGCTTGAAAATATTTGTCAATTCTACTATTCCAAGCCCGTGGGGCTTGCTTCAAGCCATAAACTGCCTTCTTCAATTTTAGCACTTTGTCTTCATGTCCATCAACGTTATAGCCCAAAGGTTGATCAATATACACTTCTTCCTCCAAAACACCATTCAAGAAAGCTGACTTGACATCCATTTGATGAATCTTCCATTGGTTTTGAGCTGCCAAAGAAATAATAAAACGAATTGTTTCCAAACGAGCAACCAGCGCAAAAACTTCATCATAGTCAATACCGGCCTTTTGCATGTATCCCTTGGCAACCAATCTTGCTTTATACCTTTCCACTTCTCCCTTGGAATTTTTCTTCAACTTGTACACCCATTTGACAGCAATGGTGCTTTTGCCTTATGGAATTGTGGCCAACTCCCAAGTATCATTCTTCTTGATTGCTTTGATTTCTTCATCCATGGCATCTCTCTATTTGATATTTTGGGCAGCATCCTCATAAGTTACAGTCTCACTATCTACCAACAAACAAAAGTGAGTAAAATCATATGAATCATCTCTTACCACTTCTGTATTCTCATACAAGTCACGAAGACTTCTAGTCTTCCGAGGCACCTCACTTGAAGATCTTGCACTTGACTTATCTCCTTCTTGATTTTGTGTTGGCGGTGTTGGTGGTGTAATAGGATTCTCCACAACTTCTCTATCATCATCTTCAAAGAAAGGACTAAAAGAGTAATCTTGCTCTTTAACTTTCCATTCCAAAGCATTCTCTTCATCAAATTCCACATCTCTACTTATGGTGACTTTGCCATTTCTTGGGTTATATAATTTATAACCTTTAGAATTTTGATCATAGCCAATGAAAACATACATCTCACTTTTATCATCAAGCTTGGACCTCTTCTCATCCGGCACATGTGCATAAGCAATGCTCCCAAAAACTCTCAAATGAGCAAATTTTGGCTTGAAACCACTCCAAGCCTCCTGAGGTGTTTTGTCACGAACACTCTTGGTGTGACACCGATTTGACAAGTACACCGCACAAGCAACTGCTTCAGCCGAAACTCCTTCGGCATATTTTTGCTCTTCAACATACTCCGTGCCATGTTGAGAACAGTTCGGTTCTTCTTTCCACGATGCCATTTTGCTGTGGTGATCTTGGATCTGTCAAAAAATGATGAATTCCATTTTTTTTCACAAAAAACCTTGAATTCATTTGAACTGAATTCTCCACCATTATCGGACCGTAATGACTTCATTTGGTAGCCACTTCCACCATGCTCTTGAACTTTTACCAAGTGAAGATGGCTTGATTGGTCCGCACACATCCATGTGAATCAACTCCAATGGGCATCGAGCTCTAGTCAAAGACTCCTTAGGAAAGCTTTTTCTTGCTTGCTTTCCAAAGAGACATCCTTCACAAAGTTGGCTCCGATGATCAATTGTTGGCAACCCAATCACCATGGCCTCCTTCTTCATCAACCTTAAACTATCAAAATTCACATGGCCAAATCTCATATGCCAAAGCCAAGATGAATCTTTGGCACATGATAGCAAGCATCTTGGAACATCACTTTGAAGATCCAAAATAAACATTTTATTATTAGCCATAGGAACTTTGGCTAACAATCTTCCATTTTCATCTCTCATAAACGACTTTTTATCCTTCAAATGAATATCATACTTTTTCTCCAAAAGTTGTCCCAAGCTTAAAATGTTACTTTTCATCTTCGGTACATACAAAATATTAGGAATTAATTGGTGGCTACCATCTTTTAAACGAATTAAAATCGTACATTTTCCTTTGATTTTAACCCGTGAAGAATCTCCAAAAGTGATGTTTCCACCATTCAATTCTTCAAGCTCCACAAATAAATTCTTCTTTCCACAAATATAGCCACTTGCACCGGAGTCAAGGTACTATTGATTTTTCTTTACACTTTCTTCTCCTTTGCAAGCAAGAAGTAGAGTGCCATCTCCATCTTCATTTTTGCTCTCCACAAAATTATTTTTCTCTTCCACATTACTTTTGTATTCCCAGGAAAAATGACCAAATTTATGACAAGCATAACATTCAATATTAGACTTATCATACCTTCCTTGACTTTGCCTCCATCATCTACCTCTTCCACGGCCTCTTCCTTGGTTATAGTCTTGGCTTTTGTTCTCTTTGCTAGGTGGTTGACTACCACCTCTTCCTCTTCCACTACGGCCTTGTCCACATCCACGACCTCTTTGTTGCGAGCCACGCTTTTCATCTTTCTCCTTGAAAGAAAGTTTTGCTTGCAACGCTTGTTCAACCGATTCTTCTTCCGGTTTCTTCAACTTTTCTTCATGTGCTTCCAAAGAACCCGTGAGTTATTCAATGGTCATGGTGTCCAAGTCTTTGGACTCTTCAATAGCCACAACAATATAATTAATTTTTGAATCAAGGGATCGTAGTATTTTTCTAACGACCCTATCATCACTCAAGTCTTCACCATATCTCTTTATTTGATTGACAATAGCTAAAACTCTAAAAATATAATCCGAAGCAAATTCGGATTCCTTCATATGCAATGATTCAAACTCTCTTATTAAGGTTTGGAGACGAACTCTTTTCACTTTATCCAAACCTTTAAAGGAAGTTTGAAGAATCTCCCATGCTTGCTTGGAGGTGGTTGCATTTGCAATCTTCTCAAACATCTTGTCATCCAAACTTTGATGGATAAGAGTGAGCGTCTTTTGATCCTTCTTTCTAAAAGCAGCATCATCTTCCCCTTCATCACCTCCAACTTCCACCGGTTCCCAAACGTCATAGGCACCAAGTAAGGCCTTCATCCGGATACACCAATTTCCGTAGTTTTCTTTTGTGAGCATAGGAACTTGGAATGGAGTTCCATTACTATTCGTCATCTTTCTTCAAGTTTGGTTGTCTCTCAAACACACCGTGCTCTGATACCAAATGTTAGAAATCTTGGGAGAGGAAGACAAAACAAAAGAACACTCAAAACTCACAAAGAAGAAAAATGGAGGAAAGGAGGATATCTATTCAACTTGACTTACATCAAATGGCTAGATTACATAACTATTTATAGGAGAACTCTTTCATGCATCTAGCCTAGTGTATATGTGAACACAATAACTAAGTCCACGCCTCACTTCATTCAAGGTATGACACCAATGCATAAAGAAATTCACACTCTAATGCATGTGCTTACTTAATGTCTAGTTCATGAACACATGTAGACAAATGTAAACTAATGTGAACTAATGAAAACAAGTTTATTATGTTTCACATTTCAACAGCTAGCACTTTAAAGAATATGATTTTTCGTTTTGCAAGTGTTAGGAAATAAAATCCCTTGCCTCATGTTGATGATATGTGTATATAAGGTCATCAAAGATGATGCAATAAAGTATCATTTAGTTTGGCTTTAGCAAGCTACAAGAAGGTATAGTGCAATAACTTTTACCACTGTGGAAGTTATTCTGAACGCAAGAAAAATAATTGTATTGGTTCCTTATCTGGTTCTCTCATAAAATTTGTCAAATTCAAAACAGACGCATAACTTATTGTACACCTTGCTGTTGGTTTTTGAATTCTCACGGTATATTTGGAGTATCATAAATTCAGATTCATATAGTAGCATAAGTACTGCATAAATATGGTTAACTTTTTTATAACATACCATATCTTACGTTGGTTTAGACGGTCCTTTGTTGCCATGTGTTGATACGCGTTACAATATAATTCTTCCAAAGAAGTACGAGTTCAAGCTGATAGCTAGTCCGCTTTACTGTATTAAGATTTGCTGATTTATGTCAAACGAAAGTTTCGGAAAAACGATAAAGTTATTTTTTATGACTTATAAATTATATGTTCGAACAGCGATTCCGCACCATTCCGGAAACCATGAGTAAACTTTTTTTTTTTTTTTGGCACCTAGGCTGCTCTGATCTCCATCCAACTATAAGTTACTTTTCATCTTTCATACATCATCCCATCCCACGATGAAACGACACTCACCTAATGACAACATGAAGATTTTATGGAGATTCCTGTGACCTTTTGTTTTGTCTTCTTCTTTTGACACTTACAATGGTTTGTGAAAATTAACCAAACAAAATAAGTTAAACACAAAGGAGAATGAGAGGCTTTAAGAAAATGAATATATCAATATTATTATGCATCTAATTAGAGACGAATTTAGGATTTAAAGTTTATGGGTTTCTATAACGACTTTAAGTAAATACAATAAGTAATTAGATTCACAATTAAATATTTATAAATATCTAGTAAATTTTTTAATATATATATATAGAGAGAGAGTATATGCAAAAGCTATTGGATTTACGGGAACCCACATTCAACCGGCTGGATCTAACTCACAATGAAAACAGTATTCTGGGACTTCACCAAAGGATTACTCCCAAGTAACATGAAGTTCTTTCTCAACCCATTCCATTTATATAGACACTCTTTTATATTTGATTTTTTTGAAATTAACATCCTTATTTTGTTCTTGTTTATATGCTTCTATAATAAAGACGTCGCATGTTGTAAACAAAAAATTCTCAGAATAACTTTGGAATGTCATTTATATTTCAATTGTCAAAAGTATTAGCACTATTTTATTCTGAAACTTCTCGTTTGATCAAACACGTAATGACGTAAAATGAAATGACAAGCATATCGTCTAATGTTCTTTCAACATCTCCATTGCACCTGCGAATTTTCTCAGAAACAAATTCTATTTTTTAGGATAAAGAATATTTTACATTTTTAAACTAACAGTGTATATTAGAGCTCATTCAGTGTTAAAAGAATAGTTGGAAACTGAAATACTTGTGAAAGTAAAATCTGTTTTTTTGTTGTTTTATATAGTAGCTTTTATAACACAAAGTAGAAGAAAAAAACGCTGCAATAATATTTTACTATCACGGAACAAACACATTATGTAAGTTAATAGGAAAAATACAAAATTAACCAGTCTATAATTATATTTGCTAGCAAAAAAGTATATAAAAAATGTATATTTGTACGTATAATATACGACTAGGTAAGGTTTGCCCGTGCCAGCACGGGCCCAATATTATAAGAGTTGAAACTATTTTTCTCTAACCTTATTTTGATATATAATAAAAATTGATGCATGGAAGTAAGTATCAAATAGGCAACATGTTTGCCTCATAATAGGCATTAACTTTAGTAGATGCTTAAAGTGTTAGCCTTTACATTATACATGGGATAGCTATTTACATATTGGCTAACAGTGATGCATGTTTCATGGGGTGTTTAATTTCTTCTACCTCTTCATAGCATTTTTTGACAAAAACACCTGCAAACAAAGAAGGAAGACAATAGTTCACATCTGCTAAAGTGCTAAAAGTTGAAAAAATAGGACACATGCAAATATACTCATGAATCTCAACAGATTTAAATTGGACCGATAAGACTTAGTATTTTGAGAGAACAAATCATAATAATGCATCCAAAATGTTTTAACAGAACGTTCACTAAGTATATAACTCAACTACTTCTTTAATTTCAATAGCTTATCAAATGTGGATATTTTTGGATAGTGTGAGATACAGCTCATCTATGTGCAAGCTCTGAAAGAAACCTGCTATTTATATTAGTTTATTCTTACATATTTTTCAAAATCACAACTTTACCTTGCACGCCAATTGTAGCGGGCTTTAAGTACTGATTTTGCAAACCATTAAGTTATCTAATCAAGCCAAAAGCTTTCAATGTCACACTGGCTCCAGACTATCTGGAGCAATGTAAGAGTAAAAAGCTTTTTTGAAGAAAATAACAAAAATAAAAATTAAACTAAGGATTTTCACTACCCTTACCTCATTCTTAGAGCTAAGAAGTACTCATAATCTTGAAGATTTGAAATGGGTATGACGCAAAAAAAGGAAGGGAGAAATAAAACCAATAAGAGAATACCTCAATGCCACCATAAAAAACACAATCAAGAAGACCACTTTATTGCAAGTCCAATAGCTGTCAAGGCAACAAATAGTTGATCACACAAAAGACCATAGAGAGTGCAGATCTTGGTTTATCACTATGGCTTTCAAATTTTATTTAGTTATTGCGCAAATGTTAGTACCTCTGGCTTAGACCTTTAAATTTTAATAAGAGTAAATTAAAATATTATTTATCTTCCCTAGATATGTATGGTATCTGTTGACTATTATAGATTAAGGCACTTTATGGGAAACTAAAAGTAGCGCTAAAAATTAAATATGTTAAGGAGAAATACTCTCAACATATTCAATCCTAGAGCATATAACGGTAGCCTTGTCTGTTCTGACAGATCGACCTCCTTTATTCAATGTTGCGGTGGAAAAAGCTTTCGGGCATACCAGTTTTCTACAGAAAAGAGAAGGTTTTCCAAGTCTTTTACTCTTGGCATGCCAATGATCTATGGCTTCGTTTTTTGTCCTTTTATTTCAATTTAATCTTATTCCACATTTATATGTAGGATAGTATGAACCAATTTTGAGATCTAATCTATCAATTTCTAATGATAGCATACATCACAAAAGAAGAAAACACAGACATAGACACACAGCAAATTCATACATCACTAAAATAATTTTGATAAATCCAAATAAAAATAGGAATCCTTTATCCTTACAAATAAGGAAACATATATACATAGTAGTGAATAGAGCACAAGGCAATGCACGTAATGGACTTGATTAAAAAATACATATTATCAAAATCACAGTTTTCCTTTTAAATTTTTTGTATATAACCTTATACGAAGAAGGTAGCTACGTATATCGATCCCGAGTTGAACTGAACAAAAGTAGATTGCAAGTGACAAACCTCACGCCACGTTAATTTCTTGAGAAACAAATTTAATCTCGGATTCACCCTTTTCTCCTCCATTCCTCGAAGAAGCCTCTCCAACGGACTGAATGAAATCACCCGGCCAAATAACCAAATAATAAGAGAAGACAAAATCCTTCATTTTTGAAATCCAAATCTTCAGCAAGAGGTCTAAAGCAAGTGAAATTACTATCATGATATGTTTCTATATAGTTATCCCCGATGTTACATTGGTTGGTTTATATATCAAAATGCCATCACCAATAGTTGGGTAAAACAAAGAAAGGAAGAAAGAGAAGGAAGGAAAAATTCAGCACAAATCACAGGTACAACAGAAGCCAAAAACACAAAGAGAGAAAATGCAAAAACCAAGAAATTGGTAAAATGAAGAAGAAAAAGAGAGAAGAAACCTCAGCACAACTCACCGCCACAGGCCAACAAATGTCAGAACCAAAGAGAATGGAGAAATCCATAAATCAAATAAAAGCTAATTGCTAGAGAGATAAAGAAACTAAGGAGTAAAGCTGATACAGAGCAATAATCAAGCAAAATAACTTTGAATCAAACTCAAATCTGAACATCAAAAAAAAAAATTACCTGATTTTGAATTGCTATTATGGTGGATCGTTTCTCTGTTGCTCTTTCACTTGTCTGCTTTGTTATCAGTGGATTGATTTGGTTATAGTAGAGAAAAGGGAAGAAAAGAGAAGACACAGAGTGATGAAACATAGGAATTTGAAAGCCAAGTACACATAAAATGAGGTGTCTTCAATTCCACCTATAAGAGACACGTAAGTTATATTAAAACGTTAAATGACAAAACTAACCTTGTATTTGATTTTAAAGATGCAAAACAGGCAGGTCGAAACCAGTGGCTCTTCTATAATATAAAAATATGTAAAAATATACATTTTATCGACGGTTATTGTTTAGAGCGGGAAAAATATGTATTTATCTAATTAATACTAGCACTTCGTAACTTTTTTTTTTTCTTCTAAATTTACTTCATCTAGAAAAACCTCTCACCTAGTACGAAGAAAGAAGAAAATAAAAGGAAAGAATATTAGTCCCTCTCGACGCAATATTAATTAGGGGTAATTATATTAAATATCACCATATACTAGAAATTACAATTACCAAACATGAGAAGAAGAGAAGAAAAGATAATTAACATAAAAAGAATAATAATGAGGCTAGGCTTCAATAACCATCATTCATCTCCAAATTTGAACCATTTCAAACATTGACGGCGTTGCAAAGGAACATAAGCGACGACGCACACGCAGCGTCGCCGCCGTGTCTTCCTCCTGCTCCACCTCCACCACCGCCGCCCAACAACACCCTTTCATAATAATCCACACAAAACAACGATAACGACAACTCCACTTCATGGCGCGTCCAATAAACTCGCCTCACAACCTCCGAATCAGAAGCTGACTCCATTCCTATTGGTTTCCACTTTCGCAATCGATTCAACACTGGCCTAACACACACCATGTACAGCCGCCGGTACCCTCCTAGAGCCAAAACCACCGTCCTCACTCCCTCCGGCAGCAGCGACACGTGGCGGAAGCAGAGGTGCTCCCACAGTGAGTCGTCTCGAGTGATGGCGCACCATTGTCTACATACACATGCAGCAACTCCTAAGGAACGACCGTCGAGCCTCTTCAATATCTCTATCAGCAAATCTTGATTATCATTGATAAAAAACTTGTTTCCCATTTTCTATCTTAGACAAAGCTCTAATCTCAAGAATATATATGGAAATAGCTAGGGGTTGATGAGAGAAAGGAGTAAACAATTTAAGGGGTTATTTGTAGAGAAGAAATTAAAGGGCATTGACTTAAAAGAGTATATGGATGTTTTTGGCCTTACAGTGCAAAATGTATTTACCCACAAAGGCAGGTAATTTATGGTTCGGGATGGTAAGTCCTTGGGTTCTAAATTTAATAGTTTATATATATTTAAAGAATTAAATTATAAATACAGCATTTAGACCAAAGCTATCGCATTTTATTTATATCTTTTTATAAGAATGAACTGGTAACGTAATAAAAATGGTAGCTAATATGCAATTATTATAGTAGTATATAAAAATCTTTTTAATTGTATTCTTTTAATTTATGTAAACATTTTCAAAGTACGAGGGCCAAACTAACTAAATTTTGGTATAAATTTGAATAAAATTTTTAATATTTTTTTAATTAAAATTTATATATTTAGAAACAACATTAAGAAAATCTGTTTTGAAAAAATATTTTTTTTTAAGCCGAGAATCGATAGGAAACCTCTCATTTACCTTTCACAATGTAGGGGTAAGATCTGCGTATAACACACTCTCTCATACCCCATTTATGAAAACACACTAAATATGTTGTTATTGTAGAAACTACATAAAAATACGATGAACCATAATAAGTAATAATTCAAAAAAATTAAAAAATATTTATAAAAACTATAATTGAAATATATTATTTGACTTTCTAAATAGTAATAGCCACATTCACATAAATAGAGAGAGTATTTTTATTTTTTGGTAAGGATAGGGAGGTTGGTAGGTATCGGGGAGAGAAGAGAAGAAGCCAAAAGGAAAAGTGCCAAGGGGCAAAAGAGCTAGAACCAAGAATCCAAGAGTAGCTTCTGAATTATTAGACTGAAGATGATATTAGATATTGGGAGTTATAGGGGTGGGGTGGGGGTGATGTATAGCTAGTGGGATGATTTTAGGTTTGGGAGGGGGGGTGTTGTATTTTTTGTTGTTTTTGTTGTTTGTATAGTTCAATCGCCAAGTGACATACTTTTTTTTGGGTCCATTATTTTGTGAGTGAAGTCAGATGTGAACGTTATTGTGTTGTGTAGCATAAGATGTGTTGTTTTGATGTTAATGCTTTAGTTTGTATGCTCCTTCAATGCATGAATATGGAGATTGTGAAAATCCCGTTTCTTTGTAAATTCACATTAAGCATTCATGACTTAATAACTAGTAAAATTTATTATTACATCGGGTAAAATTATTTTGATACTGTAACAATTTTTTAGCCTGTGAACGTATATATGAATTAAACTTTGTCTTCGAGAAGGATGAATTGTTAGTATATTGTACTTTTTAAATAATTCTGAAAATATAAATGAATATAAACAACAATGAACATAAACAGAAAATTAATTCGAGCTCACTTAATTCATAGTGTTTCTTTAATCCCTTCCTAGTACCCAAGTTTATGGGTGTTGCATTTTTGTTTCATAATAAAAAAGGGTGAATGGAAAATGGTGGAAAAAGAAATGGAGGGAAGTGAAATTTTAAATGAGTTCACTAATACACTTTGTCCCTCATTACTAGAAAGAAAGAAAATCTTGATGTATATATAGAGAAGCTCATCTTTTAGCTCTTAAAGAGCTAAGAAGAAGGTAAGCCTCGTGCCGTTGTCGTCACTCGCTCAGCTTCGGCTTCGGATTTGTCAGAGAGACCCGGTCCGTTTTTCTTTCCCGGATTAATTTAAATCCGTTTTAAATTTCCCGCAAAATTTCTAATAGTCATGGCTGTTCTGAAACACTGTCATACATGTTCCAAACAGTTATGACTGTTCTGAAAGGTTGCAAACCTTTTCAGAAAAAATACCGAAATTGGCTATAAATACACCTTCAAATTCCAGAATATTCACTTATGAAAATTTCTTATTCTTCTTCTTCTTCTTCTTCTTCTGCACAAAAATATTCCAGTGTATTTTACAACAATCGAGTGGTTTGCCGATCACCAGAAATTTAGGTACCGATACACAGGTGATTTAAATCGATCTATCCTGGGAGGATATATTCCAAAACCTCGGTACTTGAGGAGAATAATTTTTTTAAGGACAATGTGTATTCAGTGGGCTCAATTTGTTCTTATAACATTTTTAGAATTTATTTTGAAGAAGTTTACTGTTTTCAGAATTAATTACTACTAACTTTCTATTTTTATTTTTAGAAAGATTGTTATTTAATTTAATTTCAGCAATACAGGTAGATAACAATCTTAAGGAAATTATATTTATTATATTCTGCATGAATTTTACTATTCTGATTTAAATATATAAAACTTTATTAGGGTGTTGAAATTCAAAAAACGATTTGAGGAACATAAAAACTTTATCGATTTTCTGTAAAACAGTATATAAAAACATTAGTTATTTTTACGTACTATTTATTGATTATAATATTATTTACTGTTTTGGTTTTTCCATTAATTGAGTTCTTCTGTTGTTGACAGTAAGAAATGGAAAATGAAAATCCTTCTACGATTGTTTGTGCAACGACGATAGCCTCGTCAAGCCGCACTATTGTTCCTTCGGCTGAGAAACTAGAGAAATTTTCTGGAACCAACTTCAAAAGATGGCAGAAAAGGGTGTTCTTCTGTTTTACCACATTTGGTATGCAAAAATTCACTAGTGAAGAGCCTCCAGTGCCTGCTGCGGACATGCCGGATAATTAAAAATTCATGGTTGTTGAGGCGTGGAAGCAGGCATATTTTCTTTGCAAAGGCTACATCTCAAGTGCTTTAGAAGATGACTTGTACAATGTGTATAGTGCAATGAATACTTCGAAAAAATTATGAGACGCACTTGAGAAGAAGTACAAGACAGAAGATGTATGCATGAAAAAGTTCGTGGTTGCCAAGTTTTTAGACTGTAAAATGATAGACAACAAAACCGTAGGAACCCAAGTTCAGGAGCTTCAACTTATTTTTCACGAACTTATTGCTGAAGGTATGGTCGTAAATGAAGAATTTCAAGTGGATGCTATGATTGAAAAATTACCTCTTTCGTGAAGAGATTTCAAGAACTATCTTAAGCTCAAGCGTAAAGAAATGAAGTTGAAAAATCTTGTGATATGCCGAAAGATCAAGGAAGACAACAAAATTGCCAAGAAGAAGTCTTGTGGAAATTCAACGATCATGGGAGCTAATATCGTTGACGAGACTGCTCCAAAAAGTAAGAAGAGGAAGAGGTCTTCTGGTCAAACCAAGGAGCAGAACAAAAAGAAATTCAAAGGCAGCTGCTACGATTGTGGAAAAGTTAGTCACAAGAGCCCTGATTGTCATCTCTCGAAAAAGGATAATAAGAAAGGACAAGCCAACATAGTGGATAACAAAAATTATATTGATTATCTTTGCGCAATGTTTTCGGAATGCAACCTAGTTGGAAATCTGAAAGAGTGGTGGATTAAATCTAGAGCCACTCGACAGATTTGTGCTGTCAAAGAAGCATTTGCGACTTACTCTACTACTGGTCCGGAAGAAGAAATTTTCATGGGAAATAACCAAGATTGAAGGTTATGGGAAGATATTCCTAAAGATGATTTCCAGCAAGGTGTTAACACTCAACAACGTTCTTCATGTTCCTACTATTAGGAAGAATTTATTTTCTACTTCTTTACTTGTAAAGAATAGATTCGAATGTGTATTTGTTTCTGATAAAGTTGTTGTAAGCAATAACAAAATGTATGTTGGAAAAGGCTACTTCACGGAGGGCCTTTTCAAACTCAATGTAATGGTTGTTGGCAGTATGAATAAAATTTCAGCTTCTTCTTATTTATTGGAGTCAAATGATTTATGGCGTATTCATTTAGGACATGTCAATTATAAAATCTTGCAGAAGTTAATTAATTTAGATGTATTGCCTAAATTCTAGTGTAATAAATTTAAATCTCAAATATGTGTTGAATCTAAGTTTGTAAAACATCCTTATAAGTCCGATGAAAGGAATTCAAATCCTTTAGACGTAATTTATACTGACATTTGGGATATGAAGTCGACACCACGAGGTGGGAAAAAGTATTTTATTAATTTTATTGATGATTGCACCAGATATTATTATGTTTATTTGCTTAATAGTAAGGATGAAGCAATCGAAGCATTTAATCAATACAAGCATGAGGTAGAAAATTAATTTAATAAAAATATCAAAATGATTAGAAGTGATAGAGGTGGAGAATATAAATATCCGTTTACAAAAATATGTTCGGAATATGAAATTATCCATCAAACTACTGCACCTTACATACCTCAATCCAATGGAATTGCAGAAAGAAAACTTCGACATTAAAAGAAATGATAAATTATTTATTAATAAATTTTGGATTACCGCAGAGTTTGTGGGGGGAAGCTATCCTTACAGCTAACCGAATACTTAACAGAGTACCCCACAACAAAACGCAATCTATTCCATATGAAAAATGAAAAGGAAGAAAACCCAACTTGAAATATTTGAAAGTGTGGGGGTGTCTAGAAAAGGTACAGATTCCTTTACCTAAAAAGGGTTAAAATATGACTACAAACAATAGATTTCATTTTCATTGGATATGTTACAAACAGTAAAGCATGTCGGTTTTTGGTTCATAAATCTGATAATCTCGAGATACATGTTAATATGGTAATGGAATCAGATAATGTTGAATTCTTTGAAAGCATATATCCGTATAAAACTGAAAGTGAGTTGTAAGTGAAAGACCTAAAAGACCTCGGGAAGAACCAAGGGAAAATACTCCAAGTATAGAAGATCCAAGGCGTAGCAAACATCAAAGAACATCTATTTCCTTTGGACCAAATTTTGGGACATTCTTGCTTGAAAATGAGCCTCAAACTTTTAAAGCAGCTATGTCATCTTCTGATTCAGCATTTTGGAAAGAGGCAGTCAATAGTAAGATTCAATCAATTTTGGATAACCATATATGTGAATTGGTTGATCTACTTCCAGAAAATAAGCCTTTAGGTTCGAAATGGATCTTTAAACGGAAAATTAAAGCTGATGGCACTATTGACAAATATAAGGCAAGACTTGTTATAAATGATTATAGACAAAAGGAAGGCCTTGATTACTTTAACACTTACTCGCCAGTAATAAGGATAACATCTATTATGGTGTTAGCAGAACTAGCGATAGTGTATGGTTTTGAAATCCATCAAATGGACGTCAAAACAACTTTTCTAAATAGAGAATTGGAGGAAGAAATTTACATAGAGCAACCTGAGGGTTTTGTGGTTCCTGGTAAAGAAAAGAAAGTGTGCAAACTTGTTAGGTCGCTTTATGGACTTAAACAAGCACCCAAACAATAGGATGCAAAATTTGACCAAACAATATTGGCAAATGGATTTGAAATCAATGAGTGTGACAAATGTGTTTACATTAAAAATACTCAAGGTCATGAAGGCATTGTATGTTTATATGTTGATGACATGTTGATAATAAGCAAAAGTATGGTAGATATAAATGCTTAAAAATACATGTTGGCTAGCAAATTCGACATGAAAGACTTAGTAGTTGCTGATATAATCTTAGGAATCAGAATTTGCAAGACTACATAAGGTCTAGTTTTATCACAGCCTCACTACATTGAAAAAGTACTTGACAAGTTCAAGTATTTCGATTTCAAAATTTCCAAAATTCCAATTGACGTAAGTTATGCACTTCAAAAGTATGAAGGAGAAAGTGACTCACAATTGGACTATGCAAGAGTTGTGTGAAGTTTGATGTATATCATGAATTGTATGCGACTAGATATAGCATGTGCTATTAGCAAACTGAGTCGGTTTACAAGTAATCCCAATCAAATAAATTGGATGGCAATGAAACAAGTTTTGGGGTATCTGAAACATACCCAAATTATGCTTTGCATTGAAATAAATATCTTTCCGTGATCGAGGGATATAGTGATGCAAACTGGATCACCGGATCATTTGAAGTTAAATCCACGACTGGATATGTTTTCACAACTGGGGGTGGAGAAGTATCTTGGAAATCATCCAAACAAACGTGTATAGCCCGTTCTACAATAGAATCTGAATTCATAACTTTAGATAAGGTCGGTGAAGAAGCTGAATAGCTCCAGAATTTCTTGGAAGATATTCCATTTTGTCCCAAACCTTTTGCACATATATGTATACATTGTGATAGTCAAACGGAAATAGGTAGGGCAATAAACGTTATGTATAATGGTAATCTCGTCATATTTGATGGAGACACAATGTCGTTAGACAATTACTCTCTAGTGGTGTTATCATAATTGACTATGTTAAGTCAAGAGATAACGTGTCGGATCCACTTATAAAAGGCCTATCTAGAGAGGCAATTGAAAGATACTCAAAGGGAATAGGGTTAAAGGCCTATGACAAGTCATCATAGCGGTAACTCTACCTAGCAGACTGGAGATCCCAAGAGCTAGGTTCAAAGAGATCAAACAAAGTTATGAATGACGGTTCAACATTGTCAATTAACTCAACCCAATATTGTGATGAAGACAATTTTCAAAAACAAGGTAAAACATTAAGAGTTTTTGATGAGTCAATAAAGCTTAAAGTTCTTTTTTTTATGATTTTCTAAGTATGGCAGGATATAACCAGATAGTGTGTCTTTAAGATTACACATTTAGGAATCACCTATATGAGTGTGAAGTGTAAGCCGCTTCAAGGAGAATGAAAGTAATGGCCCATTCTCTAAGCACTCATGAAACCAGGCGATGTTTATGGCTGAAAAGAGCACAACTATGAGAACCGTAGATGGTAATGATTGATTATGTGACTTATGTTGTCAAGGTATACAACAAATCTCGACGATTCAAAGATATCAAATCTATCGATTGACTGAGTATATCCGATATAAGTTCACTACGGAAATTTCAAAGGGAAACCTACTTATCCAGATGCAATTAATTCTTACATGTAAAACACACACACGTCCATGCATTCCTTTAAGTTTACATCCATTCCCCATTCATGTGGGGGACTGTTGGATTTTTTTTATTAACAAAGAAGGGTGAATGAAAAATAGTGGGAAAACAAATGGAGGGAAGTGAAATTTTGAATGAGTTCACTAATGCAATTTGTCCCTCATTGGTAAAAAGAAAGAAAATCTTGGTGTATATATATAGAGAAGCTCACCTTTTAGCTCTTAAAGAGCTAAGAAGAAGGCAAGCCTTGCGCCGTCGTCGTTGTCGGTCGCTTCGCTCAGCTCGGCTTCAGATTTGGATTTATCAAAGATTTATTGATTAATCTTTTTGGATAAAATTCTTTTCAAATAATTAATTAAAGAAAATTCAATCTGGAATAATCCATGACCCGCGACCCGGTCCGACCCGTTTTTCTTTCCCGGGATATTATAAATCCATTTTAAATTTCCCGCAAAACTTCCAATAGCCATGGCTGTTCTAAAAACTGTGTCACACCTATTCCAATAGCCATGGTTGTTCTGGAATGTTGCAAACTTTTTCAGAAACATCACTGAAATTGGTTATAAGTACACCTTCAAATCCCAAAATATTCACTTACAAAATTTTCTAATTCTTCTCCTTCTTCTTCTGCGCAATAATATTCCAGTGTGTTTTACAACCATCGAGTGGTTCGCCGATCACCAGAGTTTCAGGTACCCATACACTGGTGAGTTAAATCGTTCTATTTTGGGAGAATATATTCCAGAACCTCATGTACTTGAGGGGAATAATTTCCTTAAGGATACATTGTGTATTCAGTGGGCTTGATTTATTCTTACAACGTTTTCAGAATTTATTTTGAAGAAGTTTACTATTTACAGAGTTAATTACTACTAACTTTCTGTTTTTGTTTTCAGAAAGGTTGTTATTTAATTTATTTTCAGCAATATAGATACATAACAATGGATTATTTCCTCCCATGATAGAACAAATTACACACTGGTGTAGTGATACTTCAAACTCCAGTGTTTCAGCGAACACAAAGTTTGGTAGCAAATCACACTTACTTTTACTTTGTTTGATGCTAAAAGTATGCAGAAGAAGGAGGAAAAACTCAGAAAATTATAGTAAAATTCTAAGCAGAATAGTGTTTTATTTATAATCAAAGTTGGGTTGAAATATGAAGAGGTGCAACTCTTCAGAATGGCTGTATATGCAAAACGGCTACAACATAAATATCATTACATAAATGGCCATTTACTCAACAATAAAGAGGGAGAATTGAAAAGGGAAGTTAATTTTTTGTTACCAAAATAGAAAAATGGATTGGATTAATATTAATATTAAGTTATTAAACAAAATATTTAATAATATTTCTGTTAATATTTTACTATTAACAAATAAATTTGGTCCAAAAAGTTAATCAATCAATCGATCATTTGACCAAATCTAAATCTGAAGCCGAAGCAGAGCCGAGCGACGACGATGACGGCGACGACGACGACGATGCGAGGTTTCCCTTCTTCTAAACTCTTTAAGAGCTAGAAAAAGAGCAATTGCGTATACACCTATAAAAAACCTCTTCCTCTTTCAATATGGGACAATGTCCATTTACCTAGGAGGGAAACTTAATATTTCACTTAAAATTTTATTTCCCTCCATTTCCCATTCACTCTCTTTTAAGTATCTAATATATGAATTAAATACATAAAAAAACAAACAACCCCCCACATGAATGGGGAGTGGATATATCACGGAAGTATGCATCAAGAACTGTATGATTCGCAATTAAGGATTAATTACATCTGGATAAGTAGGTTTTCCTTTGAGATTTTCATAGTGAACTTATGTCGGATATACTCGATCAATCGGTAGATTTGATATATTTGAACCGTCAAATTTTGGAGTATATATAGAAAACCATAAGTTACACAACCAATCCTTAACTGTCTTTAGTTCTTATTATTTTGTTCGTTTCAGCTGTGAATAACACATGGTTTCATAAATGCATAGAGAGCTGGCCTTACAAAGTTCTCCTTGAAGCGGCTAACACTTAACACTTACATAGGTAATTCCTAAATATGTCATCCCATAGATACACTATTTGATATACACCGTATCAAATTTAGAAATCATTGAAAAGCCTTAATGCTTTATCCTTGGTACTGAACATTATCTCATTGCGAGAATGGACCAAAAGTTTAGTTGACAATGTTGAACTGTCATTAATGACTTTGTTTGATCTTCTTGAACCTGGATCATGGGATCTCCAGTCATCTAGGTAGAGTTACCGCCACTATGACTTGTTCTCGACTACAGTCCCATTCCCCTTGATGACTTCTCAACTAACTCTCTAGTTAGGCCTTTTGTAAGTGGATCCGATACATTCTTGATTTTACATAGTCAATCGTGATAATATTTCTAGAGAGTAATTGTCTAACGGTTTTATGTCTTCATCATATATGATGAGATTTACCGTTATACTAACGTTCCCAGCCCTTTCAATTTTCTCTTGACTATCGCAATGTATGCATATTGGTGTCAATGGTTTGGGCCAAAATAAAATATCTTCCGAGAAATTGTGGAGCAATTTAGCTTCTTCACCAGCTTTATCTAAGGCTATGAATTCATCCTCCATTGTAGAGCGGGCAATACAAGTTTGTTTGGATGACTTCCAAGATACCACTCCTCCACCAAAAGTGAATACATATACACTTGTGTACTTGGAATCATTTGATCCGGTGATCCAATTTGTATCACAGTATCCCACAATGATGGTAGGATATTTACTGTAGTGCAAGGCAAAGTCCTGGGTATGTACTAAATACCCCAAAACTCGTTTCATGGCCATCCAATGAGATTGACCTTGATTGCTCGTATATCGACTCAATTTACTTATACCACAAACTATATCTAGCCGTGTACAATTCATGATGTACATTAAGAATCCCAACACGTGAGCATAATCCAATTGTAACATGTTTTGGCCTTTGTTCGTTGCTAATGCAAGATTCGTGTGAATTGGAGTCTTTGCAACTTTAAAACCCAAGTGCTTGCATTTTTCAAGCACTATCTTGATATAATGAGATTGTGACAATGCAAGACCTTGAGAAGACTTATGGATCTTAATTCCCAAAATTAAATCAGCAACTCCCAAGTTTTTCATATTAAACTTGCTAGTTAGCATACACTCAGTAGCATTTATGTTGGCAATGTCATTATTCATTATGAGTATATCATCCACATATAAGCAAACAATGACTATGTGATTTGGAACATTTTTAATGTATACACATTTATCACATTCATTTATCTTGAATCCATTTGACAACATTGTTTGGTCAAATTTAGCATGCCATTATTTGGGTGCTTGTTTTAATCCGTAATGGGACTTAACAAGTCTACATACCTTCTTTTCTTTGCCTGGAGCCACAAACCCTTCAGGTTGTTCCATGTAGATTTCTTCCTCCAATTCTCCATTTAAGAATGCCTGTCTTAAAATCTATTTGACGAATTTCAAGACCATAAACTGCAGCTAACGCTACTAATGTTTGTATTGATGTAATTCTTGTAACTAGAGAGTATGTATCAAAATAGTCAAGACCTTCTTGTTATCTATACCCTTTGACCACAAGTCTTGCCTTATTACCTTCTCGTTGTCTAAACCCTTTGACCACAAATCTTGCCTTATATTTGTCAATAGTGCCATCATCTTTCATTTTCCTCTTAAAGATCCATTTAGATCCAATGGTTTATTTCCATGAGGAAAATCAACCAATTTCCATGCATAGTTGTTCAATAAGGATTCTATTTCACTATTGACTGCCTCTTTCCATAATAATGATTCTGAAGAAGACATAGCTTCTTCAAGTGTTTGAGGCTTATTTTCCAATAAGAAAGTCACAAGTAGCTTAGAAACTAGGAACTGGATGAGGGGAAAAGATGAGAATAGGCCTCGCCCATTCCATTACGGCATTCTCTTCTTGATCACCAGATATTGATAGAAAAACAGTCATACCAAAAGAAAGACTCAGGGGGAGCCTGCGGCAAGGGTCAGATTGACCCTAGGCTTAATGCCCCAACGAGCAACTCGATAGGAATCAGAGGAGAAAGATAGAGTCATTGCCGTTCTAACCGCTGTCAGAAGACGTGAAGTGAGGGCGTGGTTTGAAATCCCCGTAAATGGTATTTTCCATCGAAATAGTATTCTTGCTTATTTTGATGATCCTCGATATAGAAGAAAGAATTCGGGCATTATTAAATATGGGACTGTAGAAATGCATTCAGTCATCAAAAAAGAGGATTTGCTTGAGTATCGATGAAAATATGTTCCAAATGAAGTAGACGTTCTTTAATGTTTACTACGTCTTGGATCCTCCTGGTTAAGTGTACTTTCTTTTGTTTCTTTCCGAGGTCGTTTAGATCCTTCACTAATCGATTCACATTCCTTTTTATACGAATATATATTTTCAAAAACTCAGTATTATCTGATTCAATAATCATATTATTATGAATGTCGGGATTTTCGAATTTATGAACTAGAAATCGATATGCTTTATTTTAGTCGCATATCCTATGAAAACACAATCAACGATGTTCGGTCCTATTTTTACCCTTCTGGGTTTAGGAACTTGCACTTTTGCCAAACACCCCCACACATTAAAATTTTCACGACCCCATTTCACCCTCCACATGCCGTGATGGCACCTAGTCCCGATGACTAGGTAAGCCTAATAATGCGGAAGACAAACCAAAATTTGTAGAAGAAAATAAATAAAACTAAGCTAAAAAAAATAAATGGTGTTTAAGGTGCTGCTCGGCACATACGACAATAATTATAGAAGCTAACAAACTCCCAAAAAGACCCAAAAACTCACAAATCACAAGTTAAGGGATACATAAGAGGCTCTGACTCAAAAATATCTATACAAAAGAGAAATACGGGAAGAGCTGTACTTATTACAGAAAGCTGGAGAGGGACTCCATGGTCTGCGGACGTAGCAGATATACCTTGAAGTCTCTACCGCTACGCCTCCTTCCAAGGCTGATAGAACTGAGCATGAGTACCTGTATCTGCAGAACAAAAATATACAGAAGGGTAGCATGAGCACAGCAAGGCGGTGCCCAGTAAGTATCAAGACTAACCTCGATAGAGTAGTGACGAGAAACGGTCGAGACACTTACCGGTCAATAAATAATATAGTTATAAGAATAATGGTAATGACATATGAATATGTAAAGACTACATGAATGATAAAAAATGCTACAATCCATAATAAGGGATAAATACCATAATTAACAACAAGAATTTAATAAACATTGATACAAAATGACGACAGAAACACAATCCAATTCCTAAGGTCACAACACAACATGAGGAAAGACAAGTTAATAACTCATATCCTACAATGTTGTTCACAAAAGGTATTATTCAACTCTTTCCACAATTCACCAAGTCTCGGGTAACCATAACTCATAAAAGGACCATCATCTGAAATCTAACAAATGGGCATCCCATGCCCCATCAACCTCATGGTCAAGCTGACAACTAACTAGCCAACTAGGGTCACTCTCACAAATATAATGGACAACGAGGGCGTACCTCCACCCTTAGTAAAATCTGGAGGAATTCACCTCTAATAGGAGTGTTCAACTATGTGTATGCTTGTGCAAGTGTTTCTAACAAAATTCTACTAGCTAGCAAACATGAAAAGGAGAACGGACTGCACATACGATGTTTCCTCACAACTCCTAAGCAGTAATGATCAGACAGGCAAACAACCTACAATCACAATATAAAATAAATAGGAATGCCTCCACAGGCCGTCACAACTCCATACAAACAAATAGTAATGCCCACCTTATTTAGCCACGTGTGCAATAAATAGTATAATAGGCACCGCCTTATTTTGCCGCATGTGCAAAACAATGTCCCACCTTATTCTGCCACATGCGCAACCCACATATAAGCATATAACATATTCTGCCTTATTACGCCGCATGTGCAAAACATCAATAACAACAATGGCATGGCAGAGACCTTGTGCAACCCTTCAAAAACAACCGCACGGCAGAAACCTCGAGCATCACAGTAGCAACAACCACACGGCAGAAACCTCATGCATCACAATCTCAACAACTCCACGATAGAAACCTCGTACAACATAATCTCAAGTACAACACAATAATGACAATATACATAGGAATAAAGTAAGAGAATCAACTCAAGAAATTCCGTTCACCAAGAGACGGTACAACTAACTCACGAGGAATAACCGAAATAGGGAAACACTAAGCGCCATAATAACAACTCAACAAGGAAGAAATAATACGAAACAATGACTCCAAAATACTCAGTTCAACAACAAGGAAGCTAACATGAATCAAATAATTACAATTAAGGAAAAATATCAACTATGCATAGGATATCTAACTTCTTTCTAATTAAGGCCAATTATTTACACGAGAGATAGAGATGATGCTTACCAAATAAGGACAAGCAATTAAGAATGACAGTATGACTATAAAGGGGTAAATGTCCATAGTTACACAAGTAAAAATCAATTAGGCAACGAGAATAACCAAAAAATGCAATAAATTCCAAGTAAATCATGTAGAGGTGAAACTAATAACACGGAATTCAATCGTATCAAGAAAACAACTTCATGTTCGGTAATTATAAGGATCTAAGAGCCTAAAACGGACAATTTTCCATAAATAAATCCGAGCACTCACTCGTCAGCTCGCGTACAAGGAATACAATCAGCAAAGAAGACTCAAATCCTAAGGGGAAGACCCCCACACAAGGTTAGGCAAGATACTTACCGCGAACCGGCTAAAATCAACTAGCAACCACATTCCTGCCACGAGTACTCAACTCCAAATAGCCCAAATCTATTCAATTAAATCACACATTGTAAATAACATCTCAAGCAACTGATTCTACTATTTCATTCAAAGCTAAAGCGCGAAATTAGGCAAAATGACCAAAATGCCCCTCAGTCCAACATCTTGGAATCAGATAATTTTTACATTTTCAGAACTCTCTTACTCTCATGAGTCTAACCATATAAAAATCTCCCAAACCAGAGGTCAAACACCCCCTCAAAACTCAATAATTCTGTATATGAAGTTCTACCCATTTTTCATTAAAAATCTGAAATTAAAGGATGAAATTAAGAGGAGATTTATGAAAATTGGTCTAAATCGAGTAAGAAGCACTTAACCAAGTTGCCCCCAGTTGAAAATCCCTTCAAAAATCTCCAAGGACTAAGCTCTAGAAGTCAAAATGTGATGAAATGATGAAACCCTCGAATTTGGGATTAAATTATGTCTGCCCAGAAAATTGGTCATCACGAACGTGGAAGAAGCATCGCGTTCGCGAAGAAGGAAAAGTCAAGGTATTCTATTACTCAACGCGAACGCGAAAGGGCATACAAGAATGTGTAGAAGAAGAATTATGAAGCCCAAGGACTGCCCTACACGAGTGCGTTAATATGTACGCAAACGTAAAGGGTGAGGCAGTACAGCTACACGAATGCTGGTTGGTATACGCGAATGCGTCTAAGGGAGAGATAGAGCATTGCGAACGCGAAGAAGAAATTTCCAGGTAGAAAAGATAAGCCATCGCAAACATGATGGCCCGATCGCAAACGCGAAGAAGGAGTACTAGAAGCAGCAACAACATTTCAAAAACAAGGGGAAATGACCCATAGCCCATCTGAAACACACCCGAGGCCCCTCGGGACCTCAACCAACCCTACGGACATAACCCACACAATTATTCAAACTCAAACCAATCCTTTAACCACCTAAAATAACGCCGGATACCTGAATTAATCAAATATTTAAGCCTAAGAATTTCAAATTTCATCGAAACATGATTTTGATAAAAAACCTAACCAAAACACGTTTGAATGAACTGAAGTTTTACACACACATCCCAAATGACATGACAGAGCTAGTGCAACTTCTGGAATTCCATTCCGACCCTCAGATCATAATCCACTATCGGACCGGAACTTCAAAAATTTAAATTTCGGCATTTCAAGCCAAAATTAGCTACAGACCTCCAAAATACATTCCGAACATGCTCCCAACCCTAGAATCACCTAACAGAGCTAACGAAACCATCGAATTTCCATTCTAAGATTGTCTTCACACTATTCCAAGTACGAACTACTTTCCAACACTTATGCTCTCATTTAAGGACTAAGTGTCCCAAAACTCTCTAGAATTCCACACTAAACGTCCCGGCAACCCAAAATAGCATAAATGAACTTAGGGGAAGCAGTTAATAGGGGATCGGGGCATGAATTCTAAAAATAACCGGTCGGATCGCTACAAAAATAATTCAAGTTGGGCTTCCTTACTTTTCAGTTTTTATATGAAATGAATTGTGTTTTGTTATGGGGTACTCGATTTAGTATTCGGCTTGCCGTAAGAATGGCTTACCCCCACAAGTTCTGTGGCAAACTATAACTTACCAATAATGTGTTCATCATATCCTTTATTGAACAATTCATTCTTTCTGCAATCCCATTGGATTGGGGCGTTTAAGGGGCCGTTGTTTGATGAATAATTCCATATTCTAAACATATTTATTCAAAAGAAGATTTATATTCACCAACCCTATCACTTCTTATCATTTTAATTTTCTTGTTAAGTTGTGTTTCAACTTTGTTTTACATTGCTTGAATGCGTCTAGTACTCCATCTTTACTATTAAGTAAGAAAATATAGCAATATTGAGTACTATTGTCAATAAAAGTTATGAAATACTTCTTTCCACCGCAAGATGGTATTGACTTCATGTCACAAATATCTGTGTGAATTAAGTCTAAAGGATTTGAATTCCTTTCAACTGACTTATAAGGATGTTTAACATACTTAGATTCCACACATACTTGTCATTTTGATTTGTCACATTAAAACTTGAGCAATACTTCCAAATTAATCATTTTGCGTAAGCTTTTATAATTGACATGACCTAAATGTATATGCCATACTTCATTTGATTCAAGAAAGTAATACGAAGCTAAATTTTTATTATTATTTTCAACAGCCATTACATTCAGTTTGAAAAGGTATCACGACCCAAATCCGGTCGTGATGGCGCCCAATAATCAAGCTAGGCCAGCCAAACCAACTATTACTTATCACAACGACTATCAGTCCCAAATGGACATTCCAAGAAGAATATATGAGTTTAAGAACTCCAATAATAATAATAATGAACAAAATACTGACACTCCCAAAGATCCGGAGTCACAAGTCTAGAGCCTCTAACAAAACCCAACAAGAATAGAGATTACTGTATAGAAATACTCAAGTCTCAATACAAAATACAAAATAACAACTGGAAAGGAGAGGAGAAGCTAGGTTCTGCGAACGTAGGCAGCTACCTCACCAACTCGATATGACACTGCAAATGCTGGAAATGCCCGTCTACTGCTCCTGAGTACCTGAGTCTGCACACAAAAGGTGCAGGGAGTAGGGGTGAGTACTAAGTACTCAGCGAGTAACAAATATATATATGTAGGTGACGGTAAGAAATCCACAAAATACCACAATATGATGCTACACTACAGTCCGAATCTCCTACGAACTAGCATCAACAGTACAATTCAGCTACCACAGAGTAATTCAACAAATAAAGATGCAATGCAATGCACATAACCGCTACGGTGTGTAGCCCGATCCAATTTAACGTCGACGGCGCTCACTGGGGGTGTGTACAGACTCCGGAGGGGCTCCTACAGCCCAAGCGCAATATTGTTGCGGCGTGCAGCCCGATCCTCATATCAACCACTCCGGCGTGCAGCCCGATCCATCCTCAGTCCACATAAATCAAATAAGTCACAAAAACAGTTCATTATTCTTAATTTCCAATTTCCAGTTCATAATTTATGAAAAATACTTAACTTTTATTTAATTTGCAAAAACCGGTGACTTAACATTTCAAAAAGGTGATTTCAATTTCCAGGACTGAGATCAGTGATTTAAGCAATTATAGCTATCACATAAATATTGTCCTTTAAGGACGCTACAGATTGGCACAAGGCCCCAAACAAGGCTTACAGCCCACAAATATATCAAATACGGTGTATTTCCAACACTAATAACATATTATTCATTTCCGGGATGGACCAAGTCTCAATCCCTAGTCACAATCAATCCCGCACCTGCCACGGTGTGCGAGCCATGCCCTACTAGCGTCACAATGTGCTACTCCGGGGTTTCGAACCCTCAAGCTACCATATACACAAACTACTCACCTCTAGCCGGCCGTAGACTCGTCCGCGATGCCTTTTCCTTTGAATTTAGCTCCCTCATACGTAGAATCTAGTTAAACCATAATAATTATGTCAAATACGGGTCAAAGAATCATAACCCATTTCAATTTACATGAAATTCGCATAAGTACACTAAGTTGGTAAAACCCGACCCCGGGCCCACTGCTCGGAAAATTCCGAAATTGGTACCAACGCGACCCTCATCTCGCCACAAGTCCGTGCATATAAAATTTATCACAATCGGAGTTCAAATGGCCTCCCAAAACTCAAAATTCCGTTTTCAATATCTAGGCCACATTTCTTCAAAATTCTACCCAAATTCATGAAGATTGAAAACTGTGTTTTGGGGGTGTAAACCCGCGACCCCTCTGTTCTGTGATTTAATTCACTACCAGAGCAGTTTGCTCTACGCAATCGTGACTCGCCTCACGCGATCGCGATGCTCAAAAATCTGGCCTCACGCGATCGCGTCTCTCTTCCTGCGATCGCGTAGCACAAATTCCCTGGACCCCAATACTCTACTACGCGATCGCGTAGATGCTCATGCGATCGCGATGGCCACCCGGTTAACTCTACGCGATCGCGACTGGTTCTCCTGCGATCGCATTGGTCTAGCCCCTAACCCTACGCGATCGCGTCCCCCGCCCCGCGATCGCGGAGAGCAAATTCCTGCTGCATTTATGATAGCAACCAGCCTTCTCATTTTTCCCAAAAATGGTCCGTTTGGACCCCCGAATTCATCCCGAGACCCCCGGGACCCCAACGAAAACAACCAACATACTCCAAAACACGATACGAACTTGTTCCAATCATAAAAACACCATACTAAACATCAAATTCACCATTTACTCACGAATTCAAGCCTAAGTTTCTTCAAAACTTTCAAAACCAACATTCAGTCCAAAACCCGATCAAACGATGTCCGAATGACCTGAAAATTTGCAGACATGTCCAAAATCACATAACGAAGCTACAGAAATTGTCGGAATTCCATTCCGACCCCCGGATCAAAATATCACCTACCATCCGGTTTTCGCCAAAATTCAACCTTCGCCAATTCAAGCTTAAAACTACACCGGACCTCCGAATTCATTTCCGATTGTTCTCCTAAGTCATAAATGATCCCCCGGAACTAGTCGAATCATCAGAATCCGGTTCCGAGCACTCTAACTCGATAGTCAACTCTTGGTTGACTTCCCATATTCAAGCTTCCTTCAAACATACTATTTGCTTCATTTTCAACCCGAATCACTCCTAACTCACCCGATATATTCTAATACTGATTTAAAAGCATAAGATATGTAAATGCAAGGTAACGGGGTGGTAATTCCCGTAACGACGGGCCGGGTCGTTACATTCTCCCCAACTTAAACAAACGCTCGTCCGCGAGCGGGTTAAAAACATACCTGGAGTATCAAATAAGTGTGGATATTTGCTCCGCATCTCCTGCTCGGTCTCCCAAGTTGCTTCCTCCACGGGACAACCTCTCCACTGCACTTTCACTGAAGTTATGTCCTTGGATCTCAGCTTACGAACATGTCGACCCAAAATGGCTACTGGTTCCACATCATAAGTCAAATCCTCATCTAGCTGTATCGTGCCGAAGTCTAACACATGAGACGGGTCTCCGACATACTTCCGGAGCATAGATACATGGAACACCAGGTAAACTCCCGACAAACTGGGTGGCAAAGCAAGCATATAGGCCACCTCCCCAACTTTCCTAAGCACCTCAAAAGGTCCAATAAACCTTGGGCTCAACTTTCCTTTCTTTCCAAACCTCATAACACCTTTCATAGGCGAAACCTTTAGCAAAACCTTCTCACCTACTGAATAAGACACATCTCGGACCTTCCGGTCCGCATAACTCTTCTGACGCGACTGAGCTGTGCGAAGTCTCTCCTGAATAACCTTCACCTTGTCTAAGGCATCTTGGAATAACTCTGTCCCCAACAACCTAGCCTCGTCGGGCTCGAACCAACTGACTGGAGACCTACACCGCCTCCCATATAAAGCTTCATACGGTGCCATCTGAATGCTGGATTGATAGCTATTATTATAAGCAAACTCCGCAAGAGGCAAATAATCAGCCCATGAACCACTAAAATCAATGACACAAGCACGCAACATGTCCTCTAATATCTGAATAGTACGCTTAGACTGTCCATCTGTCTGTGGATGAAATGTTGTGCTCAACTCTACCTGTGAACCCAACTCTCGCTGAAATGTCCTCC